>CAUYUJ010015504.1:0-83810 GCA_963575745.1 Prorocentrum cordatum
TCCTGGGGCCCGGGCAGTGCATGGCCCTGGCGCTGCGTCCGCGACACGCCGCAGCCGGCGTGGTGGGCGCAGTGCTGCTCAGGCACGCCGACCTGGTGTATCAGACCTTCCTGCAGCAGGCCGGGCTCTGGCAGGGGGCGGGCCACGCAGGTGCTGAGGCGGCCGCCCAGGCCGCCTACTCCGCCGCGGACGCGGCCGGCCTGGCCGCCGCGGCGGCGGCAGCCGCTGGTGAGGCCCTGACCAACTGGAGTGGTCCGCCAGAGGGCGTGAGCTGCCCACAGGCGCCAGCCTGCACTTGCTCGTGCCCACAGTTGCCGGAGTGTCCACCCGAGGCGGACAAGGACGTGAGGGAGGGCGTGTGGCACCTTGCGGGAGGCGCGGTGGGCCACATCGTCCTGGTGCTTGGAGGCCGTCTCTGCGCCTGTCGACGACGAGATGGCGACCGAGCCCAGGCGCCGCCGAGCTCCCCTGCGGGAGTCGCGTCCGACGGCCTCGGCTCCCCCGGGCGTGCCGCGCTGGCAGGGCCTGGCCGCCCTGCTCCTGGAGACAGGGCACGCCGCCGTGGAGGAGGAGTTCTGCAATGAGCTCCTCGTGGGGAGCTATGTGGCCGTGTTCTACACGGAGGATGACGTGTGGCATGAGCGTCAAATTTTGTTTCAGGTTGACGCTCAGCACTGGGTGGTGTACACCCCCGATGGAGACATGTACATAGAAAACGTGATTGCTGGGGATCCCGACTCGGGTCCGTGCCGCGCGGCCATCCTGCCGGCCGACGGCACCCTCCCGTTCTTCCTCAGAGGCAAGACCTACAGGTTCCGCGACTACCCGGACGAGCAGCGGCTCCTCGAGCTGATCAATGAGGGGCACCAACTCGCCGTGTCCGAGGGCGGGGAGGTCGTGGGCCCGACGGCGTACACCGACGCCATGGGGCAGAGGCAGCCGTTGGAGTGGCACGAGGGCATCTACCGGCGTGCGCGTGGGCGTCCGCTGCCGGCTCTGCCGCCGCCTCTTGAGCCCCCCGAGGGCGGCGACCTCCTCGTGGGAGGCACCCGCACTCCCGAGGTCCTCGACGCGGATACGGAGCTGGTGAATGACGGAGGCCGCTGGGTGTCCCTTGTCACGATCGGTTCCGTGCGCCGTGGAGACCCGGTGGAGCTCGAGACGGGAGACAAGGTGATGGGCGAGCTGGCGCTCCACCGTATGCCAAATGGTGAAGTGATCGCCGCGTGCCGACCCGACTACCTGAGCAAAGTGGTGGAAGGAGGTGCGGCTGCCGACGGCGGTGACGCCCGAGTGCTCGCCCCCGTCTCCTACGATCCAGGCGGGCGTCGCTGGTGTGACTTTGCAAATGCCGTCAGCAAGATGAGCACAGAGCCGATGGAGGACTTCCCCCTTGAGGGCGAGAGGTCGGCGCTGTGGCTCTTCAAGTACGTCCGTGACCACGGCGGCACGTTCGACGCCCGCCAGACCAAGTGGGCCACGGAGCAGAAGATCGCCATCGACTCCACCGCCTATCTCATCCACGACCTCGTGGGTCTGGCGTTGGATCTCTCGGTGTGCTATGACCAGTGCGATGGCGGCAACCTGGCCAGTGTTGAGGTGCTGGCGCGGTTGTACCAGCTGGTGGAGGAGACCAGCGGGACCCTGCAGCTGGAGGGCCTGGAGCACTGCGTTGGGCGTGACCCCACAGGCGGCCTGCGCCGCGGGGTCGCGCTCAACCCTGGGCTTGCACACTATGCGACCGACAAAAAGAGCAAGGAGACGGAGGTGATGAAGCAGCGCCGCAAGGCTCGAGAGGAGTCCGCGGCGGCCAAGAAGGTCTCCAAGGGTGGCGGCAAGAAGGATCAGGAGCACCCCCGAGAGAGGGGCGCACCACGGAGGACCCCGGCCGTGGTGCGAAAGTCAAGGGGTCAATTCACCGTCGTGATGCTGCTGCTGGTGCAGGAGATGGCCTTCTTCCTCTGGCCTGTCCTCGGCAGGAGTGTTACACGGGTGGCTGCACTGCGCTGTCGCGGGGCACGGAGCAACGTGTTCGGCGACGGCTCAAGGTCCAAGAGAGGACCGCCGAGACGATTCGAGCCATCAATCGCCTGGCAGGTTTTGACACGCCCGAGGTGGAGTCCGTCGGGGAGCTGACCGGCCCCTCCGCCCTGGTCTACAGTGACGTGCGGGCGCTTCACGCGGCTCATGCCCCCGAGCCGGTGAATTCGAACAGTCCGCAGGAAGCCTTTCATGAGCTTCTCGGGAGCACGCCCTCGTCGTACTTGGATGGCGATGAGGTCTCACCAGTTCGGCCCTACTCGCGCGAGTCGGTGAGCTGGCCCAAGAGGGGCAACCGCCCGGTCCCGCTGCCGACGAACGCGCCACCGGACCTGCTCCGGTACATGACAGAGGGCCAGCGAGATGTGTGGCTGCGGCAGCCGCAGGAGGTGGCGCAGGTACGGCAGGTCGAGGGCCTGCCGACATTGTACGGCGACACAGTTTTGAAGGAGAATCGCGACGCCTACATCGGCTTCGTGAAGGATGGCCTTGCTCGGGGGATCTTCCGCCTGAGCCGCCGTCGGAAGGAAGCCGTCAAGGTCTTCTTTGTGAAGAAGAAGGACTCTAGCATTCGGATCGTGATCGATTGCAGACGGAGTAACCAACACTTTCGAGCCGCGCCGAAGGTCCACCTCTTCTCGGGCAGCAGCTTCGGGGAGGTCGAGGTCTCGGCGCACCAACAGATGTGGTACGCAGGGGGTGACGTTCAGAACGCCTTTTACCAGCACCAATTGCCGTGCTGGCTGCAGCCCTACTTCGGCCTCGACCACGTGCGGGCCTCGGAGCTGGGCGTTGCCGAGCTGGACGGCCAGGCCGTGCGGGGCGACCAGGTCCTGTACCCCCTGATGAACGTGGTTCCGATGGGGTGGAAGTGGGCCCTCTTCATGGTGCAGCGGATCCACGAGCATGTTCTCGATGGAGTTCCCGAGCCGGGGCCGCGGCGCCGAGCGGTCGACTTTCGACCTCCACCTCGAGTCGAGGACGGGGCGGTGCACACTGTGTATGTGGATAACGTGCTGATCGAGGGGTTCGACCAAGCGGAGGTGACACGACTCCGTGAGGCTGCCTGCGTCGCGCTGCAGCAGGCGGGCTACGCCACTCATGACGAGTCCGACGCAGCGGCGAGCATGGAGATGCTGGGCGTCGAGCAGACCGGGTGTCCAGGGCGTGTGCAGGTGTCTGCGAAGCGCTACTGGCGGTTGTGGCAGGCGCTGGAGTGGATCCGGCGCAGGCAGCCTCCTCTGAGCAGTCGCCAGCTTGAGCGACTGATTGGCCATTTCACTTTTGTGGCTCTCATTCGTCGAGAGCTGCTTAGCACGTTGCGCGCCAGCTACGATTTTTCCAGGGGTGAATTTACCAAGCCCCGGAGCCTGTGGAAAAGTGTCCTCCAGGAGCTCAGAACCATCCAGGGCCTTTTAATCTTTGCGTCCAGGGACTTGGATCCTCACTGGTCCTCGGATGTGTTGGCCTACGATGCGTGTGAGTCTGGGCATGCCACGGTGAGGGGGGCCTGGACGGTGGGGGGTGTACAGCAGGTGGGGAAGTGGCACGAGCGCTGGAGGTATAAGAATGAAGACGATCCCGCCCGTGCAAATCCCCGTGGTCACGCTCTGGGTAAATCTTATGACAAACAAACAAATATGGAAGATACGTCAAACAAGGAGATCGATTACAGTGATGTGTATCTAAACCGTGAATTCCCCGACGTCCCCCCCCAGCTTGTGGAGTCAACTCGGTGGACACTGGAGAGATATCAACCGGTGTTTACTCGTGAACCAATTCATGTTACTGAAATGCGGGGCTTCTTGGGATCTATCCGTCAAGCGGTTCGGGATCCTGGAGACTGGGGAAAGTCGTGGCTGATGTTGGGAGACAACTTGGGGCTCATCCTCTCGCTCTCGAAAGGTCGGTGTCGAGATCCTCGTTTACTCATGCTTCATCGTAAGGCAGCAGCGTGGGCTCTAGCTACCAAATCGAGATTTGTATGTAGATGGCTACCCTCTGAGTTAAACCCAGCCGATGGACCATCCCGCAAGAGAGAGCCATCGGCGCCAGCTACGCGACTACCGAGTGGGCCACCCCAGCCACCGGCGGACCGCCCCGACGACCTCCCACGTGGTGGAGGCGCTCTCTCGTGCGCCGTTGAGGTCGGGCTATCCACTGACGGACAAGCGGCAGAAGACCGAGCCAGACGTGGAGAGCCTCCGTCGTGCCAACCAGCCTCCTCCTGGGCATCCCATCCTGGGCTTGCTGGAGGCCAAGAGTGCGAGCCTCGACAAGGAGCGGCAGCTTCGGGAGCGTCGTGCTGCACGTCGGCAGGACGTTCATGGGCCGCTCCGGGACACGACGAGGGGACCAGGCATCACCGAGGAGGCCTCGCTGACGCAGAAGACACGAGATCAGTATCAACGACTACTTCACGATTTTCAGGAGCGGCAGCAGATGCAGGACTTGAGTGTGCATCCCGCCATCCTGGACGCGCAGATCGTGATCTACTTCGACAGACTTTTCCTGGAGGGAAAGGCCCCGTCAACGGGGGAGAAGCTCGTCGCGGCCATCCAGTACGTAGTGCCGAGCTACAACGCCAAGGGCATGATGACCTTGCCGCGGGCGACCAGGGCCCTGCGCGGCTGGCGCCGACTGGTGCCACGCCGCACTCGGCGGCCCTTGCCCTGGGAGGTGGTGACCGCCATCGCGATAGGGCTCCTCCGGGTCAACGGCCTGTTGATGGCACTCTGCTGGCTTCTCATGGTCGACACATGCATGCGGCCGGGCGAGTGCCTCGACCTCCAGACCAGCCAGATCCTACGAGGGAATACACAACAACACATGAAACAAACTGCGATTCTCTTGCATCCCGCCGAGAAGGGGATGCCCAGCAAGGTCGGGGCCGTAGACGAAAGTCTGATCATCAACCGGGCCTGGCTCTCCGATGCCCTGACCAAGTACGCAGCGAGTCGGCCCCAGCGGGGGCCCCTGTGGGACTTCACACTCAAGGAGTTGAACGCCAGCTTCCTCACCGCCTGCATCCCCGCGGGCATCAGCAGCCTGAAGCCGGTCCTCTACATGGGCCGGCACTCGGGCGCCAGCCTGGACAGGCTGACCAACAGGCTGGACCTCGCCGAGGTGCAACGTCGAGGGCGCTGGCGGACGGGAGCGTCGGTGCGCCGCTACGAGAAGCGGGCGCTCGTGCAGGAAGTCTACAATGGGCTCGACCAGAAGTCCAAGGCCTACTGCAACAGGAGCGCCAGCGAGCTGGAGGCGGCTATCGCTCGAGCCTGCGGCCACGTCAGAAGCATCAGAGGCGTGGGTTCTTCATGATCGAGGTGTTCAGTGGCTGCGGGGCTTTCTCCAAGGCCGCTAGGCGCCGCGGGGTGGAGGCCTTCCCCTTTGACGTCCTGCAGGGAGCCGCAGGGGACGTCACCCGCCGCCCAGTGCGGCGACGCATCCGACGGCTTCTGGCTCATCCTCGCTGTTTGGGCATCCTCCTGGCACCGCCGTGCACCACGTACAGCAACGCCCGGAGGCCAATGATCAGAAGTCGTGAATTCATCGAGGGCCTTCCGACGAACACTCCGTCGGAGCAGGCCCAGATCGCAGCAGGTACTTTTTTCATGCAGCTGACGGCCCAGCTCTGCAAGTTCGCTGTGAAGTGTGGAGTTCCTTGGGTGATCGAGAATCCTCAGACAAGTCTGATCTGGCACACTGTCGAGTTTCGCAGTCTTCGTAATCTTGCCAAACAGCAGTCGCTCACGACTCACCTCTGTGGTTTCGGAGCGCGGTGGAAAAAACCTACGACGTTGTGGTCCTGGGGTGTGGAGAACATGTACAAGATGTTGCACAAGTGCCCCAGTTTTGGTTGTCAACCCTGTATCTTCTCGGCGAAACCTCATATCGTGCTATCGGGACCAGACCCCACAGGGGTCCGCTGGACAAAACGAGCTGCTGCATACCCTCCTCGGTTTGCATCCATCTTGGCCGGCCTCTTTCTCGACTCCGGTTTCACCAAGCTGTTGCAGGAATCAAAGCAATCTTATTTTCCAGTGGTGCCATGGGTGAGCGAAAGACTCAGACATGCTTCGTGATCGTGAACCGCATACGGAGTTTGCGAATTTCGGGCTGTGTACTCGGGGCTTCGCCTTGCACGTCCCTGGAATATCATGGCCGACCAGCTCGCCTACGAGATTTTCAACAGATGTGGGTTCAAGAAAAACAGAATGGCACGATCGATGGGTTTGCTATGCATGGGATTCGAGAGTAGAAGTGAGTTATTCGCTCCGCAGCTTTTCTCTCACCGTCCACAGGCCCCACCACCACCCTCTTTAAAGTGGCTCCCCCAAGTTTTTGGTGTCTCCCAGGGCCCTCCGAGGTCAACCCCGAGGGCCCTATAAATATAACGATCTGCGCTTCTCACCCTGGCACCACACAAGTGGGCTGTGTACTCGGGGCTTCGCCTTGCACGTCCCTGGAATATCATGGCCGACCAGCTCGCCTACGAGATTTTCAACAGATGTGGGTTCAAGAAAAACAGAATGGCACGATCGATCCTCCTCCTCTTCCTCCTCCTCCTTCTCCTCCTCCTCCTCCCCCTCCTCCTCCTCCCCCTCCACAATTACTCACTATGAAAATACTCTCCCTCTTCCCCTGATGGCGTCCGGGTGATGGCCGCGCACCCTCCGCGTACTGTTTTTTTAGACACAGGATGCCCGGGAAATCCCGGGAAACGACTCTCGCTCAGGCGCCGGCGTCATTTTTTCCCAAAATGCTGCTCTCGTTGAGGCGCCGGCCTCATTTCTGCTCCCGAATCGTTCCGAATCGTGCTCCCGCTGCAGCGTGGGCCTCATTTTCGGATCGGTGTTTGGCCTCCGTCGTTCAGGATGGCGTTCTCGCCCCAGCGCGGGCCTTTTTTTCGCGCGCCCATCCGCCCGCCACCACCGCGCCGCACCGCCACCACCACCACCACCACCACCACCACCACCACCACCACCACCACCACCACCACAACCACCACCACCACCAGCACCAGTACCACCACCACCACCACCAGCACCACCACCACCACCAGCACCACCACCACCACCACCATCACCACCACCACCACCACCACCACCACCACCACCACCACCACCACCACCACCACCACCACCACCACCACCACCACCACCACCACCACCACCACCACCACCACCACCACCACCACCACCCCACCACCACCACCACTTGGCCAGCCCCACCACACGAAAACGACGCACACACGCACGCACGACGCCCCGATATATCGACGCATGGTCGTTTTGAACGCGGGCCCTGGCGGAGGCACAGGTCCGCTACGACAACGCGTCCGGGAAGAGAGAATCAGCGCCATGTGTAAGGGAAAAAATGGGAGGGAGGGGTAGGACGTCAGATATGACGGCGAGCGCACCTAGCCTGTATCCTGCCCCCTCCTCCTCTCCTCCCCTCTCCCCCCCTCCTCCTCTTCCTCCTACCCTCCTGCTCCTCCTCCTCCCTCTTCCTCCTCCCTCCTACCCTCCCCCTCCTTCCTCCTCCTTCCCCTCCTCCCCATCCTCCCCCTCCCCCTCTCCTCCTCCTCCTCCTCCTCCTCCTCCTCCTCCTCCTCCTCCTCCTCCTCCTCCTCCTCCTCCTCCTCCTCCTGGCCGCGGGCAGGGCCTGGGCCTGCCGCTGGTGTGGGGGCGTCCGCCCGCCTGGCCGGAGCCGTGGGGCCTCTGCAGAGGCGCTTGAGGCCGCGTCTGTCGTCGTCTGCCGCCGTTGTGATCGACGTCCGTCGATCGAGTGAGCATCGAATTTCCCCAATCAGTGCTTGCACTGAAGGGTCCTAGCGGAAGTTAAAAGATTTGGCGAAAACATCCCGCCGATTTTGGTAGCAGGCTGGGTTCTCGGGTTCCCGGTTCCCGGGTTCCCGGGTTCCCGGAGACCATTTCTTTATTGCTTGGGGCATGACGGGCGTCATGCCCCCCCCCCCCCCATGACGTAACTCTCCCCCACCAGTGCGCTCTGGGCACTGCCGCCGTGCGCAGCATTGGGATCCGCGTAGGTGTCCGCAGGAGTCTGGTCCGCAGTCGTCGTCGTCGACGTCGTCGTCGTCTTCGTCGTCGTCGTCGTCGCTCGTGGTTCGTGGCTCGTGGCTCGTCGCTCGTCGCTCATCGTCGTCGTGCGCGCGGACGCGGCCGGAACCTTTTTTTTTTTTTTTTTTTTTTTTTTTTTTTTTTTAAAAAATTTATTTCGGGGCGATGACGGCAATCATCTGGGGGGGATGGAGGGGGTCGATGACGTCACGCTTCGCGCCGGCGGCGCCTGGGAATGCCTAGGAATGACGGAGGACGGGTGGCACCAGCATGTAGGTGGCGATTTGCACCACAACGCCTGTGTACACCTCAGTGCCTGCGTGCACCACAGAGCTTGTGTACAACACACCGCCTATGTACACCACAGCAACCGCGTGCAACACAGCGTCAGTTTGTGCCACCCCGCGCGCGGGCACAACAGCTCTTGTGTACATCACAGCACCTGCGTACACCATATCAGCCGTGTGCAACACAGCAGTGTACACCAAAATGCTTGCGTGCATTGCAGTGCCTGTGTACACCACGGCGCTTGTGTGCAACCGTGTTCAACACAGCACCACTGTTGCATGTAGAGTGTTAGAAGGAATCGTTATGACAAAATGGAGCGTTTGTGGATTCCACCGAAAACGCAAGAAAATAAGCCGTATGGACTAGGGAACGCCAGGGGAATCTACGAGTCCTTCCGAGTTCGCCCGCATCACCGTAACTCTTCCCGTCTGCGTCCGGGAGGCTCCAGCTAAATTGGCCGTCCGAGAACCAAGTGGGCCGATTCAATCGACCATTCTGCGGTGCACGCTGAGTCGCGCACGTGCGCTGTAGCGCCATCCCGCGCGACTGGGGTTAAGGAGGAGGAGAAGGAGGAGGAGGAGGAGGAGGAGGAGGAGGTGGAAATGGAAGAGAAGGGAAGAGGGAAACACGTCGCATTCGATTATTCGCACTTTCCTGGAGTGGCGCTTCCGCAGCAGATCCTCACGTACAGGCTCCTTCAACCTGTCCTACGCACGCAGGCACTGTGGTGTACAAAGGCGCTGCGTTGCACGCGGATGCTGTGGTGTCGACGGGCGCTGTGGCGTGCACAGGCGCCGCGGTGCACGCAAGCATTGTGGTGTACACAGGCGCTGTGTTGCACATGGTTGCCTCCGGTGTGAACATATACGCTGGCGCTGTAGTGTACGCAAGCATTGCAGTGTACACAGGCCCTCATGCGTCCCCGCCACCCATTCGGCACGCCCCTCACACGTTTCGTGGCCTCATTGGGAACTCCACCGACGGTCCCAGTGGCGCAGCCCGCATGCGTCCCCGCCACCCATTTTTCCCCAGTCAGTGCTTGCACTGAAGGGTCCTAGCGCTATAGCGGATCTTGAAGGATTTGGCGAAAGTTGGCTGCCGATTTCGGTAGGTGGCCAGGTTCCTGGATTCCGGTTGCTGGTTCCGGGCCGACTTCGGTGGGCGGCGGAGTTCCCGGATTTCTGGGTTCCCGAGTTCCTGGTCGATTTCGGTCTCACCATCGATCTCATTACCCAGCTCTCGATCGATCTGCCTATCGATCTCGCAATCAATCTCACTATCGATCTCGCTATAGATCGCACGAGCGATCGTACGATTGATCTCACGATCGATCTCACTATCGATCTCACTGAATCGACATCACTATCGGTCTAATGACCGACCATACGATCGTCCTCGATATCGATCCCACTATCGATCTCACTGTCGATCTCATTCTCAAGCCATGCGCTGATCGGGTTTTCCTCTGGTGTAATGATACACCCCTCACACGTTTCGTCGCCCCACCGAAGGTCCCCGTGGCGCAGCCCGCATGCGTCCCCGCCACCCATTTCAGCACACCTGTTACACGTTTCGTGGCTCCATAGGAGCTCTACCGAGTGTCCCAGTGGCGCAGCCCGCATGCGTCCCCGCTACTCATTTCGGCACACCCCTCACACTTTTCGTGGCCCCATGGGGAGCTCCACCGAAGGTCCCAGTTGCGCAGCCCGCATGCGTCCCCGCCACCCATTTCAGCACACCCGTTACACGTTTCGTGGCACCACAGGGAGCTCCATCGAAGGCCCCAGTTGCGCAGCCCGCATGCGTCCTCGCAACACATTTGAACCCTTCAAACGTTTCGCGGCCCCATAGGCAGCTCCACCGAATGTCCCCGCGGCGCAGCCCGCAAGTGTCCCCGCCACCCATTTTGACACAACTCTCACACGTTTCGTGGCCCCCAGGAGCTCCACCGCAGGTCCCAGCTGCGCAGCCACATACGTCCCCGGCACCAATGTCAGCATACCCCTCACACGCTTCGAGGCCCCATAGGAGCTCCACCGAAGGTCCCCGCGGCGCAGCCCGCATGCGTCCGCACCGCCCATTTCGGCACACCTGTTACACGTTTCGTGGCCCCATAGGGAGCCCCACCGAAGGCCGCAGTGGCGGTGCCCACATGCGTCCCCGCCACTCATTTCGGCACGCACCTTGAACGTTTCGCGGCCCCAAAGGCAGCTCTAGCGAAGGTCCCAGTTGCGCAGCCCGCATGCGTCCCCGCCACCCATTCCAGCACACCCGTTACACGTTTCGTGGCACCATACGGAGCTCCATCAAAGGCCCCAGTGACTCAGTGGCGCAGTCCACAAGCGCCTCCGCAACCCACTTCGGCACACCCCTCACACGTTTGGTGGCCCCATAGGGAGCTCCACCGATGGCCCCAGTGGCGGTGCCCACATGCGTCCCCGCCACCCATTTCGGCACACCCCTCACACGCGTCGTGGCCCCATAGGAGCTTCATCGAATACGATACTCACAACTGCATTACTCACAACTGCATCTGTTTGGGTCCTTCGCCAGGCTATTGTTTATGCTTTCTGATCTGGAGGGCCTCCGGAGGGATTCGGGGTCTTCGGGGCCCGCCTCCGAGGGCCGCAGGAGGCGCTCTCAGACCATTCGGAGGTCGCAGCGGACGAAGTCGTCGTCGTCGTCGTCGTCGCCGTCGTCGTCGTCGTCGTCGTCGTCGTCGTCGTCGTCGTCGTCGTGCGTCGTCGTGGTCGTGGTCGTCGTCGTCGCGGTCGTGGTCGTCGTCGTCGTCGTCGTCGTCGTCGTCGTCGTCGTGCGTCGTCGTCGTCGTCGAATTCGTTGTGGTCGTGGTCGTCGTCGCCGTCGTCTGTCTTGGTTGTCTTGGTCGTCGTCGTGGTCGTCATCGTCGTCGTCGTTGTGCGTCGTCGTCGTCGTCGTTGTGCGTCGTGGTCGTCGTCGTCGCCGTCGTCTGTCTTGGTTGTCTTGGCTGTCTTGGGCGTCGTGGTCGTCGTGGTCCGTCTGCCGTCGTTCGTCGCCGTTCTGCCCGGCGTCGTCGTCGTGCCTGGCGTCGCTGCCGTCGCGGGCGCCGAGGACGCGCCCCGAGCCGAGCGCGGGCGGCCCGAGGCAGCAGCAGCACCGCGAGGCGCCCGGGGCGGACAAGGGTGCCTGAGCGCCTCGCGTCGTCGGGCTGCCCGCGGCCCCGCCACCGTGCCAGCGCCGTGAAGCAAGCAGGAGGGGGAGGAGGCGGAGAAGGAGGAGGAGGAGGAGGGGGAGGACTGCCTGCGGCCCCGCCACCGTGCCAGCGCCGTGGAGCAAGCGGGTCCTCAAGGGAGCGGGACCATGAGCATAAATTTTTGGCGCTCTGCGCGGATTTCTGGGATCCGCGGGCCCCCCTGGCGGCGCTTCCGGCGCCGCCCCTGGCGCGCTGCGCGCAACAGGGAGGGGATTCCCAGCTCCACCGAAAACGGTACCCACAACGCGGTACTCACACTTACGTATGGTTGGGTCCTTCTCCAGGATCATTCTTTTCAGGGGCGGGGGGCTTCTGGGGACCGGAGCTCCTCTGAGGGTTCCTGGGTTTGATTTTCGCTGGAGGCAGGAATTTTCCCTGAATCTTCAAACATGCAAATGAACATATGGTTTCTTCATGTCCCATCCCTGAACTCCCAAGCATCCAGATAGAAAAAATGGTTTCCGCACCCCTGCCTTATGCTTCACGGGGATTGTGTTGGGTGTCTGGGAGAGAGAGCGAGAGAGAGAGAGAGAGAGACAGAGAAAGACAGAGAGAGAGAAGCAGATTCCAGATCCAGCTGATTGCTCGTATATTCTTTTTGGGATACACTTGTAATCAAGCTGGGGTGGATCGGATCACAGATTCAGCTGATTCCAATGTGATTCCCATTTGAACCTTGTAGAACCTTCCAGCTGTATACTTATTAGAATATCATTGGCATGGAGCACTTTCCAGATCCAGCTGATGACAATGTGATTGTTTTTTTTGTGACTTCGATTTTGTTTGAATTAGTTTTTTGCATTGGGCACATCCCAGGTCCCGCTGAGTCCAACAGGGATTCCTAGTGGAATGTATTGAGAGTCGAATTGGAATTGAGCAAATCACATATCCAGCTGATGCCAAATGAATTCCTCCTGGAGTCGGATGAGAATCTTATTGTAATGGAGAAGATCTCAGATCCAGCTGATTCCAATTTGATTCCTACTGGAATCAAATTCTAATCTCATTGGAATGAATCAGGTCCCAGATGTAGCTGTTACACATCGGATTCCGATTGGAGTCGACTTAAATTCCAATTCGGATTCGGCATACATCAGATCCAGCTGATTCAAATTGGATTTCTATTGTAATGTAATTCGAATCTAATTGGAATTGG
Source organism: Prorocentrum cordatum (assembly GCA_963575745.1). Lineage (NCBI taxonomy): Eukaryota > Dinophyceae > Prorocentrales > Prorocentraceae > Prorocentrum > Prorocentrum cordatum. Next base: position 12,800 of record CAUYUJ010015504.1, read on the forward strand.
GCAGGCTCCACATCCAGCAGTTGGATTCCCATTGGGATTTAAATTTCATCGATTTGGGGTGGAGCGGATCCCAGGTCCAGGTGATTCCAAATTGATTCCTTTCAAAACTAATTAGAATCTACGTAGTCTATCGCAGATCCCAGATCCAGCTGATTCCTATTATATTCCAGCGTGATAAGACAGCGGAGACCTGATGAATAGGAAAGATGGATGAGCAGGCGCGGATGAAAAGAAGGCCGATGACCAGTAAGAGTATGAATGAAGAGTTCCGAGACCGAGGGAGAATGAAGGGGTGATGGGGTGGCTGTGTGTATATATATGTATATATATATATATATATATATACATATATATGTATATATATGTGTGTGTGTGTGTGTATATGTATGTGTATATATATATATACATACACATATATGCACACACACACATATATATATTTGTATATATATATATGTGTATATATATATATATATAGATATCCCGGGGGAGCAGGCCCCGGGCCCGAAAACAGCTGCCTCGACCCTCAATGGGGGCACCGGGGCTCGTTTTCCTGGTGTTTTTGCAGGGTTTCCGCGTCCTGGGCCTCGGAGGCCGCCGCCTCCGCCCCCGCATGGGAGGACGGGGCGGCCGGGGAGGTCCAGAATAGTCCAGGAGGGCCTCCAGAGGCTCCCAAGACGGCCCCCGAGTCGCCGAAAGACCGCTCCAGGACGCCTAAGATAGGCCCGAGACGGCCCGAGAGGCCCCCCAAGGCACTCCACGACGCTTCAAGACGCCTCTCCAGAGCGTTTCAAGAGGCCGAAATTTGTATAGTCTGATTGGTTGTAGACTGCAGGTTAAGTGGGAGGGGGTGTGGGCTCAGGTAGCCATTTTGGGTCCGTAGCGTTCGGCTCTGGCCGACGCGCGGGTGTTCCAGGGGGCCGCGGGGCGGCCATACCCACAGCCGTGCTAGTCCGCGGACTAGGTAGCGCGCCTGTGGTGCCATGGCTGTGGGCTTCCTGGGGGCGCACCTGATGATCTTGGTTACGGGCGGCGCTCTTACGGTCCAAGGGGCACTTGGCTGGCTGCCATTCGGGCGCGGTGGACATGAGGTCCCAGCGCCGACGCCGCCAGCCCTGCCCGGGCCGACAGCGCCGCCGGCAGGCGGTGGGGGGCGAGGCAAGGGGCGAGGACCGCCCGCCAAGCCCGCGCCTGCAGGGGGAAAGGGGCGAGGGCCGCGGGCCAAGCCCCCGGGGACGCCGGGCGTCCCACCGCCGCCGCGGTCAGGGTCGACTACAACGACCACGACCGCGGGCATCGGGCGCGTAGGCGAGGGCGAGCCCACAGGCAGCCCAGCTACGCCGGCATACGGAGGTAACAACGAGCCCACGGGCGCGCCTGGGCAGCCGTCCGCCCCGGGAAACCGGACGGGCGATGGTGAGCCTGACCTGCCGCGTGGGCCGGACGGGTATTGGGGGTGGAGTGGGTGGGTCCCGCACCTGCCCCATTGGTGGGCTGGCCGGAGCGAACCCCCACCGCCGCCGCCGCCACCTACACCGCCCCCGGAGGCAGGGCCGGGTCCCGGCTGGGGCTTCGCAGCCTGGGTCTTCGAGGTCGTGGGCTATGGAGCGTGGGTAAGCTCCCCCGACCACCCGGGCACGATCCGCACGAGTGGCGGATGGATTGGATCCGCCGTCGACCGCCTGGGCGTTAAGATGCTTGGGTATTGGTGGGAGACCGCGGTCTTATGCTTTGCCCTAGGCATCTTCACGTTCGTGTTGGGGGCCCTGGCCTTCATCGTCAACACCGCAGCCCAGCCTATGCTGTGGGCTGCCGGGGGACTCCGCTGGGCGTGGTACCAGATTACCCGGTGCTGCCAGCGACGCGGAGGGGATGGGCCCGGCGCCCATCTTCCCCCACCCCCTCCGACCCCCTTGCTGGTGCGCTGGCGCGGGCCGGGCTTGGTCGGCGTGGTGGAGACAGAGTTCTACACAAAGGGGGTCCGCGGCCGAGGGACCAATCGGGCGTACAACCACGTGCTGCTGCGTAAGCACGGGCAGGTGGCCCGCATCAGCTGCAACTTCGCGGACCGGTACCGATTGGACCGCCACGGGCTCAACATCAAGATCGGGCAGGTCCTGGGGTGCACCAGTCGCATGTGGCGGCTGAACCTCGAGGAGACAGGGAATGTGCATCTATGTCGTACTGTCGAGTGCGCCTCCTGTCCAGTGGCGCATCCCATGCACGTCGACCAGTACGCGGCCATTGACCACACACAGATCGTGGACTTGGCTGAGCACGGAAGGGCCACGGCCTGCCGAGCAGTCGGCGTGGGACTCCGGAAGGTAGTCGGGGTCGTCAAGTGGCTGCTTTGCTCACCCTGGTCGGTACTCGGATGGCTGTGCCGGGGCCGGCCGGAGCCCCGCTACATCACCGACGCCACGGGCTATCGACGCCTGGACATCGACTCGGAGAGCGAGGTGGAGGCGGAGGAGCGCCCCTGCCAAGCCGCACAAGTTGGGGTGCAGCTCGCGGGTGGCGCACGCCCCCTCCAGCCGGAGGGGTGCGGCGACCGAGGGATGCAGGAGGCCGCTGTCCTGCTACAGGAGGACGCGGAGGTGTCGGACGTTCCTCGGCCTGGGCATTGTCTCAATGCACAGGTGCACCTCTGCGCCCACCATGCGCAGAAGTATCGGTCTACCCTGATCGGCCGCAAGTGCAGCCTCCCCACTTGTCTCCGCATGGCGAAGGGTAGCTGCGGGGGGGCCCCGATGTGCGGGGAACATCTCCGACGGGACGAGGGTCGCACCGCGCGCGTCGAGGCGACGGTCCAACCGGGGATCCTCGGGGGCCTGCGCCGCCGCATGCGGGCGCGGGCTCCAAGCCCCGCCAGGGTGCGCGATTGGACCGCGCACGCGGCCGATGGGGTTGGCATTGCGGCCGAGCCGGTCTACCCCCCGCCTCTACCTCCCCCCGCTGCACCGCCACCGCCCGCCGTGGCCCCATCTGTCGACGTGGAGCCCACGGGGGCGCAGGCCCTAACCTCGGGGCCGCAGCCGCGTCGCACACGCTCCGCGGAAGCTAGGGCCAGCGGACGCTCACGGTCTGCCGACCGCGGGCCCCCGGGCGATCGGATCGCCCACCACGGGTGGCTTCAGGAGCCCCTACTCGTGAAGGTCTGCCCGATACTCCCGGGCGACCCTCGGGGAGCCGAGGAGGCGTACGGCGCGCCCCCGGCGAGTCCTTGGTTTAGTCTATTGGGGGAATGCGAGGGGCTCGACGTACGGGGCACTGGCGGGGACGCCAGACTTATCATCGGGACTAGCCTCGAGGGCGTCAGGGTGGAGGTCCCAGCCAGCGAGGTCGTACGGCACCCCCCCCCGCTGGAGGACGGGCGCAACCCGATAGATTGGATCAATCGGCTGCTGTACGAGGTCCCCCAAGGGGCCTTTTTCTCTTGTTAGTTTTTTTATTCTTTTTTCCTTTTTCTGTCGTCTTTTTATCTATTCTTCTCTCCACTTTCCTTTCGGGATTTTTTTTTTTTTCGTACTCTCGTTTTTTTTCTTTTTATTTTCTGTTTCTTTCTTTTCTCTTTTTTTTTTTTTTTTTTTGTTATCGTCTTTTTTTTTTTTTTTTTTTTTTTTTTTTTTTTTTTCTTTTTCTTTCTTTTCTTCGGGAAGTGGGGTTGCGTGTCATCGCCCAACACATCCCGCAGGATCTGCTGGCGATGTTACGCCAGGAGCAGTGGGACGGTGTGGACGTGAAAAGCGCGAGCGGCTGGAGGCGGCGCTACCTGACGAACACGGAGCGCCAGCAGCTGCAGCACGACCCGGTGCGCACACTCGGCCACCATCGGCGGGGTGGCGCGCAGGGGGCGCCGCCTGCGCCCGGGATGGAGGGCTTGCCCCGTCCCGCCCCCGTGGCGGCACTGTCGCGCTTAGCGGCGGCCGCCGCCGGCGTGAGCGAGGATGCCGAGGAGCCCGACCCGCTCGAAATGATCATGGACTCCTTGCGAGCCGAGGATCTCAAAGGACGGGGGGGCCAAGCGGCGGCTCTCAGTGCATTAGGTATGGCCGCGGACCTGCTCGGGGTTCCGCTTGATCAGGCGGAGCGGCAGCTGCGGCGGAGGGTCGCGCAGGTGGAAGCGGCGGGCCCACTGGGGTCCGACCTAGAGCGCGCCCTCGCGGATCTGGAGGATGCGCAGCTGGAAGCGCGCGCGCGGGAGCGTGCTGCGGCCGCCGACAAGGTTCCCCTGCAGGGGAGCCTCTCACGTGAGGGTTCGCGGAGTCGCTCGGCGCGGGGACGGGATCCCAGCCCGAAGCAGGGACCCCGACGCGAGCTCTTCGGTGCCATGCCCCCCATCCCACCCACGGGCCCACGACGGGGCCTGCTGGGTGATCGGGACCTGCTGGCACGCGATGGACGCGGGGGGGCCGCCCGTGGGGCCAATCCGCTCCTCGACGGGGCCTCGGTCCTTGGCCACCTCACTGGCCAGACGCCCCACGGGGGCGGTCTGGGTGGGGAGCGAGCTGGGGGTCCAGACGACGCCGGGGCGGCGGGCGCCCTGGGCGGGCTTACAGTCGAGGCCGAAGCCCAGATTATCGAGCGCCTGGATAGCCAGAACCGCCTCACTGAACGCCACGTCCTCGCCGCCGAGCGGCAGGCGCGGGCCACCGAGGGCGACAAGAAGGCCCGGGGCACCAGGGCAGGGATCGGTCGGGACGAGGAACTCGATCTTTACATAGCCCGGGGATGCAACACCTTCGTGGTTGAGGCCAGCGAGGGTATCACGGGGAAGGACTTGTTCGACTCACTCAAGCGCATGTGTGCGCACTCCAAGAGCACGCTCAAGACGATCGGGTTTCCCTGCCTGGTTACCAACCGTGTGGCACACGGCTACGCGGCGCTCGCCTTCGGGGCGGGCCCCCACGACCTGGCGGTGGACGACTGCGTCCCCGCGCGTGACGAGGACTTCGATGGCTATCGGCTCCCTGTGGACGACAAGCTGGAGCCCCGCCAACGGCCCGCCACCCACATGGCGACCTGGTTCAAGAGGGCCCGGTGCGAGATCCAGATGTTCGAGTCCATCATAGGGGTCGCACACGGGGCAGAGCGTCGGCGGTCGTTGGGGTTCTTGGAGGCGGCCTACGAGAGGGACCCATCGGAGTTCCCAGACCATTGGGTCAAGGATCTGTGGGAAGAGCTCCGAAGCACCTGGGTCGAGGAATTGCGGGAGCTGAGGCGCCGACTCTGTCGAGAGCTCGACACCGAGAACCCGAGGAGGGAGGACATCAAGTATGTCCTACTCATGCCGGAGAACGGCTACGATTTGCCCCGAACGTTCGACCTCGGGGACCCGAACGCCTACTACCAGCAGGTGGTCGTGCCCCGGCGCAAGGCCGCACTCACGCGCCTCCTCAATGGGCAGCTGAACGCCCACCTCACGAAGCGACCACCAAAGGCGGGAGGGGGCGAGGAAATGGGCGAGCCCCGGCCCACGGCGCAGGGTGATGACAGGCCCAAGGCGGGGGCTGGGCCCCAGCCGAAGGCGGGGCCCAAGGCGGGCACCGGGGCCCCAGCGGGGACAGCCCCCAAGAGGGCGTACCCAGCGGGCAAGGAGTTAACACGCCTGGAGCGTACGCGCTCCGTGGCGCATGCGCCCCGCAATAAGGACAATGTCCCTATCTGCTGGGGGGCCACCACGCACATGGGCTGCTCGCGGAAGGCTTGCGACTGCCCTAACTCCCATGGCCCCATCAAGTCAACGCGCGGATTGGACTACTCGGTAGTCATGCAGCTCACGAGGCGCGGGGGGCTCCTTGGGACGCCCCGGATCGACCCCAAACAGGTGGATGGGATGATTGCGCAGCTGCGCTCGCAAGCCAAGGCAGCCGAGGCCGAGAAGATTGGCGAGGACACGTCGCCCCCTGCTGCCTCTGATTCCCAGAAGGAAAAGGGCCGTGGCCGTGGTAGCGGCTCGCGAGCGGCGGGCGACCCGGGCCCGGGACAGGCCCCGGGCGACTACACTGCGCTCCAGCTTACCGCGATGGAATCCGACCTCCGGGAAGCGGTTAAGGGCCCCGACTTCGGATGGCCCGAGGACCGCGACTGCCCGCGTGCGGCGGCCACTTGGGACGCCCAGCCCGCGGGTGATGGGCCGGAGCTTCGCCTCGAGCTCATGCAGGAGCTTGAATCCGAGGGCATCTTCGTGCCTCTGAAGGGGGCCAGCGAGTACTTGCAGAGCCACGTGCGCGGGCGCGTCTTGGGGGCGCGCCTGCGCGGGGAGCGGCTCACCGTGGAGCGGGCCCTCGAGGAAGCCGTGGACCGAGGCCATCGGGGACTCAGCAGTGAGGCAGCCGACCTGTCGGCCCGGTTGCCTGGGACGCCGACGGGCTGATAGGCCGCGGGTCCTATACCTTCTGGGACGGGGACACCCGCATCCAGTGGGACTTCCTCGACTACCGGGACCGCCTCAGCCCTACAGAGGAGATGGGCCAGGCGATGGGCCTGGAGGTGGGCGACGCCGAGGAGCGGCAGTGCCTGCTACTGCACGTGGCTGCTGGGGTGCTCCTGCTACGCGCGGGCGAGGGCGCGGGCGAGCCCAGCCCGGACGCGGTGCAGCAGTTGGCCGCGACGTATCGCCATGCACTATGGGAGGAGGCCCACGAGGCCCTGCGTGCCCTGGGCGACTCCCCGCCGTGGATCACGGCCCTGGAGGCCGATGTCCGCTCCTACGTCCACGATGCGGTGCACCCGCACCACGACAAGGACTATCGCTGCCTGGCAGCATGCCCCGTCGCCGACCTCGACGCCGTCACGCTCCAGGTGCACCGTGTCAACGGCAGTGGGCGCCTATGCGTGGACCACCTAATGGGGGCGGGTGTCGGCGCGGAGGATCACGTAATTCCGCTCCTGATATGGCGTGGTCATATGCGCGCCTTGCGCCCACGCTCCCACGCGGAGGCGGCGGCCCTAGGCCAGCGCTGGGGGCACGCAGGACGCCTGTCCCGCGAGATCGTAAGTGTCGGCTGGCGCGAGATGCTCGATGAAGGCCCGGACGTTGAACCCACCGTCCCGGGAAAGAGCGCGCCCTGCACCCACTGCAAGGCAGCGGAAGGTCGGGCGGGCCGCGCAGTGGGACGCGCGCCGGCCTCGTTCGGGGAACATCCAGCCGACGTCCAGGCACGCCTCCTGGAGGCGAACGCGATGCCACTTCGACACGACCCCGCGTTCGCGTACGGGTTGATCGCCCAGGAGGTGTACGCCGGTTCGGGAAATTGGTCGGCCGCGCTTCGCGCCGAGGGCATCCGGGTGCTGGAACCGATCGAATATTACGACGACCCCCTCCGAGAATCCGGCCCACGGCCGGAGCATGACACCCTCGACCCAGCGGTCCGCGCGCGCCTACAGGAGGCCGCACGGACCCCCATGGGCCCCGACGTTGCCAACGTTTGGTGCTGGGGTACCCCGTGTGGCTCGTACACCGACCTCGGGCTCATGACCCAGCCGGGCGGGGCCCCGCAGGGCACCCGCACGTGGGAGCACCCCGAGGGGGATGGCTCCAAAGAGTTCGAGCGCGTGGGTAACAGCCACACACAGTTCACGTGCGACACCTGCCGCATCCTACACGACGCCGGCAAGGAGTTTCTCATCGAGTCCTCCTGCCCCTCGGGCCGCTACCCCAAGATTGGGGACCAGGCCCCGATGCACGAGCTGCGTCGAGCGACGGGGGCCATGATCGTCCCGATCCACATGTGCGCCTGGGGTAAGGCCCCGTCCGACGCGCCAGAGAGCCGCTATCGCAAGGGCAGCTGGTGGCTCGTCAGCCCCCGGCTGTATCTGCACGCTCTGTGGTTGGCGCGACGTTGCCCCCGTGACCACCACCACGTCGAGCTGAAGGATCACGTGCCGGGCTCGGGCATTAAGCGCACCAAGGAGGCGCAGGTTTGGGCCCCCCGCCTTTGCGCCGCGTGGGCAAAGGTGTTGAAAGGGGCCTATCACCGCTGGTCGGTGAGCCCACTGCGTCGGCAGTTGGCGCCTATATGGGAGGATGGCCCGGGGGCGCCCCCCAAAACCGCCCGGGCGGAGGCGCCCGGGCGCCTGCAGGGCGTCGACTTCACTGGAATCGAGCGCCTGCAGGCCTCAGGGGACGGCTCAAAATGCGGTAGGCTTAGCCCAGCCATGCACCGAGCATTGGCGGGGCTTCCTAAGCCCCCATTGGGCAAGGCACGGGGGGAGGTGAGTGCGGGCAAGACTCGACCCCCTTGCGAGGATCCGGCCAGAGATATCGCGGAGGACCTCGACGGGTGCAGCCCGGCGGAGCTGGCCACGGTCTACCTGACCTTCTGCACGGAGCGCCCTGAGTATGACCCCGAAGCCATGCGGACCCTGGAAGGGCTGGGGGATCAGCTCCTCCAGCGGACGGGGTCCCTGAAGGAAGCGGCCGCGCTGCTTAGGCGCGCGCGCCACGAGCGCCTAGGCAACCCCCTTCGGGGCGTCCTGGGGGACAAGGTGCGACGGTGTTTAAGCCGAGAGCACTTCGAGTACGTCCGGGAGCTAGCGGAAGGGGGAGCCTCCGCGCGGCGGGGCGCGCCACGGAGGCGCGAGCGAGCCCAACCGTACCCCAGCGTGCGAGCCCACATCGACGAGGCCTACCAGAAGGTATGGGCGGATGTGACCTGGGGGATCGTCCTGGTGGCGTCCCAGGCGGCAGAGGGTTTTCTGACGGAGCTGGTGGAAGCCCCCCTGGGGAGGGCACCGAAGCAGCTACCGGACAGAACCTTATCGTCCGAAGGGCGTATGATCCACGCGATGCTCTCGGCCAACGCCGCCACACACAAGCGCGACCACCCGCCTGCCGTCCAGCCACGCCATCGGCAAGTGGCGAGGACGGCGGTATGGCATCGCGCGCGCCACCCCGGAGCGCGCCTCCTCTGCGCCAAGCGGGGCGTCTCGCGGGCCTTCAAGTGGTTGGACATCGCCCCGGCGGACGTCGGGGACTTTGGCACCTCGTTACCGGGGGCCCACGCTGGCATCGAGGGGGACGTCAGGGTCGTTTACCTAGCCATGGTGTGTGGGTGGACGGGAGCCCCAGGCAATTACATGATGCTCGCCCTGGCGGCGAGGGAGCTCCACGAGAGCTATCGGCCTGGGGAGCCGCACTGGCACGACACCACCCACTTCCACTCGGAGTGGCTCATGGTTGACCCTGTGGTGGTGGAGCCCGACATTGGGGTCCGACCGTGGATGGCCTGCGACGCGTTGGATGCCTCCATACGTGAGGTGTTTGGGTCCGAAGCAGTGAACGTCAGCAAGAGGGACGCCGAGGGGGAGCCTTCCACCACGCAGATTATCTGGGGGCTCAGTATGGACTACGAGCGCGAGCGAGTTGGACTCCCGGAGCCCAAGGCCATGAAGATGCGCTTCCTATAGGCGGAGCCGGAGCTGAGCTTCGGCTGCCGCATCGGCCGGCTGCGAAAGCGATGGGAGCTTTTTTTGTTTTTTTTTTTTTTTTTTTTTTTTTATTTTTTTTGGTTTTTTTTTTTTTTTTTTTTTTTTTTTTTTTGTTTTTTTTTTTTTTTGTTTTTTTTTCTTTTTTTTTTTATTTTTTTTTTTTATTTTTTTTTTTTTTTTTTTTTAATTTTTTTCTTTTTTTAAGTGGGCTTGGCCAGTTCTGCGCCTGCGCAGCTCCAGCCCTGAGCCTGGAGCTCCCAGCGGTCCACCGAATGCTGTCGGGTGACCCAGGTCAGGCCTACGTCCATCCGCCGGGCGACCCCGAGATGGTAGAGGCTGCGTGGGACGATTGGCACCAGACATTGGATTGGCTGCGCGTCTGCTTTGAGATGCCGGTCGAGGGTAACTTCGAGACCTCCTTCGAGGGCCTGCTAGGCCTTCGCGAGGCCCTCGCACTCCCGGGGGCGCTCGGCAAGCTGCGCTGGCTGGGAGGCGATGCCGCCCTGGATCGGATCGGTGCGCTGGACTGGTCCTCGCGCGAGTACATCGTGGCGGAGGCGGCTCCCTATCTGGAGACGCTCCGCTCCGCCCCTGGGGTCACTTGGCAGGGGGGGGGGGAGATCATCGCGGTGGGCGAACTCCTCTGTCTGATAGCCTTGGCGGCCGAGAAGGGCCCGGACTGGTTCCAGCTGCTATTGCCGTACGTCACTGACAACAGCAATGTCAGCCGCTGGCTGCGACGCCGCCGGGCGCGGAACGCGGTGGCGCGCCACCTGCTTCGAGTCCTGGCCATGCTGGAGCTACGGTACAAGTTCCGGGTCCTGGACGGACTTTACTTACGGACTTACCACAACGAGCTGGCCGACTTCGTGACTCGTGCCACGGTGGAGGAGGTACGCCAGCGGATGGCGGAGGCCGGATGGACCGAGCTGTCGCCGGCAGCACCGTGGGGCGAGCTGGTGGAGGAGGCCGCCCAGCGCGAGCTGCGGATGCCAGGAGACGACGGGCCCTGGCGCGCGGCTGCACTCCAAGTCAAAGGAGCCCGGGAGGCCCTACCACGCTACGCCCCTCTGCAGGTCGAGGGGGCTCGGCTGCTGGAGGTGGGAACCGCGTGGCCCCCCTTTGGGGAGGCATGGGAGAGCCTCGGTGGGTCGGCGCTGCTAGCGCCGTGGGATGTCGGTGACCGATGGGACCGGACGACGGGGACCACCCCAAGGACCCCACTGGGGCCCCACGGACCCGCTGGCTGTGCGCGTCACTATCGGAGGACCCCGGTGGACGCGAAGCGACGGGCCTGGAGCGGCTACTGATCACCATTCGGCCACTGGCCGTGTTGCTCGACGCCCCCGTCAACTACGCTGCAGTGCGACTAGGGGCGCGCTTGCGGCGCCTTGGCTATGTGGCACTCTCCCCAGAGACGCGCCTACTGTGCACGCACTTCGGCGACGTCACGGCACGCGCGCGGGCGGTCCAGGTTTGGGGTTGCGGGGAACGGGTTCGGGCATCGGGCCCCGTACCCCCCCTGGGACAGCCCTGCGTGGAGCCACGCGGCCTCCGCCAGCTCTGGAAGGAGGCAGGGCGGCCACCGCTGGATGAGCTCCGCCTGGACCTCGACAACGGCACCTTGCTCGTGGACCCTCGGATCTCGACGACGGGGGATCGCATGATGCCTTGGCCGCGGGGCACATGGCAGCCCGCGGGAGGCGGGCGGGCCCAGCGCGTGGTGATTCATGTTCCGCGCGGGCCCTGCCATACGGCACGGGCGAAGCCCGACCCGTTGAAGGGCTATGCGAACACCCTGATCCTGGAAGGGTCCGAGGGCGGCTGGACCGTGCGAGCCCTGCACCCGAAAGAAATCTGGTGCGCCCAGGGGGGCACGGCGGAGCTGTGGGATGCCTTGGGCCTTGGAGGTATGCCGATCGCCGAGCGCATGCGGCAGGCCGCTCGTGCACTCCCGCGTCGCACGGCCCGCTGGGTGCTCCAGTGGGCGGAGCGCCTGCTGAGGCAGGCCGTAGAGGCAGCGAGCGCAAGCGAGGCACCCGGGGCGCGCGCGGGCGTCGGGCCCGATCACGACCGACTCGCTAATGACGAGATGGTTAAGCTGTGGCTAAAGGCCTGGCTTCAGGCCCCCGATCGCCCAAGCGGGCCATTCGAGGCTGCGCTGGAGGCGGGGAAGACGACGGACGACGCCGCTCGGTTGGCGGACCAGCTCGACCCCCCTGCTACCGCGCGGTCCACCGCAGCAGGGGTGGACGGGGCAGGCGGGGAGCGGGTCGGGGCGGTGACCTTCGCTGTTCCGGAAGGCGCGGGCATGCCCAGGCCAAGCGCCGTGGACGGCGTGGGCGGCGCGGCCCCACCCCCGCGCAAGGCCCGTCGGCGTACCCGCAGCGCCCCTGCTCCCGCGCTGGTGAAGCCCGCCGCCTGGCGGTACGCCGGCGGGGGCGCCCCGAAAGGGATTCAAGGTGAACTCACCGACACCCGCGAGCTGGACGCGACCGCCACCGAGGCGATGTTGGCCAAGCTTGCCGAAGGGACGCGGGCCAATTACAGCGCCGGGTGGCGTAACTGGGTACTCTGGCGGAGGCTCCGAGGCCGGAGCCCATACCTGCAGGGGGAGACTCGGGACGCCCGCCTTACGGATGAGGATGACCTCATCCGGTATGTCGTGTACCTGTACAAGGTGATGAAGAGGCGAGCCACGACCATCCGCCAGCGCCTGTTCGCCATTCGATATGCCCACACCCGGGCCGGGTTTGGGGATGTGACCTCCGATCGGCGCCGGCTCTGGACCACGATCGAGGGACTCCGCCGCTGGGACGGAAAGGCGAAACGGAAGCTGCCGGCCACGCCCCGGATGTTGCGCTGGCTCCGAGAGTACTTGTTCGCCCACGGGACGGCCACGCGCCGGGAGGCGACCATCCTATGGGCGGCGCTTATGACGGGGTACTTTTTCATGCTCCGCGCGTCGGAGTATTTGGTCCAAGAGGACCGCTCCTGGAGTATGGGACGGGTGGTGCGTGGGCAGGACGTACAGGGGATGCGCGGGGGTACACCCAGCGCAAGGCTCAGCGACTGCGATGAGGTAGTACTGACGATCACGTCGTCCAAGACGGACCAGTTTAACGCAGGTTGCGTACGCAACCATTACCGTTCGGGGGTGGAGTTGTGTGTCGTGGACGCACTCGCCGACCTCCAGAGGGAGCTGCCGGACCGGTTTGGACGAGGAACCGAGGCGGGGCTCCCCCTGTTCCGCCGGCCCGATGGCCACCCGATTATGCGGGAGGAGGTGCAGGGGCTCCTCCAACTCGCGGCTGCCGCCTGCGGCGTGGACGCAGGCCAGATGGGATCCCACTCCCTGCGCATCGGGGGCGCGACGGCGTTGTACCACGCCTGTCGCGACCTGGAAGCGGTCAAGAGGTTCGGGAGGTGGTCCACGGACGCCTTCCACGGATACCTCTGGGAGGACCATCGGCGTCAGGCTCCGTTCGCCCGAGGCATGGCGGAGGGCCACGCCTTATTGGCCCCGGACGCCCGCGGTGACGACGGCGCCGTGACCGGCGCCCGCCCCGACCAGTTGGCCGGGAGCGATCCGCCCCAGTTTGGGAGCGATCTGAGGCCCTCGGAACGCCCGGCCTGGGCGCCCGGGCGCCCCCCCTGGGCGCGCCCTTCGGCGCGAGCAGGGTCAACTACGGAGGAGGAAGGAGAGGAGGAAATGGTGAGATACGAGCCAGGGCGAGGAGTTAATGGGCGTGTGGGAAAGCAGCAGGCGGGTCCCACGGGTATTCAGGTCAGGGCGGGGGCTTCGCGTTGTGGGGGTATCCCGGTGGACCTCTCGCCCTCGACCCCCCTTTCGCTACCGCTCCCGATCGCCCCAGGCACGCCCACCTCCTCTTGGTCCTCTCATCCGCAGCCATCTCCCACTCCAGAGCGAGGCGCGCGAGCAGCGCGCGCACCCCAGCCCCGCGCGCCAGCCGCGCCGTCGCCCCGCGCTCCGGCAGCGTGCATCATGGGATTCCTGGTGGGCCTGGTGGCCCCGGACCAGAGCAAGGCGCGTGGCCATGACTACAGCATCATGGCGGTGAACCCCCTCGGCGTCGTCGTCTCGGGGGCCGCGCTGTCGGACGAGCTCCGGAGTGCCGCCCACAACATCCTGTACACGGTGGTGAACGAGCTGGACAGCGAGGACCTCGTCGAGGTGGTCAACCACGACCACGAAGCAGCCCCGTGCATCGCGGCGGCTTGCTTGGCCGCGGGGGCGAGCGAGGACCACGGCCAGCTGGTGATCGTCGACGGCAAGCGGGGTGCGTGGGGGGTGGGCGCGGGGCCGAATATCAAGGTCCAGCGCCAGGCGGCCAAGCTGGCGCTCGCCTTGGCCCAGTTCCAGGGGCAGCCCATGCCGGAGCTCCGCGAGCTCTGCAAGCACAACAAGGGGCTGCTCGACATGATGCGCACAGTGGACGCGGAGGCGGTCGTGGAGCTCACCGACGACGACGCCTCGAGCAGGGGCGAGGGGAAGTCGACCCCAGCCCCGGTCCTCGAGGCGGGAGAGGACGCGGTCACCGCGGCGCTTGCGCGTGCGGCCATCCAGGCTGCCGCGCGGCGCCAGAGCAAAGGCGCTCCAAAGGCGCGCCCGCGGCCCGCGCGGTCGCCGGGCCAGGAGCGCCTCGCCGAAGAGGTCCGCAAGCGCGAGAGGCGCCCTGCGCCCTTGCGCTCGCCTTCGCGCGCGAGGCGCCGCGATCGCGAGCGCGATGCGCCTCGCGATCGCGGGCGCAGGGGACAGGAGGAGGAGGCCGTCTTGAAACCCAAGACGGGCGGCGCCCCCCCGAAGGCCGACATCGTGAAGCGTGAGGCCGTCCTGAAGCCCAAGAGCGGGGGGGCGCCGCCGCGGTTCTTCGAGGTGAAGACCGAGGTGGAGGAGGCGCCAGGCGCGGGGGACGGTCCGCCCCAGCGCCAGCCGCGCTCGAGGAGCCGCCGTAGGCGCAAGGAGGAGCAGCGCCAGGGCGCCCAGCAGCAGCCCAGTGACCAGCACGACGAGGGCGAGTCCATCAACCGCATCGAGCGGGTACCGCACCACGTCGATGCCGAGGTGGTCAGGCAGGTGGTCGTGCCCTTCGGGGTCGTCAAACACATCGCCTTCCTGTACGACCACCGCCACAAGCGGGGGCCGTGCGTGCTGGTGGAGTTCCAGCGCCGCGCTGACGCAAAGCGCGCGCGGGAGTGCATGAGGTCGAACTATCGGTTCTACAAGACGGACCCGTGCACGGTGGTCACGGAGAGGGCGAGCCGGCCTCGCGGCCCTGACCCAGGCAGCGACGGGGAGGATGGGCCGACCATCCAGCCGCCTGCCTGCCCGACATGCGCACTCAAGATGCGCTGGAGCTCCTTTGACCCGGGAGACGGTTGGGGTTGCGAGATGTGCCCCGCGGGCGGAGCTAACAGCGGAGCCCTGCGGGGGCACTGTAAGGGGTGCGACGTGAGCTACTGCGAGGCTTGCCGCGTCGCCTTCGGCAAACTTTTTTTTTTTTTTTTTATCTTTTTTTTTTTTTTTTTTTTTTTCTTTTTTTTTTATTTTTTTTTTTTTTGTTTTTTTTTTTCTTTCCTGTTTTTTGTTTTTTTTTTTTTTTTTTTTTTTCTTGATTTTTTTTATCTTTTTTATTTACTTTTTTTTTTTTTTTTTTACTGCGAGGATTGCCGCGTCGCCTTCGGCAAACCCAAGACGGTGGTGGAGAAGGCCCGGCGGAGCGGCCACACCGTGCGGGAGGCGCCGGGCCCCAGTGTCGGCCATGGCGAGCGCCCCAGCACGGGTGCCACGGGAGCGGGGGCTGAGGGGGACCGCCCGCCGGGCGACCTCAGCTGGCCCAAGCGTGAGAGGTCGCCCAGCCGCCACCGGCCCAAGCGCGAGAGGTCGCCCAGCCACAGTCTGGCGCGGGACCCAGCGTGGGCGCGGCGCGGCGACACCCCGCCCGGCCGCGCGCGGCGTAAGACCGGGAAGCACGCTGGGCAGCTTCGCGCTCCTCGCGGCGGCTGGTACGAGCAGGAGGAAAAGCGGCGGCGTGCTGCCGCCGCGGAGGCTGCCGCGGGCGGGGGTGGGATCCCAGCCTGGCGTGGCAAGGGCGCGGGCGACAAGGGCGGCAAGGGCGGCAAGGACAAGGGCAAGTACTCCGGCAAGGCCGCCAAGGGCTCCAAGAGCGGCGGCAAGGGCGACAAGAGCGGCAAGGGCGGCCGCTCCAAGGGCGACCAGGGCAGCCGCGGCCGGAGTGAGCGCGACTGGCCCAGCGCGGACGGTCGCGCGTCGAGGGGCGGCGATGGCAGCAGCCCCCGGGACCCCAGTGAGCGCGGCGGAGACCGCAGCGGAGGCGAGAGCCGCGACCGCCGGGGGAACACGCCCTCCATCTAGGCGCGGAGCTCCCCCCCCCCGTACCCCGACGCCAGCGCCCGCGGCATCGCGGGCGCGGGCTGACGGCGGCGGCCTGTGAGTGAGTCGGCCCTCCTCTCAGCCCACCGTGCGCAGGTGGCGCCTGCGATCCTTGAGCCTACGGTGCGCAGGTGGCGCCTGCGAGCTTGTTTCTTTTAGCCTACGGTACGCAGGTGGCGCCTGCGATCTCTTTCTTTAGCCTACGGTACGCAGGTGGCGCCTGCGATCCTCCCTCTTGGAGGAGTTTAACGCTGCGCGCACGTCGCGTGCTTCCTGGACCCGGCCGTGCTGCGCGTCTTGCGCGCCGTGCGGTCGGGGCCACACTTGCGCTCTGCGCCCGGCGCCTCGTGCGCCGCCACCCTTTTCGGTTCTTTTGCGCGCATCGCGCGCGCGCCGCGCCCGCGCTCTGGGTGCGCGGGCGCGGAAGGCCTCAAGGTTGCAGGCAAGTGGCCGCGCGCGCGAGACTCTTGCAGCCTCTGATCCCGCCCTCGCACTCGGGCGGGGCGCCCCCCCGCGCGCGCGGCTGCGTCTTTCTTTTCTCATGGCCGAGCGGCCGCAGGCGTGCCAGAGCGCGAGCGCGCGGGCAGTCAGGGCCCACGCGCTCGCGTTGAGCGTGGGGCCACCAGGGCCCACGCTCGGCGGAGATGCGCGTCGCCACGCTGCCATGAAAATACCATCGCCCTGTCCTGGTCCCTCTCTCGTCCTCTCCTCTCCTCCTCCTCCTCCGTTGAGTGCACGCGTATCTCACTTAACTTGTATAGTCTGATTGGTTGTAGACTGCAGGTTAAGTGGGAGGGGGTGTGGGCTCAGGTAGCCATTTTGGGTCCGTAGCGTTCGGCTCTGGCCGACGCGCGGGTGCCCACCCACCCCGCTTTGCTCCCAGACGCCTGCGTCGGCCGAGCGGCCACAGGCGTGCCAGAGCGCGAGCGCGCGGGCCGTCAGGGCCCACGCGCTCGCGTTGAGCGTGGGGCCACCAGGGCCCACGCTCGGCGGAGATGCGCGTCGCCACGCTGCCATGAAAATACCATCGCCCTGTCCTGGTCCCTCTCTCGTCCCCTCCTCTTCTCCTCCTCCTCCGTTGAGTGCACGCGTATCTCACTTAACTCCTTGTGTTGGATCGACGCTGGCTGACATAGCGCGGGGAGGAAAAGGAAGAGCAGGAGGGAAAGGAAGAGGATGTGGAGGGGGTGAAGGAGGACAAAAACGAGGAGGAAGGGAAAAGCTAACTGCGTTCGTGCCACATCTCACATCCCACTCCTCCCAACCATCCCTTCACATGTCGCTGTTGTTTCTCCATCCGCCGACGCGTGCCATTGTCGGACCTGGAATCCCAAAGACGACCACATCGTGTGATGCGCAATCAGAAAATGAAGCTACGTACGTTGGAGAAGGGGGTGGTGGATGTGCAGGGGAGGTGATCAAGAGGAACAGGAGGAGGAGGAGGAAGGAGGAGGAGGAGGAGGACTAAAAGCAGCAGCAGAGGCTGGAGCGGAAGGAGCGGGAGAAGCGGGAGGACCAGGGGAAGGCGGACGGGAAAACGAGGGGTTGGGGCGAGAGCGCCATGCTGAACGACGGGAGCAGAGCGCCGATCTGAAGATGTGGCCCACGCGGCAACAGGAGAAACATCTGGAAACACCGACAGCAATCGGAGTCTGCAAAGAATGCGAAACATTATCCCGGCGAAGGACCCAACCATATGCAAGTGTGAGAACCGCAGGGGTGCGCCAAAATGGGGCGGGGCCGCCATGCGAACCCTGCCAGTGGGGCCTTCGTAGGAATTCCCTATGGGGCCACGAACCGTGTGATGAGTGCGCCAGAATGGGGCGGGGCCGCCATGCGAACCTTGCCAGTGGGGCCTTCGGTGGAGCTCCCCATGTATGGGGCCACGAAACGTGTGATGGATGCGCCACAATGGGATCGGACCGCCATGCGAACCCTGCCACTGGGGCCTTCCGCGGAGCTCCCTGTGGGGCCACGAACCGTGCGAGGGGTGTGCCAGAATGGGGCGGTGGTGTCATGCGAGCCGTGTGAGGGGTGCGCCAGAATTGTGCGGGGCCGCCATGCGAACCCTGCCACTGGGGCCTTCGGTGGAGTTCCCTATGGGGCCACGAACCGTGTGAGGGGTGCGCCAGAATGGGGCGGTGGTGTCATGCGAACCCTGCCAGTGGGGCCTTTGGTGGAGCTCCATGTGGGGGCACGAACCGTGTGAGGGGTGCGCCAGAATGGGGCGGGGCCGCCATGTGAACCCTGCCACTGGGGCCTTCGGTGGAGTTCCCTGTGGGGCCACGAACCGTGTGAGGGGTGCACCAGAAATGGGCAGGGCCGCCATGCGAACCCTGCCACTGGGGCCGTTGGTGGAATTCCCTATAGGGCCACGAACCGTGTGTGCGCCAAAATGGCACGGGGTTGCCATGCGAACCATGCCACTGGGGCCTTCAGTGGAGCTCCCTATGGGGCCACGAACCGTGTGAGGGGTGCGCCGAAATGGGGCGGGGCCGCCATGCGAACCCTGCCAGTGGGGCCTTCGGTGGAGCTCCCTATGGGGCCACGAACCGTGTGAGGGGTACGCCAAAATGCGGCGCGGCCGCCATGCGAACCTTGCCACTGGGGCCTTCGGTGGAGCTCCCCCTACGGGGCCACGAACCGTGTAAGGGGTGCGCCAAAATGGCGCGGGGCCGCCATTCGAACCCTGCCACTGGGGCTTTCGGTGGAAATCCTTCTGGGCCACGAAACGCTGTACTGGGTGGATGAAGCGCAAGGGAGGAAGGAGGAGGGGGAGGGGAGGCAGCGGGAGAAGGAAGGAAGGAAGGAAGGAAGGAGGACGCGGGCGCTGTCTTTTCAAAACGAGGACCCAACACCACAGGATGGTTGGGAACAAAAGCTGCTGACAACGACGCTCCGACAATTTGCGATAGTGACGACTTTCCAGACTCTGGACTCCCGTGACACTGAGCGCGGTACGAACCATCCCATTGGGACCTTCGGTGGAACTCCTTGTGGGGTCACGAACCGTGTGAGGGGTGTTCCGAAATCGAAGCGGCGGTGCCATGCGAACCCTGCCATTGGGGCCTTCGGTGGAGCTCCCTATGGGGCCACGAACCGTGCGGTTGGGGGGCCGCGAGAATTGGGCGGTGGTGCCATGCGAACCTTGCCTTGAGGCCGTCGGTGGAACTCTCTATGGGGCGACGAACCGTGTGAGGGGTGCGCCAGAATGGGGCGGTGGTGCCATGCGAACCCTGCCACTGAGGCCTTCGGTGGATTTCCCTATGGGGCCACGAACTGTGCGGGGGGGGGGCGCCAGAACGGGGCGGGGCCGCCATGCGAACCCTGCCACTGGGGCTTTCGGTGGAGCTCCCCCTATGGGGCCACGAACCGTGTGAGGGGTGCGCCAGAATGAGGCGGTGGTGCCATGCGAACCCTGCCACTGGGGCCTTCGGCGGAACTCCCTATGGGGCGACGAACCGTGTGAGGGGTGCGCCAGAATGGGGCGGTGGTGCCATGCGAACCCTGCCACTGAGGCCTTCGGTGGATCTCCCTATGAGGCCACGAACTGTGCGGGGGGGGTGCGCCAGAATGGGGCGGGGCCGCCATGCGAACCCTGCCACTGGGGCCTTCGGTGGAGATCCCCCTATGGGGCCACGAACCGTGTGAGGGGTGCGCCAGAATGGGGCGGTGGTGCCATGCGAACCCTGCCACTGGGGCCTTCGATGGAGCTCCCTGTGGGGCCACGAATCGTGTGAGGCGTGCGCCAGGATGGGGCGGTGGTGCCGTGCGAACCCTGCCACTGGGGCCTTCGGTGGAGCTCCCTATGGGGCCACGAACCGTGTGAGGGGTGCGCCAGAACGGGGCGGCGGTGCCATGCGAACCCTGCCGCAAGGGCCATCGCTCCCTATGAGGCCACGAACCGTGTGAGGGGTGTGCCAGAATGGGGCGGCGCTGCCATGCGAACCCTGCCACTGGGGCCTTCGGTGGAGCTCCCTATGGGGCCACGAACCGTGTGAGGGGTGCGCCAAAATGGGCGCGGTGGTGCCATGCGAACCCTGCCACTGGGGCCTTCGGTGGAGCTCCGTGTGGGGCCGCCAAACGCGTGAGGGGTGTGCCGAAACAGAGACATTCGGAGGGCAGAGGCAAGGAGGGGGAGGAGAAGAAGGAGGAGGAGGAGGAGGGGGAGAGGAGGGAGGAAGGAGGAGACGCGCCGCACCATCTCTTCAAAACGAGGACCCAACACCACAGGACGGTTGGGAAATATGTGTTTGAAATCCTGTGTATGACAAGCAGTACGCGGAAAGAGCCGAATATCTTCCGGACAGGGTCAAGGGACAGTGGAGAGTAGTTCTCATAATGCCAGGGGGGACGATCTCGCGGAGGTAGCAGGAGAGGAGGACAAAGGTGAGAAGGGGGAAGGATCAACGAGGAGGAGTGGCAAAAGCAACAGCTATCTCCGGTGCCTGTCCTCAGGTTCAAGCGCTTGATGGATATGCCCACCATGCGTGAGGCGCGCCGCCATCGCAAAATGGATTCTCCGCATGCTGAGCATGCAGTTCTCTCCCCACGGTCAGCCAGATGTGTTCTTCACGTTTTGTTCAATCTGCTTCTATGTACGGCTTCCCCTCCGCTTGTCCTAGAGATCTTAACGCCTTTTTTTCCAGACTTCTTCCCTCGTGCGCCCTGACCTGGAATTCGAGGCGAATCCCGCCGTGGGGGAGGAGGGGGAGGCCATTAGTCTGACGGATTGGGGGTGGGCGGGGGAAGCGTGCTAGAGGTTGCCACTTCGAAGCAGGGCAGGCTTCCCGCAGGGCCCCGACGCTCATTCAAAGCGTGTCCGCACCCGGTGCCAGCTCAGCACGCACTGGCGGAGCCTGTTGAGCAGATGAGCCGACGAGCGCGCCACAGGACGAGGGCGGCGAGCAGGCGCGGCGGAGGTGGGGGAGGCCGCGGAGGGGCCAGAGGAGAACGCGCCGCCCTGACAGACCCGCGCACGAGCCCCGAAGGGAGGAGGGCAGGAGTTGCGGAAGGCCCGTGGAGGGCTCCTCCTCGGCTGCGTCTGGGGCGCTTCTGGGAGGCATCTGGGGAGGCGGAGCCCCTCGGCGCACCCCAGCGGCCACCCCGCCGCTCTGCCAGGGTCCGCCAGGGTGCGCGCTGGATGCTTCGTCTCCCTTGTCAGTGGAGCGCAGGGGCGGCCGGACTCGGCCTAAGGAGCAGGAGCAGGACCAGGAGGAGCAGGAGGAGGAGGAGGAGGAGGGGGAGGAGGAGGGGGTAGGAGGAGGGGAGAGGAGGAGGAGCAGGACCAGGAGAAGCAGGTCCAGGAGGAGAGAGGAGGGGAGGAGGAGGAGGGAGGAGGAGGAGGAGGAGGAGGAGAGGAGGAGGAGGAAAGGAGGAGGAAAAGGAGGAGGAAAGGGGAGGAGGAAAGGAGGAGGAAGGAGGAGGAAAGCAGGGAGGAGAAGAAGGAGGAGGAGGAGGAGGAGGAGGAGGAAAGGAGAAGGAGGAGGAGGAGGAGGAGGAGGAGGAGGAGGAGGCAGCAGGAGGAAGAGGAAGGAGGAGGAGAGAGGAGGAGGAGGAGGAGGAGGAGGAGGAGGAGGAGGCAGTGGAGGCGCAGCGGCGCGGGCGGGCGGGGCGGCCACGGCCACGCGGGTGCCGGGGGGGCGGGGTCGGTCTCGGCCGGCGGGCTGTGCCCAGCAGGAGGGCAGCCATGAGGCCGACGACGACGACGACGACGACGACGACGACGACTACGACGACGACGACCCCGCCGAGGAGCTCGAAGCACCGCGGCGACGGCAACAGCGGCGACGGCGACGACGGCGAGCCTCCGAGCGGTTCGAGCCTCGGGGGCGACGGCGGCGACGGCGACGACGACGAGCCTGAGAGGAGCTCGAGCCGCGGCTGCCCCGTCCCCTAAAGGCAACCCGCTGGGGAGTACCCGCACCCTGGGGGTGGGGTGGGGGGGCGGGAAACTGGGGGGGGGCCCCCGTGGGGGGGGGAGGCAAGACGGGGGAAGGCCAGTAAGGTTCCAGTGTTGGTTTTTGATTCGGATGTCATTGTTTGATAATTTTCAAAATGCCCGAATCAGAGCCAGACCGGGACTGGTCACAGTCACGCTGCGCGTTATTCAGTGGTTATCGAATCATGCAGCTCGAACCCTACCTGGACCAATCTGGATCATAGTTCGGGTGCATTAATATCGTTCTAATAATTCGAGTACACCCAAAACACAATTGTGATTGTGACCAGTCTTGGTGCTGGTCCTTGTCCGGTCACAATGTTCGAATGCATTCACAATAGCGCGACCAGACCAGAACCATGACCAGGATTGTCCCTGGTTATAATTGTGGCTCGAGTTGCAGCCGCGTAGATATTTCAATTATTGCCAATGAACAGAAACCAGAACCGTGACCAGAACCAGTCCTGGTCGCAGTTGTGGTTCGGGCTGCGTTGATAGTATTAAACATTCAATTGTGAATGTCAATCGACCGAAACCAGAACCATGACCAGGACCAGTCCTCTTCACAGTTGTGGCTCGGGGTGCATCCTTATTATTAGTAGTAGTACACTATGAATGCCAATCGACCCGAAGCCAGTCGTGTGACCAGAACCACTCTTTGTCACAGTTGCGGTCTGGTTTGCATACGTAGATTTACAATTTGTCAGTGCCAACCGACCGAGACCAGAACCGTGACCAGAACCCGTCCTGGTCACAATTGTGGTTCGGATTGCGTTGATATCATTACAGCGCTGTTAATCCCAATCCCAATCGACCGAACGCAGAACCATGCCCATAATCAAACCTGGTCACAGTTGTGGTTCGGGTTGCGTGAACACCATTACAGTTACACTTAGCGCCACTCGACCCAAGCTAGAACCATGACCAGGACTGGTCTTTGTCACAGTTGTGGTTCGGATTGCATCCATATGATTAGTACAATACGAATGCCAATCAACAGAAACCAGACCGTGACCAGAACAAGTCCTGGTCACAAGTGTGCTGGGCTGCACGAATGTCATTGTGATATTATCAATAGGTTCCAAACGAAACCAGAACGGTGACCAGGATCTGTCTTGGTCACAGTTGTGGTTCGGGTAACGTTAATAGTAGAGTACTACGATTCCAGCAATCGACCGAAACCGCGACCGTGACCAGAACCAGTCTTGGCCACAGTTGTGGATTGAAATTCTGTCTGTGTAAGATTTAAAAAACTAATCGACCGAATGCAGAAACGTGACCAAAACCAGTCTTGGTCGCAAGTGTCATTCTGGTTGCATCAACACTTGTATTAGTATGTATGCCATTCGACCCGAGCCAGAACTGTGACCAGGACCAGTCTTGATCACTGTTGTGGTGTGGGTTTCGTTATCATTCGCGAAAAAATCATCGCCAATCGGCCTATCTAAAATTGTGACGTGGTCCAGTCTATGTCACACTTTGTTTGGTTCTGGTTGCAAATATCATGATCGAAATATTGTTAATGCCACTCGAACCAAACCAGAACCGTGACCAGCAACAGTTCTCATCACAAGTGTGGTCCGGGTTGTACCAATATTAGCATCATATAATCAGTGCTAGTTGAGTTAAACCACAGCCGTGACCATGTCCATTCCTGGTCACAGTTGTGGTTCGGGCTGCATTCATAATAGTGCTCGAGGTCCGACAGACCACGACCGTGGTAGGGCTGCAGTGCGGTTCTAGCGTTGCTTGGGGTCGGGCGCACGCTCAGCGGGAATTCCAGTCCATGTGCCCGGGCCCCACGCGCTCTCGCCTGGAACTTCCGCAGAATTCGTTCAAGGAGCGCGATCCCGCCCCACGGGCGTCAATATCGTGCTCTGGAGTTTCTATCTATGTTTCCATTGGTTATTCTTCCTAGTTTACTCAGGACCTGGGGAAACCAAGAGGTACCGATAGCCCTACTCCCCGGACCTCTCCCATGGTGCGTTCTGACCAGCACTTCGAGGCGAATCCAGCGGAGGCGACGAGGGCCGCCCAGGAGGCCCCAAAAAGGGGAAAACGACGAGAAGGTAGCGGTAATGGAGGATGCCGATTAATAAATGACCGGGGGTCGTGTTCACGCGGCGGCGCCTGGGATGACGATTCGAAAAAACCGGCCGCGGGCTGGAAAACTATGTTTGATTGTTCTCCTCCAGTCAGAAACTTGTGCGGAAATAGCAGGAAACTATGTTTCTAATCGTTCTCTCCCATTTTTTATTCATCGTCATCCCGCATTATGGGTATCTCTTCCTCCTCTGAGGACTGGCACTCATGTCGTGGCCGTCGCTGCCCTTCTGCGGCGTCCCCCGCTCGAGGGCCCGCAGCCCGCGGAGCGGGGCTGGCGCCCTGCCCCTGCGGGCGTGGCGTGCGCGGCCTTCGGCGGTGGGCGGGAGGACCATCGACCCTCGGGGCTCCCCGCTGCTCTGCGCGAACGACATGGGCACGGAAAGAATGGGTACTCCAGATTTCGTAACAAACAAGGGTGAGCTCATGCATAGTTTTATGCACAAACGAACCATGCATTAAACATCATATGTTTATATACTCCAGATTTCGTAACAAAAGGGAGGGGGTTTGGACCCTCCAGGACAAAGCCATCTCAGACCTCCCCCGTGGGAGAGCCCTCCAAAACATCGTCCCCAGACCCCCCAGGCCCCCCAAGATAGCCTGGAAGAGACCCCCCCCGAAATGAGACCCCCCTCCCTTTATTACGAAATCTGGAGTACAATACCCAACAGCGGATCCCGTTCATTTTGAGCAGGACTCGCTGTCCACGCCGCCGCGGCCTGTGTCCGTTCGAGGCAGAAGGCCGCCTGCCCCACAGCGGCCGCTGTTGGTCTGGGGCAACATTTGTTGTTGGGCATTGTACCCATTCTTTCCGTACCCATTTCGGGCGTCCAAAGCTGCGGCGCGGGATCGTGGGTCTGCGCTGGCACTGGCGGTCGGCTTCTGGACCTGGATCAGATGAGGAAAAGGTACCCAGACTGCCACTATCCCCTCCATCTTCTTCGTTTTGGGCCTCCTGGGGGGCCCTCGTCGCCACCGCTGGATTCGCATCGAAATCCTGGTCAGAACGCGCCCCAGGAGAGGTCCAGGGATTGGCAATATCGGTACCCCTTGGTTCCCCCAATGGACTTGGCCTTATACTTGTTCCTGTGTGCGCTCCATGGAACCAGCGCAGCCATTTGCAGCCACCTCGGTCCTGCTCGGTTGGCTTGGCCGTGGTATTCCTGGTAGGCATCCGTGCGTCGGTTCAGCATGTGGGGGGGCGACACGGCCTCAGAGGCGGTAGATTCCTGTGGCGGTGTCCGATCCTGTGAGGACGTCGAAGATACGCGAGTGCGGGTGGAGAACAGTGCGGCTCCACGTAAGCTCTACGTCTGTCCACCTGCTGGCGTCCGCGCGGTGGGAAGGGGGATATATATACATATATATATATATGTATATATATATAATATTTATATTTCTATTTATATATAATACATATATATATTTATATATGCAAATGTATATGCATATGTAAAAGGTATATGTATACGGATATGTAGGTGTATTAATATGTATATATATATATATATATATATAAGGAGAGGGAGGGGGGAGGGGGAGAGAGAGAGAGAGAGAGAATCGCGGATGGGGCGCATGGGTTGCTGACGGGCTCCCTGGGGCCCTGCGGTTCCCTGAGGGCGCCGCCGCGACGGGGAAGGGCGGGGCCTCCAGGTCAACAGGCTCGCCGACGAGCGCGCCGGCCTGAGGGCCGTGGCCGAGGCTCTGCGCACCGCGTCGTCGCCCGTCGTCGTCGCCGCCGCCGCCGCCGCCGCTGCCGTCGCCGTCGTCGTCGTCGTCGTCGTCGTCGTCGTCCTCGTCGGCGTCGGCGTCGTTGGCGTCGTCGTCGTCGACCGTGGACGGGCGTCCAGCGTCCGGCCGCCGTCGTCCGTCGTCCTCATCGTCGTCGTCGTCGTCGTTGTCCGATGTCGTCGCCGTCGTCGCCGCCGCCGCCGTCGTCGTCGTCGCCCGTGGTCGGTCGTCTGTCGTCCGTCGTCCGTCGCCCGTCGCCCGTCGTCCGTAATCTTCATCGTCGTCGCGCGCGCCGTGGCCGAGGCCCTCTGGCCCTACCGCGACCGCTTCTACGCCAGCGCGCGGGCAGCCAGGCGCGCGCTCGGCTTTCCCCCTCCCGTCGCTGCTGCCGCCCCTCCTCTCGATGCCGCTCGCCCTGTCCCTGCGGTGCCTCTGGCCTCGGCCCTCGTGGTGCTGCCTGTGCTCCTGCGGCTCTCCCGCTCCTCCCCGCTCTGTTCCCGCCCCCGATTCACTTGCTCCTCCGTCGCCCCTGATTCTCCTCATCGGTGCCTTCCCTCTTCTCTCCTCGTCCCGTTTGCCCCCCCCCTCTCGTGTTGTTCGTTCTCTCTCTCTCCCTCTTTCTCTCTCGCTCCCTCCCTCTCTCTCTCTCTCTCTGTATCTCTCCCTCTCCCTCCATTTCTCTTTATGTATATGTTTACCTCTCCATGTCTATCCCTCTTTCTCTCTGTTCCCGCTCCCGATGCGCTTGCTCCTCCGTCGCCCCTGATTCTCCTCGTCCCGTTTGCCCCCCCCCCGTGTTGTTCGTTCTCTCTCTCTCTCTCTCTCTCTCTCTCACTCCCTCCCTCTCTCTCTCTCTCTCTTTCTGTATCTCCCTCTCCCTCCATTTCTCTTTATGTTTGTGTTTACCTCTCCATGTGTATCGTTTTCTCTCTCTCTCTCTGTGGTTTATATATTGTTTGTCTGTCTCTCTCTCTCTCTCTCCATGCCTCTCTGTCTCTCTGTCTCTCTGTCTCTCTCTCTCTCTCTCTTTCTCTCTCTCTCTCTCTCTCTCTCTCTCTCTCTCTCTATATATATATACATATGTCTATATATTCCTATGTACATTCCCTACCTAGGCTCTGCCTAGAAGGGTGCTTACTGTGTTTGCTTAAAGGGGCCGGGCAGTGCTCCCCGCCCCGGGCGGTTCCCCCAGGATCCGCCCCGCGGTTCCCCCAGTGACGTTCCCTTAGCTTATCGTTGCTTATCTCATCTTAGCTTAGCTTATTTCATCTCAGCTTAGCTTAGCTTCATCTTAGCTCAGGTGTATTTCATCTTAGCTTACCTTAGCGTCATCTTAGCTCAGGTGTATCTTAGCTCAGCTCACCTCAATATTAGCTTCGCTGAGCTTTAGCATAGCAGAGCACAGCATAACGTAGCATAGCGTAGCATAGCAAAGCGCGGCACAGCATATCATAGCATAGCCCAGCATAGCATATCATAGCATCGCATAGCATAGCGCAGCACAGCACAGCGCAGCATAGCATAGCATAGCATAACAGAGCAGAGCGCAGCATAGCGTAGCATAGCTTAGCTCAGCATAGCATAGCACAGCACAGCACAGCATAGCATAGCATAGCATATTGCAGCATCGCATATCATAGCATAGCACGGCGCAGCATAGCATAGCATGGCATGGCATAGCATAGCGCAGCATAGCGTAGCATAGCGTAGCATAACGCAGCATAGCATATCATAGCATAACCTAGCATAGCATAGCATAGCGCAGCGTAGCATAGCATAGCACAGCGCAGCATAACATAGCATATCATAGCATAGCGCAGCATAGCATAGCATAGCATATCATAATATAGCATAGCGCAGCCTAGCATACCCTAACGTAGCGCAGCATAGCATAGCGCAGCATAGCGCAGCATAGCGCAGCATAGCGCAGCATAGCATAGCATAGCATAGCATAGCGCAGCATAGCATAGCATAGCATAGCATAGCATAGCATAGTAGCAAAGCAAAGGCAAAGCAACAGCTGCAACAGCAAAGCAAAGCACAAGCAACGCAAAGCAAAGCAAAGTGTAGATGTAGATGTATATGTGAGTCTCGCTGTTGATGTTGATGTAGATGTAGGTGCAGGTGTAGATGTTAATGTAGCTGTCGGTGTAGATGTAGATGTTTCTTTCCTAGATGCTCCAACTCCTAGGTAGGGTCGCACTGGGATAATTTTGGTCTAGGGCCAGGGACCCCGGAAAAAGCGCACCCCCCCACACCTAACGAATTTCGGACTCCCCGGGCTGCTTGAAGCCCCCCCCAGGCTGCTCGGACGCCCTTGCAAAGGGGTCCTTCGGCCTTCCGGCCTTCTCGGAAGGTCCAAAAAGGCTTCCAATATTGCCCAGAACAGCTCGTCGATAGTTCCAAAGCACACCAAAACCTTCGACATGGCTTCCAAACGCCCCAAGAGGCCTCCAAGAGGCTTCCCAAGAGGGCCCGAAGAGGCAAAATTCATTGAGTGTTCAATGATTTTTGAAGGCTTTCTCGGTTTTCGCTTTTCCGGGACAAGAACGGCCCAAGACGGCCCAAGAGGCTCTAAAGATCGGCCCAACATGGCCCCAGAGGCCCCCCAAAAGGCTAGAAAATTGCCCAAGAGGGCCCCTAGACGGCCCAAGAGAATGCCCAAGACGGCCCCAAGAGAGCCCAACAGGCCCCCAAGACAGCCCGAAGACGGCCGAAGGCCTCCAAGACGTCCCAAGACGGCCCGAAAGGGCCCCGAAACGGTCCAAGAGAGTCCCAAAACGGCCCAAAAGGCCCCCAAGAAGGCCCAAAGATGCAAAAATCATCGATTTGTTGAAAAGGTTTGAAGGCTTTTTCGGTTTTCGCTTTTTCGGGCCACGAACGGCCCAAGACGGCCCAAGAGCGTTTTACATGGAATTCCCTTGCAAAGCAATTCTTGCACTGAGGTAGACATCGTTTAACACATTACCGTGGTAAAACGAACGTCGGACGCTGTTGGGACGTTCAGACGTTGGAAGGCGTTGTCATGTGATATCCATACGTGCCCATACGTGCATACATACATACATACATACACACATACACATGCATACATACGCAAGATAAGTTCACATGTGCGCACACATCCCCCCCGAACGCATTTCGGACTCCCCGGGCTGCTGGGAAGCCCCTTCCCGGGCTGCTCGACCTGCTGGGAAGCTCCCCGGGGGCTGCTCGGACGCTCTTGCAAGGCGGTTATTCGACCTTCCGGCCTGAGGTGTTCAGACCACTCTTCGCTTGAGACTCCCTCGCACAGCTGACTTCGGAGATGCCCTGCCCCATAGTGCTCGGGCCAGTTTCGCCTGATACATCCTCGCAACGTCAACCTCGGATACGCCTTGCCGCGTAGCAATCAGATACGTAGCACTCCGACACGTTCACAATGCCTCCAGATTTTTCCCAAACGTTCTGGCGGCGCCCGTCGTTGAGTCCCTCTCAGGTCCTCCTGTCTTTCAACGCTTTCGGAGGCCAGCTCCCAGCGTCTTGCACCCGCGTCAGTTCCAGCCTCCATGCCATGACTTCCGATCCTGAGCGTTCGCGCCTGCCTGTCCTCGGGCCCGGGGGACTCCTCCCATTACTCTTTCCCTTCGCCTTCCTCCTTTCCACTGTCGGCCGAGACATCCTCGCAACTCTGACCCCAGAGAAGCCCTGCCCCAAGGTTGTCCGGCCACTTCCGCTTGAGACCTTCTCGCCATTCTGGGTTCCCGAGCTCCCTGAGTTGAGGTGTTCGGGCCACTTTTGCTAGAAACATCTTCGCAACTCTGGATTCCGAGATGCCCTGCCGCAGAGTAGTCCGCCACTCTCACATGAGACATCCTCGCAACTTTGGATTCAGGGATGCCCTGAGCTGAGGTGTTCAGGCCATTTTCGTTTGAGACATCCTCGCAATTCCGGGTTCGGGTGTGTCCTCAGCTGAGGTGGTCAGTTCAGTTTCGCTTGAAACATCATGGCAACGTTGACATCGGAGATGCACTGGCCCGTAGTAGTCCGGCTACTTTCGCCTGAGACCCTCGCACCTCTGAGTTGCGAGATGCCCTGAGCAGGCGGTCGAGCCACTACCGCCTGAGATGCGCATGTGTATGGTTGCCCATAATTACATATAGGTGCGTGCACCAACAAACACCTGCGATTGACATGCGTATGTAGATACACATGTTATTGGAATATGTATACACACAAACAACAGTATACATGTGTGCTATACACATAGATATATGTGCAGAGCGTGCATGCGCGCGCGTGTATACATGCATGCGCGTATGTACGCACGCACGCACCCCGCTTGCATGCGAAACTCAGAGGACCACCCTGCGGGTGATAAGGAGGTGAAGGGGGGAGGGGGAAACAACGTCTCATTCAATCGATTTCGCTATCGATCTCACAATCGATCACACAATCGATCTCGCTATCGATATCACTATCGGTCTCGCTATCGATCTCACTATCGATCTCACAATCGATGTCACAATCGATGTCACAATCGATCTCACATTCGGTCTCACATTCGGTCTCACTGTCGATCGCACTATCGATCCCACAGTCGATCTCACAGTCGATCTCACATTCGGTCTCACATTCGGTCTCACTATCGATCCCACTATCGATCTCACAATCGATCTCACAGTCGATCTCACATTCGATCTCGCATTCGATTTCACTATCGGTCCCGACGAGCAACATCGTCATCATCATCATCAGCATCATTACCATCGTCGGGACACCGTCATCATCACCATCATCAATCATCATCATTCTCACCGTCATAGCCATCATCATCGGGACGCCATAATCATCATCAACATCATCATCAGCACCATCATCATCGGGACAGCATCACCATCATCTCATCATTCTCATCATCACCATCGGGACACCATCATCATTATCGGCATCATCCTCATCAACGTCATCATCATCATCGGGACACCATCATCATCATCAACATCATCATCACCAGCATCAACATCATCACCAAAAACATCGTTATCGGGGCACCATCATCATCAACATCATCAGCGTCATCATCACCAGCATCATCACCATCATCACCATTATCATCATCTCATAATCGATCTGACTATCGATATCACAATCGATTTCACTATCGATCTCACAATCGATCTCACATTCGGTCTCACTATCGATATCACAATCGACGTCATCATCATCATCATCATCATCATCAACACCAATACCATCATCATCATCATTGACATCATCAACATCATTCATCATCACCATCATCATCACCACCATCATCATAATCATCATCATGGTCATCATCAACATCATCATCGGGACACCGACGGGGCACCGACGGGACACCGGCGGGACACCGCGCGCCACCGGCCGCCCGGAAGAGGCACATTTGGTCAGGCCGCGCCTCAGCCTTAAGGACACCGACGGGACACCAGCGGGACACCGGCGGGACACCGCGCGCCACCGGCCGCCCGGAAGAGACACATTTGGTCCGGCCGCGCCTCAGCCACAGGAGATTTTCTCTCGCCCGCCCACGCAGCTTCGCCTCGCCCGCACGCACGGCACGCACGAACACGAAACCGAAATCGATTTCCCGGTAGGGGGGCTCTCCGTTCCACTTCGATCTCACCCCCTCACCTCCGATACACACACACACACACACACACATCGGAGTAGGCCAGTGGAGGGCCCAGAATTGCTGCCTCTGGTTCGTATGGGGGGCCCGGAGGGCCTTGAGGGCTCCAAGAGGGTCCAGAAGGGGCCCCGGACCCCCACCGAGGCTCCCAAGCTGGCCCAACAGGCGCCCAAAGCGCCCCAGGTTGTCTGGAAGGTGGCTGAAGAGCGCGTTGAGATGGCTTCTGGACGGGCCACGAGCGCTCGAAGACAGCCCAAGAGTGCCCCTAGACGGCCACAAAGGTATTCAAGACGGTCCAAGAGGCCGTCGAGAAGGCCCTCCAAGGGCAGACATCAAGCATTTCCTACGGGAAAACGTATATTATTATTTTTTAGATTTGCTTTTCAGTCCTACGGCGGCCGCGACGGCCCCAGAGGCTCCCAAAATGAGCCCCAGACGGCCCAAGAGGCCCCCAAGAGGGCCCCCAGACGGCATGAAGAGAGCTTCAAGCAGCACAAGAGAGCCCCAACAAGGCCCAAGAGAGTACCCAGGAACCCCCTCGGGGGCCACCGGAGGATCCCTACATGGTCGGAGAGGGCCCCCAGAGGGCCCCAGGTCCCCATGGAAGGCGAAGAGAGACCCGGAACGGCCGAACTGGGCTCCCAGAGGGTCCCAAAAAAGGCCTACCAGGTCTCCGTGAAGACGGTCCAGGAGGACGCTGAGAAGGCTCCCGGGTGCAAAGAACAAGCATTTCCCTGGGGCGGTCGAACGGACTCCCGCCATGAAGCAGCGCCCGAGGTCCGATTCGATTCGCTGTGAGTCGCCGGCATCGGCCCCAGCCAGCACCGGCTGGGGCCTGGCGCGGCGATCCGAGTCCGATCCGGTTCGGGACGAGTCAGGTCCGGTCCGGTTTCGTGGTCTGGTCCCGTCCGGCTTCGCTGCTCGATCCAGCTCAGGCCCGCCTCGTGGCGCGGCCTGCTCGGCACCGCATCTCCCGCAGGCCCGGATCGGACGGCAGCAAGGACGACCCAGAGGTGACGGTCATCGATCTGGAGGTTGACATATTTCAAGTGGTCGGGGCGCTCGTGGCCTGCGCCCTAGCGAGCCCCGTCGCCTCGTCCACGTCATGATGCCGACTCCGGGCAAGAGGGAGGGAAGGATCGAAGGAAGGAGGGAAGGGTGGGAAGGAGAGGAGAGGCTGCATAGACGAAGAGGGAGGACGGGAGGAAGGCAAGGAGAGGGAGGGGAGAGAGTCGTATTCCCAGGTACCTCCCACAGTGCTGGTGGCGAGCGCTTACTCTGGGCCGTGTTTGGCCTCTCTCTGCTGCCATTTTGTTTGCCTGTCTGTGTCCGCAGCGCTCGCCGCCTAGCCTAACTTGTTTGCTTCTTCGCCTAAGTCGGCGATTGGTTTCTTTGGCATTAACGCCACAAGCCCGCGCTTCAGGTCCGAACAGCGTCGAAAGGGAGAGCGTCGTAGAGGGAAGGTTGCATCGACATACCTGCTTGGAGTTCCGGAAGTGTATGCCCATGCCGCTGACGGCTGCTCCTGGAGATCGAGATATGGGATCGATGATTGCAGGATCGGTGTGCCCCGAAATCGATGCCCCGTCGGATCTGCGAAGCATGCCTACGATGCTCCGTAGAGCTGCTGACTGCTCCACGTTTTTGTTTTTGTTGCTCGTGGGTTCGACGAGACAAGAAAGTCTGGGAGTCACGAAGCTGCAGGCGACCCCTCGACTCGAAGAGAGGGAGGGCCACCGGCTCAGCGGCGCGAGCGCTTGCCCGACACCGGAGAGAGAAGGGCGAGAGGGCGGCCGGGGGGGGCGCGGCACGGAGCGCCTGCGGAGCGGGACGCGGGGAGCCGGGAGGAGGGTCGGAAAGGAGGAGCGGAATACAGCGGGGGCCTTCTTCTTCTTCCTCCTCCTCCTCCTCCTCGTCCCCCTCCTCCTCCTCCTCCTCTCCTCCTCCTCCTCCTCCTCCTCCTCCTCCTCCTCCTCCTCCTCCTCCTCCTCCTCCTCCTCCTCCTCCTCCCCCATCTCCTCCTCCTCCTCCATCTCCTCCTCCTCCTCCTCCTCGCCCTCCCCTCCTCGGGTCGCCTACGGCCCCAGGGGAAACCGTCCAAGTGGGGCCCATGCCGAGAAACAATCTTGCTTGCCTCCAGGGTGCCCTGGTTTCTTGGGTTTCGATGGTTCTTCGATGGGAAACGCGACGTTCCGACGCCCAGAATCGAGGGACGTCCTGGGGTCTCAGGGTCTGGTGTCTTGTGGGAGGTTGTTGTGGACTGGCCTCCACTGTAAGCACAAACCTTCGGAGGTCCTCGCGGACGGCTTGCATCGCCCCCAGCACTCTCCGCGCGGCCTGCTTGCATCTGCCGCGCCATCCCCTTCGCCCCGGCGCCTACCGCCAGCCAGCGGCCTTCGTCCCCCCTTTTCTGCTGGCCGGAGCTGGAGCTGGGCCACCTCAGCCCCCCAGCCCGCTCCAAGTTGGGATTAGCTGAGCAACAAAACTGCAGAATTGTACTTCTAGACGCTTCGCGTAATCCCACCAGCCCGCGGGCGCCTGGCTTGAGGTATTATCAGCCTTCAGCTGCCTGCTGCGCCGCCCCTCCTCAGTCCCTGGCGCCCGGTGGTATCCGTGCTGGCTTCTTCGAGCCTGGTGTGGCACCCTGGCGTCCCGGTGACCCGCACGTCGACCAGCCCCAGCTTGCGTGTTCCTGGCCTCTGGTCCTCAGACACCGCCACAGCCTGGCCGTGTTTGCAGCTGCCGCTTGCAATGGTGGGATGCGCCTCCACGTGGATTGATCAGGAGTGGTTTAGCCTTCTTGTTCAGCCATCTGAGGTTGCCACTGATGGCATGCGACACAGGTACTCTGGACTGCTTGCGCAGCCCCGCGTTTTGCCACGCTCGGTGGCACGATTACCTCTGGCGCCTGGCGCGACAGGGTACAATTCGTTCGTCTTCCTGGTGGTCTCGCCTCTGGGGTGGTTGCTCTTCGGCCGCCTGGCACACCTGGCAGCTCCTGCAGCCCGCCTTCAGCCCCCGGCGCCGCTCAGCGTCCTTCCGCGGCAGCTCTGGCAGCCGTGACTGCGCTCACTGGATAATTAGGCTTCCTTCGCCCGTAGCCCGGGACGTCGTCTGACGCCGCCTGCGCCTTCGCTTGCGGCCGCGACCCAAAAAAGTAATCCCACCAGCCCATCCGGAAACGATGCTCAGGCGAGTTGCCTTGATCAGGGATGTGGAGACGCACGCAGTGGAACAGAGGGCGGGGGAAGCCGCTGTGGCCCAAGAGGGGGGGGAATGGAGGAGTAATCGGAGCAGGAGGAGGGGAAGTAACCTTAGGAGGTCGTTGGTTGTGCATCCCCCACCCCCGCTTCTCTCGGCGGGGAACAAACTCGCCCTTCCTCCTCATGCCCCTCCTCCTTTTCCTCCTTTTCCTCCTCCTCCTCGTCCTCCTCCTTCTCCTTCTCTTCCTCCTCCCCATCCTCCTCTTCCTCCTCTTCATCCGACTTCTCCTAAGAGACTCCGCAAAGGCACCCAAAGAGGCCTTTGGCCTGTCTGATCGCCTTCATATTCCTCCTACTCTTCCTCATCCGCCCATCATTCCTCCCCCTTCTTCCCTCCAGCCCCCTCCCTCCTCTTCCCCCTCCTCCGACTCCTCTTCCATCCTCCGCCTCTCGGGGTATGACGGATTTTGAGATCGATTGTGAGATCGATAGTGAGATCTGTTGCGAGATCGAGCGTTTGATCGACGTGAAATCGATTGAATGAGACGTTGGTTCCCCCTCCCCCCCGAACGTCCATGTCACCCGAAGGGTGGTCGTATGGGTATGGTTTATTGGCAGGGATTCTGGGGGGGAGGCTGTCGGTCGCCAGGGTGGGCGGGAGTTTCGTATTGAGGAACAGTGAGGAGCTCCTCCCCACAGAGGAACGATGGGGGGTTGGAAGAGGAACTAAACCGCCTACACTCAGGGGCAGAAAAAAACACCCCTACCCTGGTTTACGAGGCGCTGTGCGCTGAAACTCCTGTGGGCTGACAGGGTAAACCCTGCGTGATGTGCCGCGTCCTGGCGGCTCTAGGCTTTGGGGGTTCCCAGGAGGTTTTCAGACCACGCATTTGTAACCCAGGGTAGGGTCGTTTTCTCATCCCTCAATACACCCTTAAGGGCTAGTTGGACGTAGTTCAGCCGTTTTTGCCTATCTGGTCCCAGCTTGAGCTGGCTGGGGGGCTGAAGCGGCCTAGCATCAGCTCCGGCCAGCAGAAAGGGAGAGGAAGGCCACCTGGCTGGCGCGGGGCGCGGGGGCGAGGGGGCTGGGGCGGCAGATGGGGTTCGTCGCTGCGCGCCCCGCCCCGCCACCATGGGGGTTCTGTCGCGGACGCGACAGCGCCCCATGCTGCACCACAGCTTTGGCATTCCTTGGTGGCGCGCCGGTCCGCTCCTCTCCCCATCCACTGTCCTCTCCCTTGCCCCCTCCCCCGCCACCCTCCAGCTGCTTTTGCCCCTGTCCGCTTCCTCTGCTCCCTCTCCTGTTCCCTCCTCATCCTCCTCCTTTTTCCCTTTTGCTTATACGTAACTTTTCCCTGCCGCACCCCGAGGCAAGTTTTTAGGGTGGGGGACATAACAGTTGGCAACAGTTTCACAGATGGAGGGCGGGTGGTTTTCAAAATGTGGCTCTCGCCCTAGCGCCACGCACATTCGTCGTACAAGTTTGCAAGAGCATCGCGGCTTGAGGGCGGGTGGTTTTCAAAATCTGGCTCTTGGCCTAGCGCCGCGCACATTCGTTTAAAACAACATGCAAGAGCTTCGCGGATTGAGGGCGGGTCGTTATCAAAATGTGGCTCTCGCCCTAGCGCCGTGCACATTTGGTTTTTAAATGACAAGAGTTTCACGGATTGAGGGCGGGTCGTTTTCAAAATGTGGTTCTCGCCTTAGCGCTGCGCGCATTCGTAAATGTGGTTCTCGCCTTAGCGCCGCGCACATTCGTTTTAAACAGTTGCAAGAGTTCCACGGATTCCCACGATCGACGTACCAGAAATTGCGTTCTGGAAGGAGTCATGATCAGGAGGGTGCAACAGTTATGATGATTCGCGGTGTTGAAGTCCCAGGAATGGCGTTTTGGCACGACTCAGGGTCATCAAGACGCAACAGTCAGGTTGATCCGTAGTGTTGGAACCCCGAGTACAATGTTTTGGCATGCTTCATGGTCTTCAAACGGTTGTCTTCCAACGAGGCAGGTCCCTCTGTGGAAACGAACCGTTGCAGGGGCCTGTGAAGAGGGAGTTTGGGGGGAGGGTGCATTCCAACATCGTTGGCGACTCTCAGGTTTACACTGGTCCTCCTCCTCCTCCTCCTTCTCCTCCTCCTCCTCCTCCTCCTCCCCCTCCTCCTCCTCCTCCTTCTCCTCCTCCCCCTCCTCCTCCTCCTCCTCCTCCTCCTCCGGTTGATTGAGAGGGGCTGCGGCACATCCATTCTTTCTCAGTGCTTCTCCACAAGAAATCGGGGGGGCCCATGATTATTCCTGCTCGGGCAAGATGAGCGCTCCTTCTCGCCCCTACGCCAATGCCGCGCAGGTGATCAGCTACAACCCTCTCTCCACCCTCAACTGCGGCAGGCTCGACGACATCTTCAGTGAGTTCAAGCACAAGGCGGTCATCGGGTTGCAAGGTACCAGACTGCCAGGACATGATCTTGCTATCGAACAGCGAAGTATTGGAAATCATATATTATATTCTGCTGGATATGGGCGGCGTTCTAACAAGCATGCAGGCGTGGCAATTGGACTTCATCGGCGTCTGTTTCGTGACACCTCTATCAAGGAGATCAAGGTGCCCAAGGACCCGAGCTTGCAAGGGCGTGGCATCCTTATACGCACCCGCACTGACAACATGGATGTTGCATGGATATCTTTGTACTTTCCTCCTGAGAACGTTGGCAACCACAAGCCTAGGTCCCCGTTCCAGAAGCTTCTTTCGTGGACTTCACAGGTTCTTGCTGGACTACCCGCACGCGTTTTACCAATAGTGATGATGGACGGTAATGGCAGAGTTGGCATGCTTGCTGGACCTCAGGGCGTACCCTGTCCAGATGATTGTTTCGCGATTGGCCCACACTTCAGAGAACCCACCAACACGAACGGCAGCTACTTGAGGCAATTCTGGCTCGACTTTCACTTGTGTGCGGTGAATACATACTTTCCTCACGGAGCTGGACCTACTCATTATAACTTAGGCATGAACACCCAGCACAGGATCGACTACATATGCGTACCTTATGGATTTCTGACATCTGGAGCTATACATTCGGCATTCGTTCTTGAGCGTGCTGGCGATCGACTTCAACTCATACAAAGCATTCGCAGAGCTGATCACCGACCCGTTCAGATAAATCTTGATATTCAACTGCAGTACGATGGCAACAAGCAGACTATGAAATGGAATCGAGAAGGTATGATGCAGGAAATGCTACATGGTGGACTTCGAGATTTGATATACACCGACATCACCCAGTGGTGCCAGGACAGCGAGCAGCAGTGGCAGCAGATCTTGGACACAGGCTCGGTTACACAATCATGGCAGTTTCTCGTGGACGGATTGCAGCCCATCGCTCAGAAGCACTTCGCACCACACCCTGACACGAACCTTCGGGACAAATCGAAGCAAAAGATTCAACTTCTTCGAGAACGGCGCGATCTTCGACAAGCGGTGGCCCAGCAATGGACACATGACGGCCTGGGACCTCTGAGATATATCTTTCGCATTCTTGGCATTGGATCGAGCATGCACTCTTTGCGAGATCTACTACACGGATGGCGAGTTGCTGTGTGTCTTGGCAAGGCGAGTAGAAAGGTCACCTCACATATCAAGCAAGCGCAGATTGATCGACAGCTGGCACTGATGGAGGCATGTACGCAGGCATGGAATGATAAGCGCCATGCGGAGGCGCACCAACTCGCACGAATGATTACAGGAAAAAGACTTGGACCCAAACGACGACGGTGCGGACGACCTATTACGTTGCGACTTACCCGAGATGAAGCTGAACAACGTTTCTCGAAAGCAGGAGCTCTTAAAGGATGGGGTGCTCGCAGGATCACGGACGCCATGCTCTTCACTCAGGCACAACAGTCTTGTCACCCCCCTACTCCAGACGCACGGCCACAGGCTGAACGCGATCTTCTTCGTACCATTCGAGCTCTTGGCAAGGCAAAAAATCGACGGGCGGCTCCGGAATGGGATTTACCTTCTGAGATAAGGCGTATCTTTCTTTCTCCACCTTGTGGCACGGTGGTACAGCATGGCATTGGA
The DNA here is from genome assembly GCA_963575745.1 of Prorocentrum cordatum. Taxonomy (NCBI): domain Eukaryota; class Dinophyceae; order Prorocentrales; family Prorocentraceae; genus Prorocentrum; species Prorocentrum cordatum. Next base: position 51,360 of record CAUYUJ010015504.1, read on the forward strand.
TTGGACACTCCCACAGAGCAGCTGCAGTGTATTTATGATCGGCTTTTGGTGTTTCATCAGGAGGTTCGCGCGAACAACAAGGCTCCACAGCAGTGGCATCGAGATAAGTGTTTTGGAATCCCCAAGGACTTAGACGACACGCGATGGGTACATGGATATGGTGCTTACAGTAACTCTTTCTATCGCGGCCTCTTTCGTAACCAACCCGCAGACATACTCTATCCTCACGCGTATCATGTTCCTGGAAGGAGGTGCGAGGGTGCAATCGCGGCTACCACGGTCATGATGGATCGACTTCGGAAGGCTCGGAAATCTCACATCGCTCTCAACTTCGACGCGGTCAACGCTTTCAATTGCGTGAAGCAGGATATCATCATCCCCCCCCACCGCCTCCGAGAGTGACGCGAAGCTTTTTGATGATCGCGTTGGTGGATGCGTTACGTAGCATGACGCTCTAGATGGCAGGGTCAACTTTCACCACGGCGAAGGCGTTACACAAGGGAGTTCGCTCGGCACTGGTCTTTTTGAGAAAGCGCATGGCGCATCGGTCGACGACTGGCGAGCTGACACAACAGATCCACAGTTGCAGGTCCCCTCGGTAGTTCGTGACAATATCGTTGATTGCTCGATCTTTAGATTCGTGGACGACGTCAGGCGCCTACTGCGCGTTCAAGGATTTGCACAGATGAGGGACTCTACTTCACGATGCATCGATTCTCTGTCGCAACACCTCCTGGAGATAGGTTGCGCGCAGAATGAGAAGAAGCTGGAGGCCACCGCCTTCTTCATGGGTAAGCTATCTGGCAATCTACAGCGACGTGCCTATGCAGATCCATGGATGCCTGGACGTGTGATGCGAGAGGCTCGATATCTTGGCCCCATGCTTCACTATCGCGGATACACGGGTGTGGAACTTAATCGACGGATTCAGGCGTGCAAGAAGAACTGGTACATGTTTCACAGGTTCTGGTTCAGCAGCGTCTGCCGAGACTTCAAGATCATCTTGTTTCGCATGATGTGTATGGCTTGTCTCATGTCTGGTGTCTTGGGGCTGCCTTTCACCAAAGAGGACGAGGCCAAGCCCGACAGAACTCAGATATGGTATTGTCGTAAATTGATGCAGGGCGCGGCGACGAATACCACCCTCCTTCCCGACGGCACCGAGAAGAAGACTAGCCTCGCTTCTGCACGAGTTTTGCAGCTGCTCCGATTAGCACCCGTCTCGTTGGAGCTCAGGATTCAGAGATTGAGGTGGTACCAGGCAATGTTCAGGGCCCCAGCAAAAAAAAAAAAAAAAAAAAAAAAAAAAAAAAAAAAAAAAAAAAAAAAAAAAAAAAAAAAAAAAAACGAACAGCTCCTGACTATCCTCTTGGCCCCCCAGATGCCCTTCGAGCAGGGCCCAGTGGAGCTTAACTTTTTCGTGAAACGGATGATTGAGGATCTGAACTCGCTCGCGGAACTCGAGGAGGGTGCGGATTTCGTGGATAGGTACGAGGGCGCCCCCCAAAGGCTCTTGCTGGATCAGGATCTGAAGGCCCACTTCTTGGACATCGACGTCTCAGAGCTTCGGAGTAAGTACCTCTCGGTTGCCGCGCCTCCTCCAGGCCACCATCAGCCCCCTCAGGATCCCGAAGATGAACCCCCACATGCTCGTGAATACCGATGTCATGATCTTCTCCCGAATGGACAGGAGTGTGGAGAGACGTTCGAGACCCTTAGAGCCCTGCGAGTCCACCAATCTCGTGTTCGAAGAGCGGACGGTGTCGTACATGTTGAGAAGTTCGTGCAAAGTAGTATGTGTCCATGGTGTTCGTCTGGGTTTAGCAGTCGGGACTCAGTGGTATCACATGTGCGCCATGCTTTCATTCAGAATCGGTGTCTTACGGATCGTGCCATGACACCACAAAGTGTACCAGATGAAGTTGAGCTTGTATGCCCTTTGTGTGAACAGCACTTTACGTCTCTGGCATTATATCACATGCATGTTCGGTCGCATGTTCCAGGGCCTCGAGATATTCATTTATCAGTAGCTCGTTCGGGGCTCGAGATCATCCCAGAACTGGCCGCGCGGTTCGGCCACCTACCTCTCCGTGGACGTAGAGGCCATGCCCCTCGAACTCGCGCTCCCGCCAGCGCAGCGGCAGCGCAGGGAGGGGCCCCTCGGCAAGGCGCTGAAAGAGGCCGACAAGGACAATCTGAAGGCGATCAAGGATATGATGATTCTCGTAGCGAAGTTGGGACTGGCAGCCGAGTATCAGGCACGTGTGGCGAGAGCGGTATCGGACTTGGAGGCGCGCGTGTGCCCGTTGTCGGTCGAGATGGCGCAGGCCGGCTTGGATGCGGGTCGCGGCCACGCGCAGCAAGCAGCGGGAGTGGCCAAGGAGGATCGAGAGCAACAGTTGGGTCTCCCGCACACGTTGATATTCTTGGCCATCATGAACAAAGCCGAGCAGCAGGCCGTGCAGTTGAGCGGCCAGGCGAAGACGGACTTCGAGCGCTACACTGCCAACTACACGCAGATAAAGGAATCCAAGGGCATGCAGGCCCTACATCACGCGTTGCAGAAGGACATCCCCTACTGCCGCGTGAAGAAAACGTACGCGCGGGACTACGCGAAGATAGAGATCAAGGTGAACAGATCGGCCGTGGCGTGGCCGGCTCGGGAGCATGCCAAAACGTTGTTGGGCAACCAGGGCGGCATCTTCAAATACGGGATGGCGCCTTCATCAGACATAGCGCGCCGCGTGCAGCAGGTGCTAGAGGAGCTTGGCGAGAGTCGTTCGCACGAGGAGAGGTACCGCTAGATGGCTCGAGCTCTTCTTCGACTGCGGAAAGAAATACTTCTGCTGGCTCGCTTTCTTCGACTGCGAACAGAACTACTTCTGCTGGCTCGTTTTTTCTTCGACTGCGGAAAGAAATACTGCTGGCTCGTCTTCTTCGACTGCTGGTGGAAATACTTCTGCAGGGCTCTCGCTTTCTTCGACTGCTGGTGGAAATACTTCTGCTGAATCCCTACAGCTACTTCGAGCAGCTGAGCGACTTCAGAGAGCGGGATCTGAGGCCGCCCGTTTTGCCGCTGCTGATGTTTCCTCTTCTCCTCCTCCTCCTCCTCCTCCTCCTCCGTCGCGTGAAGTAGTGCATCTCGATCGGCACGCTCGAGTTCAGAGCGTTCGTCGGGATGTAATTCGTCGTCGAGGCTGATGGCACCTCCGCCGAGGCGTCCCGTCTGTGGGGTGGGCGTCCCCTGCCCCCTTTCGGGTGCCTCGGGGGGGGTGCCTTCAGCTTCGGGCCCGAGCAGGCTGGGTCACGAGGCGGTGTCCCTGCCCTGCTCTGGCCTCCTAGGCTCCATAGGCCGTGTAGGAGGTTCGGAGTGTAGGGTCGGTGGGTTCGTTGGCCTTGTAGATTTCTTGTCGAGTAGGCCGAACTCCAGCCGATTTTCAGCACGTCTTCGTCCGATCGTAGCACTAGCGCACGCTGTAGAGCACATTTAGCAGCAGAGCAGAGACATATGGGACCAGGAAGGGCATTCATTCATTCATTCATTCATTCATTCATTCCTCCTCCTCCTCCTCCTCCTCCTCCTCCTCCTCCTCCTCCTCCTCCTCCTCCTCCTCCTGCTCCTGCTTCCCCCCAACGGCCCCAGCGGGGGCCGAGGTGGTGGCCGCCCTGGCCTATTTCGGCTTCAGCCTCGTGCGGGGCCTCCTGCCGCAGCCGCAGGACTACCAGGCGCGCCCCCCTTCTGGCGCAGCCCGCTGGGTGGGGACGGGTGGGGGGAGGGAGAGGACGAGGACGGGGGAGAGGGGGGGAAGGGGAGGGGGGGGAGGGGGGGAGAGGACGAGGACGGGGGGGGGGGGGGGAGGACGAGGATGGGGAGGGGGGGGGACGAGGATGGGGGAGGGGGGGGGGACGAGGAGGTGGGAGGGAGGGGGAGGACGAGGTGGTGGGAGGGAGGGGGGGAACGATGATGGGGGAGGAGGGGGGGGACGAGGAAGTGGGAGGGAGAGGACGAGGACGGGGAAGGGGGGGGGGGAGGGGAGAGGGCGGCAAGCCAGGTGCGCTCGCGCCATATCTGACATCCCATCTCGCCCCTCCCATCCCTCCCCATTCTGCTGATGTTTCCTCTGCGGGCGCGTGTCGCGGCCGACCTGGAACTCCAACAAAGGCCCCGTCGAACAGCAGCAGCAGGAATTGGAGTGGAGGGAACGGGGGAAGCATGAGGACCATGGGAAGGCGGAGGAGCTGAGCAGGAGGAAAAGACGGAGGATGAGGAAGGAGGGAGGACGACGATGACCAACAGCAGGAGCGGGAATTGGGATGGAGGAGCGGGAGGAGCAGGAGGACCAGGGAAAGGCGGAGTAGGGGAAAAAGAGGGGCGGCAACGATGAGGAAGGACTCGGATCCAGAAAAGCGGCCCGCGCTGCGGCGAGAGTGAGATTCTGAACGACGGGAGCAAAGCGCCGATCCAAAAATGAGGCCCACGCTGCAGCAGGAGCACCATCTTGAAGCACCGCAAACAAACGGATTGCATACAAACACGTAAGGAAGACCACTGTGAATAAAAACACCGTGCGCGCATAGGGCGGCACATCTTCCAGACAGAGGAGGGGAAAGAGGAGAGCAGTGCAATTCACGCGTAATGTGTAATTGTAGGGACGGACGGAGGGACAAGGAGAAGGAGGAGGAGGAGGAGGAGGAGAAGAAGGAGGAGGAGGGGGCACCTTCCTCCTCCTCCGTTCCTCTTTCTCCTCCTCGTTATCATCTTCCTCGTGGAGTAAGTATCGAAGATCAGAGGAGCAAAAGGTTATGATATCGGCGTGTTCCAATACATGCAGAATACCAAATATTCCCTGATGTCCAATACGGTCTGCAGAAACGAGGACCTCTAGATACTCCAGAATTCGTGGGACGTGTCCTGTGTCACATCGTAGCATGTCATCCATATCACTCTAGCTCAGCGAGGGCCTTGACTGATGCTACGCGAGCGCCCAGCCGCCAGATGCATGACCCAGGCTTCCTTTCGCCGGGATTGTTTTCGCCGTTGCCAGGCTTCGTTTCGCCGGGCTTGGCTTTCGCCGAGGTTGGCTTTCGCCAGGCTTCTCTTCGCTGGGCTTCTTTTCGCTGGGGTTGGCTTTCGCCGGGCTTTGTTTCGCCAGGATTGGCTTTCACCAGGGTTGGCTTTCGCCCGGGTTGGCTTTCGCCGGGATCGGCTTTCGCCGGGCTTCGTCTTGCTGGAGTCGGTTCGCCCGGGGGTGGGCGCGGGCTTCAACGCACAGGTCGGGTCGGGCGGGCGGACCCTAACAGGCGGGACGGGTCGGGTCGGGTCGGGCGGACCCGAACGGGCAGGTCGGGTCGGGCGGGCGGGGCACTAAGCTCTGGGGCGCGCCATAGCGAGCACGCGTGAACCCTAACGGGCGGGTCGGGTCGGGCGGGGGGACCCTAACGGGCGGGACGGGTCGGGTCGGGTCGGGCGGACCCGAACGGGCAGGTCGGGTCGGGCGGGCGGGGCACGGTGTGGGGCGCGCCCGAGCGAGCACGCGTGAACCCTAACGGGCGGGTCGGGTCGGGCGAACGGGCAGGTCGGGTCGGGCGGGGGGGCACTAAGCTCTCGCATAGCGAGCATACGGGCTAAAGCACGCGTGAACCCTAACGGGCGGGTCGGGTCGGGCGGGGGGACCCTAACAGGCGGGACGGGTCGGGTCGGGTCGGGCGGACCCGAACGGGCAGGTCGGGTCGGGCGGGCGGGGCACGAACGTGTGGGGCGCGCCCGAGCGAGCACGCGTGAACCCTAACGGGCGGGTCGGGTCGGGCGGGGGGACCCTAACGGGCGGGACGGGTCGGGTCGGGTCGGGGGGACCATAACGGGCGGGACGGGTCGGGCGGGCGGGGCACGAACGTGTGGGGCGCGCCCGAGCGAGCACGCGTGAACCTTGGCGGGCGGGTCGGGTCAGGGGGGGGCCCCCTGCTCCCCGGTACAGCAAGGGCGGCGTGCATGTGTAGGCCAGGCCGTCTGGGAAGAAGGCGGGGGGGGCGTGTTTCTGGTGCTGCTGCGGGAGCGCACGGGAGCTCCAGCCAACCGGCCGCGGGCAAGAGGAGCCGGGGGAGGAGAGGAGGAAGAGGAGCAACAGCAGCAGAAGAGGAGAGGAGCCGGAGGAGGAGAGGAGGAAGAGGAGGGCGAAAGCCCACCCGGGCGAAAGCCAACCCCGGCGAAAGCGAGCCTGGCTGAAGGCGAGCCCGGGCGAAGCCCCAGCCGGGCGAGAGCCAACCCTGGCGAAAGCCGACCCGGGCGAAAGCCCACCCAGGCGAAAGCCAGCCCGGGCGAAAGCGAACCTTGCCGAAAGCGGGCCCGGCCCCAAGACGGCCCAACAGGCCCCCAAGTCGGCTCCAAGATGGGGCCCAGACGGGGGATCCGAACGGACTTTTTCGGGCCCTCGGCCCCAAGAGGCCCCAAGAGGCCCCCAACAGGCCCCACGGCCCCCAAGATGCCTGCAAGCCGCCCCCAAGAAGCCCCCCGGGCGAAAAGCATCCACGCGCCTTGGGCCGCCCCCTGGCGGATCTCCCCCCGCGCCAGGGCAGCCCAGCCGGCGAGGCCCGAGCGCTGCTGACAACGGCCGGGCGCGCCGCCCACGCCCACCGCGGCAAGTCGGCCCACGGTCGGTCCACAGTGACCTTCAGCGTCGCCGTGGGCATCCGCAGCGGCCGAGGCGGCCCCGTCCAGAAGAGGGCGCGCCGCGGAAGAGCGAGGTCTGAGCGACTTCGAGGGCGCGCCGCGGAAGAGGGCGCGCCGCGGAAGGCGGATAAGCCTCCCTCCCCCGAGCGAGGTCTGGGCCACTTCCCCGCGACCGGTTCTTCATTCCGGCCCTTCTGCATGGTTCTCGGGGGCCCGGAGGCCAGAAACGGCCAAATGAAATCCCTCGTGCTGTTTAGCAAGATGCAGGCCGAAGCAGCCAAGCACACACACACACACACACACACATTCCGACTCGATATGTTCAAAAGTGCGAGTTGGTCTGCGGTCCCTGCTGCCGCCCCAAAACGTCCCCCCCCCTCAGGGCCTGCCTCAGGGGCACCGATAATAAGGGGGAACGCATCGGCCCTCAATCGCCCACCGGGGTCGCCGATAGGGGTCTGATAGCCACGATTCGCTAACTATTCAAGGGAACAACAAGTGGCATAAACATAAAAAACTCGGAGGTCTGATTTTTTAATGTTTATGTCACTTTTTGTTCCCCTATTATTGCAGGCCTATCGGCGGTCAGTCGGCGATGCATTGCCGATTAGGTCGATGTTTGCCCCCCTGTTCCAGTCTACTGGTGCCTCCCCGCCAGATGGAGCAGGCGGCGCTGCCGACGTACTCGCTCAAGAGCAGCCCCGCCGCGAGCCAGGGCGCCGCCGGCGCGCCGATGTGCTCTCCCTCCCCGGCCCGGCCGGCAGGGGAGCAAGGGACACGCCGCCCGCGAGGCTCACTCGCATGGGCGCGAAGGTACGGTCAGGAATTTTTGGATGCAGCTCCTCCTCCTCCTCCTCCTCCTCCTCCTCCTCCTCCTCCTCCCTCCCTCCATCCCTCCCCCCTCCCTCCTCCCCTCCCTCCCTCCCTCCCTCCCTCCCTCCCTCCCTCCCTCTCTCTCCCTCCCCCTCCCTCCCTCCCTCCCTCTCCTCCCTCCCTCCCTCCCTCCCTCCTCCCCAGACACGGCCGCCACCACGGATCGTAAGAAACAACGCGTTCCTCGATCCCCTGGGCCATATAGGCCCTATAGGTGTAGCGTGCCTCTTGACGTCGAGACCAGCGCTGCCCACGGCGCTCCTTTTTACAGTGGAGGCCCTTTCCAAGAAGCACCCTGCTTGCCTCCAGGGTGCCCTGGGTTTCTTGGGTTTTGAGGGTTTTGCCATGGCAGGCGTGACGCTCTCACACCAAAAGTCGATAAACGTCCTGGGGTCTCAGGATTGGGCTTCTTGCGGAAGATTTTCTTGTGGTCGGGCCCTTACTGCAAGATACGGTCCGAATTGTTGTTGATAGTGTGTGGGTTCTGGCCCACTACGTTTTTCATGACGCCAACATCGCAGAGCGGATTGTGTTCGGGCTGTGACCAGGAAGTGGAGGAGGAGGACGACGAGAAAGGGGAAGAGAAGGTCGGCCCGCCAGCTGCCCGCGAGGTACTCGCTCGGCGGCGGGCCCCAGGGCCTCGAGCCCGGGTGAGACCACCTCGCGGCGCCCGCGCCCGTGGTCGAAGGCGCGGGCCGCGGGCGGGAACACGGCTCCTCCCCGCCATTCTGCCTCCTTCCTCTTCCTCCTACCTCCTCTCACATCCCTCCTCGCTCCTCCTCCTCCTCCTCCTCCTCCTCCTCCTCCTCCTCCTCCTCCTCCTCCTCACCCATCACCCGAGTCACGTGCCCCTGTACGAGTGTTTGAGTTCTTGGATCTTGCGTGTCCCTGGCGGGATCATTCGTGTTGCTTGTCTTCTTGTTCCTGCTTTCCTCCTCCCCGTCGAAGCTTCGAGGTGTGGGCGCACTCACGGCCGCTGGGCAGACAGATCAGCTTGTCTGAGCAGAGCAGCGCCCAGGGAAGCGACGGTGGCAGCACGGGCGACTGATGGCACGGCGAGCGCAACGGCGGAGTTTCGACGAAGAAAAAATTGCATAAGCCTAAATGTTTGGCGCTCCGCGCGGAGTCCTTGGATCCGCGCTGCCCCTCCCCCCCCCCCTGTGGCGCCTCCGGCGCGCGCCAGGGAGGGGGGGTCCCAGCGCAGATCCGAGAAGTCCACGCAGAGCGTCCAGAGTGTATGTTCATGCCGTTCTTTCTCCCTCCAATGGCATCGTCCTCTCCCTGCTTCTCGTCGTCGTCGCTCGCCTGCTCCCTCCTGGCTTTATGATGTTCCAGCTTATGTGTAGTCTTCATCACCAGGAAGAATTTCGAGCACCAAAACACTACCGAAACTCGAGGCTTATCACGTGTCGGGCCGTGGGAGACACTCGTTCGACAGCTTCGACACTCTTCCGACACCCTTTTGACACTTCCCTGGGTGCTCGAAATTATTTCTGGGACGTGGTCCTTGAGTACGATGGGAACCACATACAGTGCCAGTTGTAATACATGCTCCCCGTGCGGACCATCATTACAAAAATCAGGGGCTTAGTATCAAAAACAAGGGTGAGCTCATGCATAGTTTTATGCACAAGCGAACCATGCATTAAACATCATATGTTTATATACTCCAGATTTCGTAATCAAAGGGAGGGGGTCTGGACCCTCCAAGACAAGCCATTTCAGACCTCCCCCGTGGGAGAACCCTCCAAAACATCGTCCCCAGACCCCCCAGGCCCTCCAAGATAGCCTGGAAGAGAGCCCCCCCGAAATGAGACCCCCCTCCCTTTATTACGAAATCTGGAGTATATATATATATATATGATATATATATATATAGAGAGAGAGAGATATGGTTCTGGAAAAAACTGTGTATCAAACACTGCCCTGCAATCCTGGCCCATCAAAGACGAAGTCCAGCTGCTGGCGGCGAGTCCGCCCGCGGAGCCCCCAGCACGTGGCGGTGGGTCGAGGAGCGCGCTCACCGGAGGCCGCGGCCTGCGGCGCCCCGCACGCCCCGAGGCTCGTGTTCGGCGTCTCCTCCTCCTCCTCCTCCTCCAACCCCTCCTCCAACCCCTCCTCCCCCTCCTCCTCCCCCTCCCCTCCCCCTCCTCCTCCCCCTCCTCCTCCCCTCCTCCTCCTCCTCCCCCCTCCTCCTCCTGCTCCTCCTCCCCTCCTCTCCCCCCTCCTCCTCCTCCTCCTCCTCCTCCTCCTCCTCCTGCTCCTGCTCCTCCTCCTCCTCCTCCCCCTCCTCCCCCTCCTCCTCCTCTTCCCACGTGTTTCTTCTTATCTCCTCTCCTGGGGCCTCTCCGGGGGGCATTTTGGGGGCGTCTTAGGTGTGTCTTGGGGGTCTGGCCTATTGGGGTTTCCTGGGCCGTGTCCGTCTCGGGGGCCGCTGTGCGCCGTCTTCGGGCCCTTCTGAAATCCTGAATGGTCGTCTTGGGGAACTCCTGTGCCGTCTTGGGACTTCTTGGATCTCTTCTCGCAGGCCTCCCGGGTAGTCTTGTGAGCTTGGGGGGGCTCTTCTGGAGTCCTGTTGGGTTGCCCTTGGACCAACTGAAAAGCATGTTGGGTCATCTTGGGCTGACGGACGCCTGAAAAGGTCATGACACGAAAGTGTGTTAAAATCCAGGGGGGATTCGCGGTGTTGCTTTCTTCGGGATCTATTGAGGATCCTCTTGGAGCCCGTTGGGGCCGTCTTTTAGGGGCCTCTTAGGCAGTCTTGAGGCCACGCAGTGGAGGCCCATGCCAAGAGACACCCTGCTCGCCTCCAACCCTGTGTGTCTCGGATTTCGATGGTTTTGCCGTGGAAGGCGTGACGCTCCCACACCAAAAGTCCATGGTCGGCCTAGGGTCTCAGGGTCGGGTCTCTTGCGGAAGATTTTCTTGTGGTCGGGCCCCTACTGCAAGATACGGTCCGAATTGTTATTGATAGCTTGTGGGTTCTGGCCCACCACGCATTTCATGACACCAACATCGCAGAGCGGATTGTGTTCGGGCTGTGACCAGGAAGTGGAGGAGGAGGACCACGAGAAAGGGGAAGAGAAGATCGGCGCGCCAGCTGCCCGCGAGGTACTCGCTCGGCGGCGGGCCCCAGGGCCTCGAGCCCTAGCTTCTGTTTGCGGAAGGTTTTCTTGCCTCCTCCTCTTCCCTCTCCATTGCACGGACCTGCCTTGGGGCGATCTTGAGCTGCCTCAGATGCAGCTCGGGCACGCAGCCCGGGCGCAGGAAGAGGGGGAGCCTTCTTCGCAGAAGTGAGAACGCCATACACCTAAACCTTTGGCGCTCCGCGCAGATTCCTTGGATCCGCTCTGGGTCCCCCTGGCGGCGCCTCCGGCGCCGGGGAGGGGGGTCCAGCGCGGATCCAAAAAACCCGCGCGGAGCGCCAAAAGTCGTATTTCTGGCGTTTTTGTTTTGCTTCTTCTTGTGCGACCTACAGAACTCTACCAGACAGCACGTGGCATGCTGCCGCGCCCGAACGTGCCAGGGGGGCACGGTGGCGAATGAATCCTCCTCGTCGCACCATCAGATGTGTCGTTAGGGTGGGCAGGGCGTTTCGCCCGAAATTTCCTCACCGCTTCTGATCCTGAAGCTTGACATTTCCAACCGCCACGCGCATTCCCAAGAGTCCGTCCATGGAGGGTGGATGTTGTTTAGAATGTTGTTCACGTCTCGGCGCCGCACATTTTCGTGATATGTCTTCTCAAATCGACTCAGATAAAGGACGTCTCGTTTTCAAAGTGATTTCTGGCGCAGATACGGGGCTCTCACATGATACCCATTTGAAAACGATTGCCGCACAATGCAGGGTGATTTCTTTCCAGCACGGGGTCCATGCCTCCTTGTCCACAGTGGCGCCCCCACCCGACGGAAGGACGAACGGAGAGAGGATAGTGAAGAACAAGCTAGGTGCGTTCGCGCCACATCCGCAGTCCTACCCCTCGCACTCGTACCTTCCCATCTTGTTGACTATTTTTAATCAGTCGACGTCGACTAGGGTTTCCTACGGGACCTTGATTCCCAAATGACATTCGCAGGAGTTCACCAGTCATGTGTTGTGCCATCGGCAAGGGGGGCTCGGAAGACGAGGAGGCGGATCAGCAGGAGAAGAATTAGGAAGCCGGAGGAGGCGCCAGGATCCCCGGCCACTTCAGAAGATCATTTGTTGCCTGCTTGCCCGACGGTAAAGGGGACGCCGAGCTCGGAGACCCAGACCAGGGCAGCAAGTCAGGGCTCCTCTGCGGCCTATCTTCCAGCAGCGCCCAGGATCTGGCGCCTCTGATCTCGGAGGAGGAGGAGGAGGGAGAGGAGGAGCAGGACGGAGGAGGAGGAGGAGGAGGAGGAGGGGGAGGAGGAGGAGGAGGAGGAGGAGGAGGAGGAGGGAGGGAGTCTGGGCAGCGAGGGCCCCATCCAGACAGCGACGGCTTGCCGACGAGCCTGGCGGTGAGGGCCGCGGACCCACGGCCTCCGCCATGGGGGCCCCCCCGCCCCCGAGGAGGCCGAGAGCGCCAGCAGAGCTGAGCGACCGCGCTGGCCGCCGCGCTGGCCCTTCTCGGCCTTTGTTTTTCAACCCCGCGGCCGCCGACTGCCCGGCGCCGGCCGGGCTCTCGGCAGCCGCCGTCGCCCAGAGTCCATCCGCCCGCTCCTCTCAAGTAAGAGAAACGCCCAGACATAACCCTGTGCCCTGGATCATGAGTCGTGCCCTCCCCCCTTCCCACCGGAGAGTTGATTCTTATCAGGACACAGTGGCATTTTTTCAAGATAGGCATTTGTTCCTCCTTTCCCCCTCCTCCTCCTCCTCCTCCTCCTCCTCCTCCTCCTCCTCCTCCTCCTCCTCCTCCTCTTCTGCTCCCTCATCCTTCTCCCCGCCCTCTTCTTCGTCCTCCTCCTCCTCCTCTTCCTCCTCGTCCTTGTCCTCGTCCTCCTCCGAGGCGTGGCCTGAGCTCCGGCGGGGATGACGGAAGAACGCTCGGAAAGAGAGGGGGGGAAACACAGACGGAAAACGCTTTCGGATCGACGCGGCAGGACCGCCGCCGCCGCGCCCCATAGCAAGGGTGCACCGTCCTTTTCCCACCTCCTGCGCCCCCTCCCCCCCTTCCTCCCTCCTTTATTTCTCCTTCATTCTCTGCCTATCCCCCCTCTCGCCCCTCCTTCCTGCCCGCTACCCCGTCCTTCCTCCCCTCGCCCCTCTTGCGCACGTTTCCTTAATCCTAGAAGCGCGTGGCTTCTTCTCACGATTTTGCGTTGGTTGTTGTACCATCCCACAGGCTTTTCCATGGTTTGCAAATGCAGGCCGAACACGGTCTAGCAAGTGGTCATTTCCGTCATCTCCACTTCCTCATCCTCGTATGCCTTGGTTGTTCCTCGCCCTCCTCGTCCTCCTCCTCGTCCTCCTCCTCGTCCTCCTCCTCGTCCTCCTCTTCCTCCTCCTCCTTCTCCTCCTCCTCCTCCTCCTCCTCCTCCTCCTCCTCCTCCTCCTCCTCCTCCTCCTCCTCCTCCTCCTCCTCCTCCTCCTCCTCCTCCTCCTCCCCCCCTTCTCCTCCTCCCTGCTGCTGCGCTGCAACATGCGAATTGCACTGGATGGTGAACAATAGTATTCTTCCTCCGCCGCCTCCTCCTCTTTCGCCTCCTTCTCCTTCTCCGCCCCCTAAATGACTTGGACTCTGGGCCGCGCGGTCTCGGAACGTAAGCGCCGCATTGCGTGCGTGCGTCTGTTCAGATATTGCAACGCGTCCGCATTGCTCTATTCGGAGAAGAGCATGTCGAACGAATATTGTTTTATGTCCATTGCATACTTGATTATATGTTATGGCCATTTCATACGCGTGCAAAATTGCCTTCATGTTTTCATGGCCAAGTGGATTGGTCATAGATATCCTATGTACAAAAGAAAGGCCGGATCCAACCTCAGGGTAGTTGAGGCAGGTCCTCGTCAGCGGCGCAGTTCCCCACATCATGGGACGGGGTTCGATCGGTCCTGTGCGGCAAGAAGCAGGGCTGGACGTAGCGCCGCCAGGGGGCAGTCCCTCATTTGCAATGTACATTGGCTTTAGGCGCACGCGCGCGGAATGATATGCACGAGTCATGCACGTGCAGACGATGCCTAGCGCGTGAAAGAACTCTGCGGCATAAACAGCACGAGTGCGCAGCGCGCCAGGCCCCGAGGAGAGACGAGGTCTCGCACTGACTGGCCGAGAAAGCGCAGCGCGCGAGGGCGGGTGGTCGGGAAGTTGCGGCAAAGTTGCGCGCTGAGTTGTTTTTTCCCCCTTCGGGCGTTCTTCCCTCGAGTCGGGCCCGAGCTGCAGATAAAACGGGTCATACCTCCTCCTCCTCCTCCTCCTCCTCTTCCTCCTCCTCCTCCTCTTCCTCCTCTTCTTCCTCCTCTTCCTCATCCTCCTTTTCCGCCTCTTCCTCCTCTTCTTCCTCCTCCTCCTCCTCCTCCTCCTCTTCCTCCTCGTCCTTGTCCTCGTCCTCCTCGTCCTCTTTCTCCACCACCACCACCACCCCCTCCACCGACTCCGGAAGAGGGGCTCTCTCGTTCCCGCCCGCCCACAGCCCATTTTCGCCCCCACCCTGGTCGCCGGCCGCGGGCGCCCTTGCCAAACGACAGAGGGGCGGCGGCCGCTGCCTCGGGGGCACACACGTCGACCCCCCCTTGCGCGTCAGGGCGCCAATCGGTCGAGGTTGGTCTCCGTTTCACCTTGCACATCCCCCTTTTTCGCAGTCTTTTCGCCATGGGGGAACGAGTCCGAGAGGTTTGTCGCCGTGTTCGGGCTCCCGGGCCCCCTCCTTGGGTCTCGGGGCCGTCGAGAAGCGGTTCGGGGTGAGAAGGGGGTCCTTCGGAATGCCCCCGGGGTTCAGGACCCGTTCCTGCCAGGACCCGCCCTTTGCATGATGCCCTTTTACCCCATCTTTCCCCATTCCTCATCGCCGTCTTCCCCGCCAGGTTTTCTGTCCTTCCACCATCCTCGCAACTCCCCCCATGCAGGAGCCGCGCAGGGTCTGAGAGACAGAGGCCGCGGACGAGCACGCACGTGCGGGAGGCCAGGGTGAGAAAAGTCGGCACGACAGCGATGCGTTGCTGACCGTACAGTTTGTCCAGCCACGCGCTGTAGGCTTCAAATTCGCGAACGCATCATTACCCCGAAGCAAATGTTGTGCCAAAGTTGTTAGTTCATGTACGGCAGGTTTGCGCCGCGTCCACACGGCGGCGACCTTTTGCGCGGGCGTTTAAGGTTGAACGCCTGCAGTGACCTGGACCAGGCCGACGTCAAACGATCGGCGCTATCGGAGAGTCGCGATCGCCCCAGGTTGAACGATCCACGCGGCATCGACAAGCAATGGCCGTACGAATTTGCAAAGCAATACGGTCCAGGCTTCGCTAACGTCTACATCCGCGCTGCGGGCACTGGCACAGCTGGTGTAGAACTGCGCAAGTGGCCATATCTTGAACATGTGCGAAAGTATGTTACGTTGTGCAAGATGCCCTCGCAGAAAATGATGAATTTGATAGTGATATCGCGTTCGATGGGCGCCACTTTACGGCGCTCGACCGAAAGACCGAAATACGACGACAGACACGAACATTAGGAAAACACTAGTAAAAAGTGCCTAGTCGATCCAGCGCCCGTTGTCATACATTATTCAACTTGCTGGTATTGTTGAAAGATTTTTGTGCGCGTTGGATTAATTTCGTTGTCCCCGATGGTGGCTAGGATATACGTCCAAATGCACAAATGTTGCATGCGAAATCAAGCTGGAAAAATCAGGAGGACCCGATATTAATAGATTTGCCGAAAACTGAACGTAGACCCGGAGGGATTAAGTACCGGCATGCTTGCTACCCCCTGCGCTCGCTCTTCATATCCTCCCACAATCCCCCTTGCCTGTTCTTCCCCCCCAATTTCTTTCTTACGCAGTTTCCATCGTCCCTTGCTGCTGCAGCTACCCCGGCCCAAGCGGGTTCCATCCAGGCACTTGAGGGCGGTTCTGGAGGGAACCATTAATTTAGTGGGTGCGACGCTCGGCGATTCGCTTTGTGAACCAGCGTTTTCGGGCAATGTTTTGGTGGAGGCCCCCCTTCCTTCAATTCCAACGAAAAAATCATTCCCTAGAGCCGCTCAACCATGGCAACGGGGAATTGGGCGCCGTCCGATGGCTCAAAATGGGCGCCGTCCGGACCTTTTTGTACAACAGGTTGCGTCGGCCCTTTGTGAGATAGTGCACGTGTCACATGCGTTTATGCGCCACTCGCCGCCGTTTGACCTCTAGGGGCCCCTTTTTGCCATTGCGTTAAAACGCATCACAATCACATTGGTAGCGGAGCTACCACACGATCCCCGTATCGATCGTACCAGTGCGCGCACGTCTCGTCAGAAAGTGTCGCGATACTTCTTCTTATTTTCTGTATTGGCAGTTTCCCTCGCTAGGGGACGGAACCTTGCGCCATGGTTTTTTCTTCTCTTCGCTATCGGCCGAGCGCTGGCGCGTTGACGCGGTCCGAGACGAAGAGTGGCTCCTGCATCTACGACGGCACGGTGAACAACTTTCACGAGTGGCAATTCCGCACGGATGCGCATAAATGCCGCCTTGGCCTCAGTGGATCAAAAGACGAGCGCACCACAGCAACACGTGGTCACCGCAGCTGTCAACAAGGTTGTAGAAGGCTTCACAGGTGACGCATTCGATATTGCCATGGATATCGGTAAAGACGTGCTTCTGACTCCGAATGGGATTGATCAGCTGGTGCTGGTGGTTCGTACTGCATTGTTCCAGTTAGGGCAGAGACCATTTGGACCACTGTCTCGGCAGCACGGTGAGCCCATGGTCTCGTACATATCCCGAAGGAAGCGTCGGTGGAAATTTGTTTCCCAGTAAGATCCTAAGGCCTTGTTGCGCGACGATGTGAGTGGCTCCCTTCCCCTGGACCACGCAGGCCTCTCGCATCCAGAGAATATGATGGCGTTGTTGACATCCACAGGAAATGTGACAATGACA
This sequence comes from Prorocentrum cordatum, assembly GCA_963575745.1. NCBI lineage: Eukaryota > Dinophyceae > Prorocentrales > Prorocentraceae > Prorocentrum > Prorocentrum cordatum. The sequence goes on from CAUYUJ010015504.1 coordinate 67,936, forward strand.
ACCTTCGACAATATCAAGGACGTCTTGATCTTCCAGCACGGCCGCATACACATCCGCCAAAAAGGCAAGGAGGAGTAAAGGCCCGCTCTTCGACGTGGACGCAGCCCAAACCCTGCTACCAGAACAGGGGCAAGGGCAAGGGCAAGGTGCGCTTCTCCAGGCCACAACACGCCTTCTACACTAGGGGCAAGGGCCAAGGGCAAAGGAAAGAGCGGAGACAAGAGCCGCCATTGCGCGCCCCGGTCGCCTGATGGGAGGCGGCAAGGGAGGACCTTCCCGGGAAGATCGCGAGGTGCGGCTCCTGGAGATCAAGAAACGCTCGAAATGCAAGACTTGCTACGAAACAGGCCACCGGTCCGAGGGCCCCGAATGCAAGGGCAAGCCCAGGACGGCAATGGCAGCGCGCACTGGAGACGCTGGCGAGCACCATGTCCAGTTGCGCGAGGACGATGACGAACGAGAGTTCACGTCCGTCAGTTTTGTTGCTACACCACCATCAAGCCTTCATCATATCATTAGGAGCAAGGAGGAGTCGATGGATGAGAGTGGATCCCGGTGTTTCTCGTTTCTGCTAGTCTTTGTCTTCTCGCGACACGCGCCGCGGGGCATGCGCGCGGGGGGGGAAATTGCGACGGACTGCGTAACTCGCAGCACAAACGCGTTGGGCGCCATGTCAGCTGCATGGGAATGACCGAAGCCGCTCCGGTTCAGGGCCCCCCAGAGCTCCAGGAGAAGAGTCTTCAGACCTCTGCAGTGGCCGAGGGGGACCCCCCTGGGTCCATGGCTGTTCGCTCGACCGAATCCTATTCCATGGCTAGCGTTTCTGATGGGGAGTTTGATGGGGGGGATACGTTTCGGATCCTATATCTGTCCCTGGTCAGGATATAGCGTCTGCCTCGGATCAGCACAAAGGGCTCACTTATGGTCGCGTTCTCAGGGATGCTCCAGATTCCGTGGATTGGGGTCGCATGGCGAAGAAACCCAGTGAGGATATGGTTCTGTTTTTAGGATAGGTCGATCGCACTTTCATTCGGAAGGAAGACGGGCAGTTTGTGAGAGTTTCGGGGCCGAAGGTTTCCAGTCGCAAAGTTCTGCTTTCTCCGATTCTGGCCTGAACAGGAAACTTGCAAATCCCCCGTTGCCTTGCCCATGCGCTCGAGGTCGTAAGAATCTCGGGGGTCGGTCCTAGCGCTCGTTTCATCGCTCGCGCCTGCAAGGATCGTTGGCACATGACCACGAAGGAGAGGTGCACGGTACTGCGCCCCCCAGGTGAGCGCCCGCGCGAACTCGTGAACAATCGCGACAGAACTCCAGATATTGTTCGCGCGCTTTGTTGTCGCTGCCTGACACGCATCGATGATCCGCCCAGGGAGCCCGAAGAAGACAGGAAAGCAAGAGGTAAGAAAATTGAACGCTCCAGCAACATCCAGGCAGAAACACGTGAGAAGAGTATTGGTGCTGATCGCCGCATCACCCCTATAGAACTAAAAGTTGTACGAATGGCTTTCACCAAACGTGCTATTGGCATTCGCGATGACAAGGGCGACATTTGCACAGGTGAACTAACATCTTGGCATCGCGACTGCGTCGCAGAAGTCGCAGATCACAGTCTCGTCGGTTGCATGGCTCCAACGCAGAACGCGTCGACTGATTTTTCGGCTCTTTCAGAGCTTCGCACGGTTGGTGTCTTCAAGGACGAAGGTGTTTGGGCCATCTTAGACGAGGGTTGCAATTCTTGTTGTCGCTGCAAAGCCCGGGCTCTTCACGCAGAGGACAAATTCGAGAAATTGGGCTTTCATACCAAATTGGTTCAGACAGCGTAAGACGCACAGCGGCATAGGAAAACAGAGACGACAAGTAAGGATAATGTTCCGTTAGGTCTTATTATCATTCGTCACTCCAGTGACAACGAGGACGCCCAGGTCGCTGCCGCGGCTGCTGGCGCTGGCGTTCGCCCCACACCACAAGGCTCGAAGTTTGCTGTGATCACGCCGGGCTTGGAGAACTTCGAGAACAACCCGAGGTGCTCGGGGTCGGCGATGATGAGGGAGCACATCCGCCGTCGCCATCGTTCCAGTCATGATATGACTACCAGAGGACGCGACGCCAATGCCATCATTGATACGCTCAGTGCTGCAGATGAGAATATGGCGAACGATGATCGGCAGGTGTCGGTGGACACCAGGGCTCTGACCGACCCGACCCACGCGCGCCATGTCGGTCATCATCCGAATTGTTCACGCAATTCAGTTGAGAATGAACTGTTCGCTGGCATCGCTGAGTATGCGGGAAAATCTGTGGCGAAGAACAAGTCTTCACAGTCTGTGCGCATCGTTGCCATCTGTCGTTCTGGTCGGCATCGCTCTGCTGCTGTCCAATATGGTGCTTAATCAGTTCTTGAAGCAGTGCGACATTGAATGCAGTTCTGCGCGCCTGAGTCGACGCGAGTGGCCTAGACGTACTTGCAACGGAGTATGTGAGAACTGCTGCCACTCATCCGATTGGGCCCGTGAGATGGCGAATTCTGCGGCTGGCGGGATGGCTTCGATCCTTACTGAGTCCCTCGAGAAGCCCAGTACACCGCCACCTCCAGTTCCTGGGCCGCCCGCCACGCGCAGACCCCGTGACACGTTGGGCGCGAATTCCAATTCTATTCGAACATCTGCCACGAGAACAAGAGGCCGCCGACAGATTATATGCGATGTGTACGCTGTGCTCGCGTGTATGCAGAGACCTGTGCATTGCCCAAATCTGTTGGTGGTAGTATTTATAATGCTGCTGCTTCGCAACCGCCCCTCGCCGCATCGCCCTCCGCAGCTGCATCATCACCTTCATATCAGGCACGCGATTCGCTGGGCGATGACGACGACGCGCCGAAGAAGAAGGCTCGCGTGGGCAGCGCCAGCAAGTTAACGACGGGTCTACCACCAGGCGACCCTGCACCTCGGGGCCCGATCGTTCGCCCTCCTGGGATGCCTCCCATGATGCCGCGGCCCAAGCACAAGCCCGCTTTCCTCGCGCCGAGGCAGCCGGACGGACCGCTGCCTGCACGCGTTCACAGGACTCCTCTGCCGCCTCCGCCACAGGATCCGCCGCGCAGGGTAGCGCCGCCGCCGCCGCCGCCACCACCTCCAGCGAGTATTGTCGCCGTTAGCAGCGACGACGAATCGAGCAAGACTCGCGCGTCTCGTTCAGGATCCCCGACTTTTCCTATCGAGAGGGACCTGGCCACGGCGGGCGGTGAGCGGGCCGGAGACCCAGTCGTGGACTTCGAGACGATTGCAGCTGGCGCAGCTCAGTTGGGCTCGCTTTTCGAGCACGGCAGGAAGAGAAACTTCATCACGCACGTTGATCCTCGATCGTTCCCATCAGAGGGGTCGAAGGGCCGCGCGGGAGAGCAGGACACCGGAAATTGGTGCGTGCAAGCTGCAAAGTTGATTAACACTCAGATCTAGTTCCGGCCGGCATGGTCTTCCTGGAAGAAGAGTTCCACGGGTCGCACCAAGGACACCCAGTCCTGGAAGCGTATAGAATATCGTGAGGCCATGAATTCTCCGGTGGATGCTGAGGAGTTCGATCGAGTAGCATCTTCGCGCAACTTCCGAGGATCCGCGTTGACGGAACATCGCATGCGCGCGCGCCACTGCAGCTGGACGAGCATGAGATGATTACCATGAATGCAAAAAGTCGTGCCATGTATTGCCCTGGATCGCGTGGCACCATTATGCAAGATGAGTTGTTATCTTCGTTTGTTGCCGAGCTGTCAGACACGTCTGCTACCGACAAAGAGATCGTCGAGAAGGTGATCAGGAACACCGATCCGCTTCGCGGACGAGCGGGGACCAATTTGGCCAGGGTGCTGCTCTACGCCATCGGCATCACGTTCGCCTGCCCAGGTTCGCGCGACGCGGTGGCGCGCCGAGATTGGTAGCCGTCGATGGCAAATGACATCGTCGAGCGCCATCCTGATCTCGTTGTCGCCTACACACAAATCAGAATGTGATCAGTGATTGTGTCTCTGGATTGGCTTAAGATAATGGTCCTGTAACTGTTGCGCTCGGTCATGAGCCTGGTTGCTCAAGCCTCGAGGCCACTCGCGCGCTGAACTCGTGCCTCGAATCAGACGCAGACATCGCGAGTCAGAAATCCCTTGAGTTCCTCTGCGAGTTAGTCAGAAAGTTAGACTGAATAGACTTGCACTTGCTGCGTTCCCCGCTGAAGCCGCAGGAGAGAGTTCGAAACGATATGGGCGCGATCATCGGCGATGGCGACGCCGCTGCACCCCTTGAGGAACGCCTGCGAGATGAGGAACAAGATATCCTGGAACATATCAACCTACCTGGCGAGCCGAAACACGAAGGAAAGAGAAGGGAAGCGTGTTTGCAGATCCCGCTCCGAGCAAGGATCGCCATTTGACGATTGCATAGATAGTTTGGTCATGTGCCTAATCGTGTTCCCATGCAGTTATTGAAAGTATCCCGGATCTCATCGGACTACATTGAGCCCGCCAAGAATCAGCGATGTAAATATTGCTAATTTCACAAATCGTTAGCTCAGACTCACAAGGTTGTTTTACCCAAGAAGTTCTGCTTCAACCATGACATCGGCATCGACTGTCTAGAGGGTGGAGAACGTTACACCTTCTTGAAAATCGTGTGCCAGGGTGCCACATTTCAGCGCGTGATCTTCGTCAAGCAGGGTGGTGGTACGCCATCTCTCGCTGCGCTTCAGCAACGCTGGCGTGCGTGGGCAGGTAAGCCAAAAAGAACGGCGTTGGACCGTGGACTGCACGACAGAGGAGTGTTTCTGCAATTGATTACGAGTCAAGGGATCGACCTCCGCGACGCCGGAGTCGAGTCTCCCGAGCAGATAGGCCGCACCGAGAGACATGGTGGACTTTGGGGGACTATCTTCAGGAAGGTGGTACACGACAAGAATGTTTCCGGACTCGGTGAAGTCATCTCTACTGCATCAGAAGTCGACAACACGAAGAATGAGATGTCACGAGTCGGCAGATTTGCGCCTGCTCAGTGGGCACTTGGATAGATGCCTCGTGTCCCAGGCAGTCAATTCGACGACGAGGAAGCTTTCGACTTAGGAATGCTTGCGAATGTTGCAGAGGACGGAGCCGACGAGTTTTCTCGCCAGGCTGCGATCCGGGCGTCTGCCAGAAAAAGCACCCGCAGAACGCGACGTCGGGAGTAGGGCGGCAAGGGCCGCTCTCCGAAAGGCAACGCCACTAGCTGGAGAAGTATTATGCTTCGGCAAGGGGCCGGCCGACGGCGAGGTGACCGCTAAGTGGAGCACTGGTTCTCGTATCGATGGATTCGATGGCAAGGACGCATGGGTTATCACCGAGGGTGTACCTGTCTGCGTGGCGCACCGGGCCCTTCGGTGGAGCTCCCTATGGGGCCACGAAACGCTGTCCTGGGTGGGGGAACCGCATGCGAACACCCCCATTGGGGCCTTCGGTGGAGCTCCCTATGGGGCCACGGAACGCTGCCCTGGGTGCGGGAACCGCATGCGAGCACCCCCACTGGGGCCGTCGGTGGAGCTCCCCACGGGGCCGCGAAGCGCTGCCCTGGGTGGGGGACAGCATGCGGGCACCCCCACAGGGGCCTTCGGTGGAGCTCCCTATGGGACCACGAAATGCTGCCCTGGGTAGGGGAACCGCATGCGGGCACCCCCACTGGGGCCCACGGTGCAGCACCCTATGGGGCCGCGAAACGCTGCCTTGGGTGGGGGGACAGCATGCGGGCACCCCCACTGGGGCCTACGGTGGAGCTCCCTATGGGGCCACGAAACGCTGCCCTGGGTGGGGGAACCACATGCGAGAGCAGCCATTGGGGCCTACAGTGGAGCTCCCTATGGGGCCACGAAGCGCTGCCCTGTCGACAGGCTTCGACCGCGCACAGCGGCGGAAGCGTTGGCTTACCAATATCTTTGTAAGCACCATGACGATGGCGTTGAGAGGTATGCACCTCCAGACGGGCAGCAGCAGTCATTCGTGCACGACAGACGCGAGCTACCAGAGCCACGGGCGCAAGAGCACTCTGCGCAAGAACATCCAATGGCGACGGAAGAGCTGCTGGGTATCCAAATAAACCCCAAGTTCAAGCATTTCGCCAAATGGAAGAAGATGAACTCAGATGGAATGATCGTTCCGGTGCCGCCCACGTCGAGGTCGCCACGGGTAACTCGAGCGCCTCTGCAGAGGTCGCTACTAGACGACGTCCCGCACTGCACACAGAGTCGCGACGAAGCGATGCGCAGAAGAGTCGAGAATGCCGATGGTGGCGCGGGAAGGGCTTCCGATTCTGCCAGCCCCCGGACCAGCGAATCCATTTCTTGAGGCCATGCGCAGGGCCAGAACATCAGGGCCAGGCATGGATCTTCTAGCTCGTAGAGAAGTTTCACTCGCTGTTAAGCCACATGAATCGCTCGTCGGATTCTTCAACGAACGTACCGCTGATAAACCGCAACCTAAGAAGAAGCTAAAACGTGCAAATAATTTGGTACATCATCGAGAATCTGAAGACGTTAAAAGCGGCTTGCGATTGGCAAGACAAGACGGATAAGGAAAATTGCGGAAGTTCACCACCGCCGTACGTATTGATTCCGTGGAATTGCAAAATCTCTTCGACGAAGGATAGCGCATGGAGTCTACGCAATGGATTGAGATTGATAAGAATGAACATCCCCGTAGACCGGGTGGACCTTCGGTTGCACCGCAAGACATGAGTAATTATATGTGTCACGCGTGGAGATTTGGAAGGGTCACTGGGTATCCGCACGGATTACCCACATGCGAAATAGGAGGGCTAAGTTTGATATTATCATGGGCTGCCGGTGCGAAGAAGACGCAAGCGCGCCGACATCGCATCTGCGTGCTTCCAGGGGCAGGAATTCGACCACCTGCCTCATGCTGCTCAAGCCACCGCCTGACGGACTGGAAGAAATACCTCATGGTGGAGCAGTGATCGCGCGCGTGCTTGTCTATGGCACGCGCGACGCAGGACGAGGCTTGCGGGGGAAAATTCGCGAAAGGTTCGAAGCTCATGGTCTACAGGGGAATCGTATCATGTCTGCTTTGTTCAGCATTCACAATGACAGGAACGAGATCACGTGCATATAAGAAAGAAAATCATCGGTTCCGCATTAGCAGAGTTTGACAGTCGGATAAACGTTAAATAGTGTTGGTTTTTAAACAGTGCTAAACCCCAAGTCGGTAAACAGTTAAAAATCGTATATGGCAGTGTTGATACGATGATGTTTGTTGCTGTATTTGTTTTGTTTTGAGAAGCGTTTTCTCATTAATAATCGCCCCCATCGTCTTCGGTAGAAGAGATAATGCCGAGACCTGCGCATCATGGAAGAAAATCGTCGAAGTCAATGTTTGCAGTGTCCGTCTTATCGAAAAGTCCACAAGTCGAAATTACGCCTTATCGTAGAGACAAAAATTTAGAGAAAATTATCTTGGCGAAAGACCCAACCATAAGCAATTGTTGGTAACGCGTTGTGGGTGCCGCTTTCGGTGGGGGGAACCGCATGCGAGAGCAGCCACTGGGGCCTTCGGTGGAGCTCCCTATGGGGCCACGAAGCGCTGCCCTGGGTGGGGGAACCGCATGCGAACACCCCCACTGGGGCCTTCGGTGGAGTAGCTCCCTATGGGGCCACGAAACGCTGCCCTGGGTGGGGGAACCGCATGCGAACACCCCCACTGGGGCCTTCGGTGGAGCTCCCTATGGGGCCACGAAACGCTGCCCTGGGTGGGGGAACCGCATGCGAACACCCCCACTGGGGCCTTCGGTGGAGCTCCCTATGGGGCCACGAAACGCTGCCCTGGGTGGGGGAACCGCATGCGAACACCCCCACTGGGGCCTTCGGTGGAGCTCCCTATGGGGCTACGAAACGCTGCCCTGGGTGGGGGAACCGCATGCGAACACCCCCACTGGGGCCTTCGGTGGAGCTCCCTATGGGGCCACGAAACGCTGCCCTGGGTGGGGGAACCGCATGCGAACACCCCCACTGGGGCCTTCGGTGGAGCTCCCTATGGGGCACGAAACGCTGCCCTGGGTGGGGGAACCGCATGCGAACACCCCCACTGGGGCCTTCGGTGGAGCTCCCTATGGGGCTACGAAACGCTGCCCTGGGTGGGGGAACCGCATGCGAACACCCCCACTGGGGCCTTCGGTGGAGCTCCCTATGGGGCCACGAAACGCTGCCCTGGGTGGGGGAACCGCATGCGAACACCCCCACTGGGGCCTTCGGTGGAGCTCCCTATGGGGCCACGAAACGCTGCCCTGGGTGGGGGAACCGCATGCGAACACCCCCACTGGGGCCTTCGGTGGAGCTCCCTATGGGGCCACGAAACGCTGCCCTGGGTGGGGGAACCGCATGCGAACACCCCCACTGGGGCCTTCGGTGGAGCTCCCTATGGGGCCACGAAACGCTGCCCTGGGTGGGGGAACCGCATGCGAACACCCCCACTGGGGCCTTCGGTGGAGCTCCCTATGGGGCCACGAAACGCTGCCCTGGGTGGGGGAACCGCATGCGAACACCCCCACTGGGGCCTTCGGTGGAGCTCCCTATGGGGCTACGAAACGCTGCCCTGGGTGGGGGAACCGCATGCGAACACCCCCACTGGGGCCTTCGGTGGAGCTCCCTATGGGGCCACGAAACGCTGCCCTGGGTGGGGGAACCGCATGCGAACACCCCCACTGGGGCCTTCGGTGGAGCTCCCTATGGGGCTACGAAACGCTGCCCTGGGTGGGGGAACCGCATGCGAACACCCCCACTGGGGCCTTCGGTGGAGCTCCCTATGGGGCTACGAAACGCTGCCCTGGGTGGGGGAACCGCATGCGAACACCCCCACTGGGGCCTTCGGTGGAGCTCCCTATGGGGCCACGAAACGCTGCCCTGGGTGGGGGAACCGCATGCGAACACCCCCACTGGGGCCTTCGGTGGAGCTCCCTATGGGGCACGAAACGCTGCCCTGGGTGGGGGAACCGCATGCGAACACCCCCACTGGGGCCTTCGGTGGAGCTCCCTATGGGGCCACGAAACGCTGCCCTGGGTGGGGGAACCGCATGCGAACACCCCCACTGGGGCCTTCGGTGGAGCTCCCTATGGGGCTACGAAACGCGTGAGAGGTGTGCCGAGAGCAGAGGCAAGGAGAGGGAGGAGGGAGGAGAGGAGGAAGGAGAGGAACGCGGGGCACCGTCTCTTCAAAACGAGAACCCAACACCACAGGATGGTTGGGAAAAATACATTATCCTGGCGAAAAACCCAACCATAAGCAATTGTTGGTAACGCGTTGTGGGCGCCGCTTTCGGCGGGGGGAACCGCATGCGAGAGCAGCCACTGGGGCCTTCGGTGGAGCTCCCTATGGGGCCACGAAGCGCTGCCCTGGGCGGGGGAACCGCATGCGAACACCCCCACTGGGGCCTTCGGTGGAGCACCCTATGGGGCCACGAAACGCTGCCCTGGGTGGGGGAACCGCATGCGAACACCCCCACTGGGGCCTTCGGTGGAGCTCCCTATGGGGCTACGAAACGCTGCCCTGGGTGGGGGAACCGCATGCGAACACCCCCACTGGGGCCTTCGGTGGAGCTCCCTATGGGGCCACGAAACGCTGCCCTGGGTGGGGGAACCGCATGCGAACACCCCCACTTGGGCCTTCGGTGGAGCTCCCTATGGGGCTACGAAACGCTGCCCTGGGTGGGGGAACCGCATGCGAACACCCCCACTGGGGCCTTCGGTGGAGCTCCCTATGGGGCCACGAAACGCTGCCCTGGGTGGGGGAACCGCATGCGAACACCCCCACTGGGCCTTCGGTGGAGCTCCCTATGGGGCTACGAAACGCTGCCCTGGGTGGGGGAACCGCATGCGAACACCCCCACTGGGGCCTTCGGTGGAGCTCCCTATGGGGCCACGAAACGCTGCCCTGGGTGGGGGAACCGCATGCGAACACCCCCACTGGGGCCTTCGGTGGAGCTCCCTATGGGGCCACGAAACGCTGCCCTGGGTGGGGGAACCGCATGCGAACACCCCCACTGGGGCCTTCGGTGGAGCTCCCTATGGGGCTACGAAACGCTGCCCTGGGTGGGGGAACCGCATGCGAACACCCCCACTGGGGCCTTCGGTGGAGCTCCCTATGGGGCCACGAAACGCTGCCCTGGGTGGGGGAACCGCATGCGAATACCCCCACTGGGGCCTTCGGTGGAGCTCCCTATGGGGCTACGAAACGCTGCCCTGGGTGGGGGAACCGCATGCGAACACCCCCACTGGGGCCTTCGGTGGAGCTCCCTATGGGGCCACGAAACGCTGCCCTGGGTGGGGGAACCGCATGCGAACACCCCCACTGGGGCCTTCGGTGGAGCTCCCTATGGGGCTACGAAACGCTGCCCTGGGTGGGGGAACCGCATGCGAACACCCCCACTGGGGCCTTCGGTGGAGCTCCCTATGGGGCCACGAAACGCTGCCCTGGGTGGGGGAACCGCATGCGAACACCCCCACTGGGGCCTTCGGTGGAGCTCCCTATGGGGCTACGAAACGCTGCCCTGGGTGGGGAACCGCATGCGAACACCCCCACTGGGGCCTTCGGTGGAGCTCCCTATGGGGCCACGAAACGCTGCCCTGGGTGGGGGAACCGCATGCGAACACCCCCACTGGGGCCTTCGGTGGAGCTCCCTATGGGGCCACGAAACGCTGCCCTGGGTGGGGGAACCGCATGCGAACACCCCCACTGGGGCCTTCGGTGGAGCTCCCTATGGGGCTACGAAACGCTGCCCTGGGTGGGGGAACCGCATGCGAACACCCCCACTGGGGCCTTCGGTGGAGCTCCCTATGGGGCCACGAAACGCTGCCCGGGGTGGGGGAACCGCATGCGAACACCCCCACTGGGGCCTTCGGTGGAGCTCCCTATGGGGCTACGAAACGCGTGAGAGGTGCGCCGAGAGCAGAGGCAAGGAGGGGGAGGAGGGAGGAGGGGGAGGAGGAAGGAGGAGGGGAACGCGGGGCACCGTCTCTTCAAAACGAGGACCCAACACCACAGGATGGTTGGGAACTATCCACGCATCCCGCGCATTGAGGCGACCACTTCAGAAATGGTCGCGTGCTTCAGGGGCGATCGCCGCTGTTTTATAATTAAAATTATAAGAAGAAGAGAAAAATACCGTTTCAATTCAGCAATCATGTCAAAAAATGTTCACCGTTTCAGACGCGGTGGTTTTTGTATATTGCCGTTTCGTCCGTTTCCGGAGATGTAATTTCCATAATTTCTTTCTTGACGCATAGATAATACATGCCGTCCGCATGCGTCACTTACATCTACGTCGTCGCACCGTTCACACGTTTCATGGCCCAGAAAGCGGTTTTCCGACGGGCCCGATATCACCGTTTGAACGCATCACCCATATTCATGTCGGCGTTGTTTTTCCCATGGTTTGTTGCCTAGCAGAAATATGGAAGTAGCCATGCGTATCGAAGACAAGAATTTAGCGAGTAAGTTATCCAAACCGAATGCTTCCACGCTTGTATTCGCGCCAAACGAAACCCCGAATATGCGATCTGGGGTCGCCATATTCTTGGATAGAAGATGAGGTCCACGGAAGAACAAATACGTCAGCGAAAAACAACGATCGTAATTTTTGGGCTTACGACACGTATTATTACCATTATTAAAAAATGCGTGTATTGTCAACATATGTAATGATTTTGGGTCGCGTCGACAATTTGGTTCGATTTGGTTGTGCATAAGGGTTTTCCTGTTCAGCGCGCGAAACCTGCATTGCTCGGCCATTTGAATTTGGATAGTACGGCGTACCATTCTTGTGTCATTAATTCTTCAAACATATGAGTTCAGTAGATATAGTCGAATGATCATACGCCGTGGAATGCAGAAGTGCATTGCTGCATTTGTCCCATTTCAGTCGTGTAATTCAGAATTGGGAAGCAAAATTACGGTTTTGAAGCCATCGTGGTATCGTTGTGCAAACGTTGTTGCCGCCAACTATCTGAACGTGCCCCGTGCGAAAATGCTGAAGAATTTTGTTTCAAACTTGCGATGTTGCGAATGGTGAAGAGAGATTGTTTTTTTATCCTCTGGGGGGTAACGCTCGTTACCCGGGCCTCTCCCCCCCCCCCCCCCGTAACGGTAACGCTCGTACGCGGGGGGGGTCTCGGTCTTCCCCTCCAACATGCTGGTGCCCGAAGGCATGCGCAGTGTGGCGTGGTGGTCGCAGGCGCACTGTGGGCGCTCGCAGGCCATTGCGGCGCTCGCATGCGCGATGCTGGTGCTTGCGGGCTTTGCGCTTGTACTCGAATCGTCGTCGTCGTCGTCGTCGTCGTCGTCGTCGTCGTCGTCGTCGACGGCGCCCGAAAACGGCCTCCGGAGGCCGAACCAGGCGGCAAACGTCGTCGTCGTCGTCGTCGACCTCGTCGCTCGTCGCTCGTCGATCATCGTCGTCGCGCGCGCGGGCGCGGGCGTGGTGCCGGGACCGCGCGGCGGGCTTTGCGCTTGTACTCGAATCGCAAGCCACTGTGGTGCTCTCAGGCAGAGAGTGCTGCTCGCGCGCATACTATGGCGATCGCAGAGCGCCCCTGCTTCGCCATACCCCGCCCAGCCCAAGCGTTACCGTTACCCGGGGGGCACGACCCCCCCCCCCCCCCCCCGGGCAACGAGCGTTACCGGCCGGAATAAAATTATCCTGGCGAAAGACCCAACCATAAGCAATTGTTGGTAACGCGTTGTGCGTGCCGCTTTCGGTGGGGCTCCATATGGGGCCACGAAGCGCTGCCTTGGATGGGGGAACCGCATGCGGACTGCGCCACCGGGGCGGGCCTTCGGTGGAGCTCCCTATGGGGCTACGAAACGTGGGGGAACCGCATGCGAACTGCGCCACTGGGGCCTTCGGTGGAGCTCCCTATGGTGCCACGAAACGCTGCCCTGGGTGGGGGAAGCGCATGCGAACTGCGCCACGGGGGCTTTCGGTGGAGCTCCCCATGGGGCCACGAAGCGCTGCCCTGGGTGGGGGAACCGCATGCGAGAGCAGCCACTGGGCCCTCCGGTGGAGCTCCCTATGGGGCCACGAAACGCTGCCCTGGGTGGGGGAACCGCATGCGAGAGCAGCCACTGGGGCCTTCGGTGGAGCTCCCTATGGGGCCACGAAGCGCTGCCCTGGGTGGGGGAACCGCATGCGAACAACCCCACTGGGGCCTTCGGTGGAGCTCCCTATGGGGCTACGAAACGCTGCCCTGGGTGGGGGAACCGCATGCGAACACCCCCACTGGGGCCTTCGGTGGAGCTCCCTATGGGGCTACGAAACGCTGCCCTGGGTGGGGAAACCGCATGCGAACACCCCCACTGGGGCCTTCGGTGGAGCTCCCTATGGGGCTACGAAACGCTGCCCTGGGTGGGGGAACCGCATGCGAACACCCCCACTGGGGCCTTCGGTGGAGCTCCCTATGGGGCCACGAAACGCTGCCCTGGGTGGGGGAACCGCATGCGAACACCCCCACTGGGGCCTTCGGTGGAGCTCCCTATGGGGCTACGAAACGCTGCCCTGGGTGGGGGAACCGCAGGCGAACACCCCCACTGGGGCCTTCGGTGGAGCTCCCTATGGGGCCACGAAACGCTGCCCTGGGTGGGGGAACCGCATGCGAACACCCCCACTGGGGCCTTCGGTGGAGCTCCCTATGGGGCCACGAAACCCTGCCCTGGGTGGGGGAACCGCATGCGAACACCCCCACTGGGGCCTTCGGTGGAGCTCCCTATGGGGCTACGAAACGCTGCCCTGGGTGGGGGAACCGCATGCGAACACCCCCACGGGGGCCTTCGGTGGAGCTCCCTATGGGGCCACGAAACGCTGCCCTGGGTGGGGGAACCGCATGCGAACACCCCCACTGGGGCCTTCGGTGGAGCTCCCTATGGGGCCACGAAACGCTGCCCTGGGTGGGGGAACCGCAAGCGAACACCCCCACTGGGGCCTTCGGTGGAGCTCCCTATGGGGCCACGAAACGCTGCCCTGGGTGGGGGAACCGCCTGTGGACACCCCCACTGGGGCCTTCGGTGGAGCTCCCTATGGGGCCACGAAACGCTGCCCTGGGTGGGGGAACCGCATGTGGACACCCCCACTGGGGCCTTCGGTGGAGCTCCCTATGGGGCCACGAAACGCTGCCCTGGGTGGGGGAACCGCATGTGGACACCCCCACTGGGGCCTTCTGTGGAGCTCCCTATGGGGCCACGAAACGCTGCCCTGGGTGGGGGAACCGCATGTGGACACCCCCACTGGGGCCTTCGGTGGAGCTCCCTATGGGGCCACGAAACGCTGCCCTGGGTGGGGGAACCGCATGTGGACACCCCCACTGGGGCCTTCGGTGGAGCTCCATATGGGGCTACGAAACGCGTGAGAGGTGTGCCGAGAGCAGAGGCAAGGAGGGGGAGGAGGGAGGAGGGGGAGGAGGAAGGAGGAGGGGAACGCGGGGCACCGTCTCTTCAAAACGAGGACCCAACACCACAGGATGGTTGGGAAAAAAGATTCTCAGATTGCATCATATCATCACAAACAATCATCGTTAATTCTGCCCGTGCTACATAAGCCGTTTTGGACGCTCCGACGATTCGATTCGCGGAACCCCGTGCCCAAGTTCAAAAGGGGAGGGTAATAGGTGTAGGGGTGAAATCTTCCCCGAAAGGGAAAAACCAAAGGTGGAAAAGGAACCCCGTTAAAGCACCGATTCCCAGAAATAAGGTGGGAATTGCTTCTGACCCGTGAACAGCCCTTCTTCAACTGCGTTTATATATATATATATTTGCAAAAATGATTATTATGTTTTGTGCATATTGTTGGTCGCCAGTATTGTGCCATCTGCGCGCAAGAAGTCTGCGCCGTCAATGCCTATATGTATTTATCAACGAAGATCAGCATCATCGAACGATCACTCTGATGATAACGGGCATCTTTGCGCAATCTCATTTTTTGTTTTCTTGTTATTGAATTGTTTGTTTCGGTGTTGATGTTTTCTTCCCCGCGCATCAGCACGCCGACCTTAAAAAACAGTGCAAACCTGCCGGAGTGAAGCCACCCTGCACGCCTAGAGCGTAGGACCGGGCGTCGCACTGATTAGCACTACAAGAGGAGGAGGAGGAGCAGGAGGAGGAGGAGGAGGGAGGAGGATTACACAACCTCAAGGTCGGCCAAAGCAGGCACCGCCTCCAGCGGCGTATCCTGTAAGTCGGCCTCGTCGTGTAAAACAGCAATGTGCGACAGCAGACTGCAAGGCGATGCCTAACATCCCCGACTATCTGTATGTAGAGGAGGCCTGAAGCAGCGCCTCTGCGGACGCGTGCGTGCATACCGTGCGTGTGTGCATAAGCTAAAGCTGGCACCAGCCATATGGATTGTTTTCCCCATCTGCCATACCTTTCAGATCTCAATGATATAATTGCCCCAACTTTGTTGTCGCAATTTCGTGGCACGTAGCGTTATTATTTTTCTCCTCATTCGTTAGTAAACGCTGTCTTTGGTTGTTTGTTCCAGGTCGGAATTTGCCGTTGCGGAAGATTTGGGAAAGCGCGTACACATCACAAAACAGCGGCATACCTTAGGCTACCGATAACCTTGGGATTATGATCAAATCGGCGTAAATCCCCCGCAGGCATTGGAATATGAGTGTCTCGGAGGAAACGCTCGACATTACCATTCGGCACGCTACCCGCAGCCTCTTTAAGTACCTGTCTCCATGCCGCTACCATATTGTGCCGTGCATGGCGGGCTCCATCGTTGTCGGTGGGTTGGGAGAACCCATGCGGATCGGATCCATCGATGCCATTGCAAGTCCTACATATCGTAGCGGAGGTCGTACGGCAAACT
>CAUYUJ010015504.1:83910-106410 GCA_963575745.1 Prorocentrum cordatum
GTCTATGATTCAATGTGTTGTTTGTGATTCGGCGCGCGCGGTCTGTGATTCAATGTATGTTGTTTGTAATTCGGCGCGCGCGGTCTATTCAATGTGTGTTGTCTGTGACTCGGCGCGCGCAGTTTGTGATTCAATGTGTGGTGTCTGTGATTCGGCGCGCGCGGTCTGTGATTCAACATGTGGTCTGTGATTCAGAACCTCCTACAAAATTGTAGCCCGAGCGCTCATGTTCTCAAACTTTGAGGCCATCTCTTCATTGAGCTGTTTCATATCGTAGCCTACGTCCTGGACTACGCGCATTGTAGGACCCAACTGCGTCTTGGACATTTTCCGTCGCGATTTCGTTGTAACTGGCTCCTCATCGTCATCTTCGTTATTTTTTCATCAGCTGCAGGTTGTCCGGATGCGGATGCGTAACAATTGAGGAATAGGAGGCGGTGCTCGAAGGTGTGCGAATGATGTGTCGTTGTCCAACTCATTCAAGAGGCTGTGCAAGCGAATTTCTTTCTTTGGCCTATCGAGCGTTCACATGCATTGTGTTTCCACCGGCATTCCGGCCCAAGCGAGAAATGTCGGAATGCAATTGGCTGAGGTAGAAGTGGGATGTAAAAAGTGACTGATACAGAATAGGAAGTAGGGTATGGGGGTGTGGTGCCGTTGAAGTGCCCTTGGCATGCCGTTGAAGTGCCCTTGTGCCCCCCCGCGTTCGCATTTTTGGCTTATGAGGCGAATTGCGTCTCAATTGTTTAAGAATCCGACCATTGGGCGACAAATAAATTAATGAACGTCTCTATCTTCTGCGGGGAGAGAACCTTCCGTTCCCTCCCTGAGGTTTTGGGAAGGGGACCGATGTGTCAGAGGGTCCTTCATCGGTCCCTCGGAATGCAAATTGTGAGCATCTCTCACGAGAGGGAGAAACACTGACCGCTTCCAACCAAGATGGCCCCAAGAGGCGCGCTAAGGCTCCCAAGAGGCCCCCAAAAGAGCAACCGAAAAAGGTACCCGAGAAGCAAGAAACTCCCGAACGGCTCCACAAAACCCAAGATGACCTCGAATATAATTCAAATCTTACAACTTAATATGCTCCAATTGGCTCCAAATCCGTTCCTCAAGACGGCTACCTCTATAGGCATCATTTCTGGATGGGCGGCCGTGCAGATGAATGACATTTCCCCGCGGAAGTCGGCGGAATACCGCAAGCAATCCCTTGCAACATTTTATCAACAATTTCTTTATCGACGGTCAAATCACAATTTCACTTAGCGGAATTGAAACCAATCGATCTCGCAATCGAACCCACAATCGACGAGAAATACAAAATAAACATCAATTTCCGAATCAACTTCGGAATTGAATATTTTGTCAAACGGAACAGGGCATCAATTGGGTTCTCCTATCGCCACAAATCCACGCTTTCATCGCTGATGCTGTTTTCTTCTGGCTACCACCGCCGTTCGTTCATAAACTGTTCCGTTGCGTCCTGGACAGAACCATCGGCAATTGGAGCATGGAACCAATGCGCCACGTGGGGTTCACGCGCCAACATTACATCATCATGGGGTCGCGATTGTTAAGCATTTCGACGTTGTTGGTCTGGCAAGTCGTCTCCGTGGTGAATGCCTGAATGATTGGCAACAAATGGCGTTATACAACTTGTTGTTATAATGTGGGCCGCGTAAATTGACTGAGTGTTGTTTCGAACCAAAAACGATTTCGGAAGAAAATCCAACACGCGCGAACAATAACCCATAACTAATGCAATACTTCATGATTAGGCTTAGCGTAACTTCCACAATAATTGTCTTACGGCGTTTTGGAAAGTTGTTGGGCCGCAATAGTTTCATGATCGTTTCTGAATTTGATTCTAGGCCCCCTGCGTGTCCACTGAATCAAAGCCAGCTGTAAGAGATCGAAACTGTTGTGAATTGAGACCGATACCAACAAGTGGGTCTCAATGAGCGTAAATATAAGAACCGAACAATATACCAAAGTCGGTATCGCGTGGGGTCGCGAAAACGTAAGTACATCATTTGGCATTGACTTACGAAACTCAAAAGTCACGGCGTGCTTCTCATCAATTGCTTGGCCGCCGAACCCCAAATATGCAATGATTTTGGGCCATGTCGACAATTTGGTTCGGTTTTGTTGTGACGGAAAGCCAAACGATAAGCAACGCAGCGTTGGCATAAGGGTTTTCCCGTTCAACGCGTAAAACCTCTATTGCCCCGCCATTTGAATTTGGATAGTACGGCGTACCATTCTTGTGCCATTGATTCTTCAAACATATGAGTTCAGTAGATATTGATCACGCGCCGTGGAATGCATAAATGCATAGCTGCATTTGTCTCATTTCAGTCGTGTAATTCAGAATTCATAAGCAAAGTTACGGTTTTGAAGCCATCGTGGTATCGTTGTGCAAACGTTGTTGCCGCCAACCATCTGAACGTGCCCCGTGCGAAAATGCGGAAGAATTTGGTTTCAAAGTTGCGATGTTGCGATTGGTGAAGAACACATCATACTATCACAAACAATCATCGTTAATTCTGCCCGTGCTACACAAGCCGTTTTGGACACTCCGACGACTCGACTCGCGGAACCCCGTGCCCAGGTTCAAAAGGGGAGGGTAAGTGTAGGGGTGAAACCCTCCCTGAAAGGGACATTAGCATGGCGAAGGATCCAACCATATGCAGTTGTGAATGCCGCAATTGTGCTGGGTGGTGGCGGACGCATGCGGGCGGTGCCACTGGGACCTTCGTTGGAGCTCCCTATGGGGCCACGAAGCGCTGTACTGGGTGGGTGAGACGCGGTCAGCAAGGGCTGTGCTGCGTGGTGGCGGACGCATGCGAGCGGTGCCACTGGGACCTTCGGTGGGGCTCCCTATGGGGCCACGAAGCGCTGTACTGGGTGGGTGAAACGCAGGCAGGGAGCAAGGGCTGTGCAGGGTGGTGGCGGACGCATGCGGGCGGTGCCGCTGGGACCTTTGGTGGAGCTCCCTATAGGGCTACGAAGCGCTGTTCTGGGTGGGTGAAGCGCAGGGAACAAGGGCTGTGCTGGGTGGTGGCGGACGCAAGCGGGCAGTGCCACTGGGACCTTTGGTGGAGCCCCCTATGGGGCCACGAAGCGTGCGAGGGGTGTGCCAGAATGGGGTGTGGAACCGCATGCCAGCGCAGCCACTGGGGCCTTCGGTGGAGCTCCCTATGGAGCCACGAAGCGTGTGAGGGGTGTGCCGAAATGGGGTGTGGAACCGCATGCGAGCGCAGCCACTGCGGCGTTCGGTGGAGCTCCCTATGGGGCCACGAGACGTGTGAAGGGCGTGCCGAAAAAGGGGGTGGAACCGCATGCGAGCGCAGCCACTGGGGCCTTCGGTGGAGCTCACTATGGGGCCACGAACCGTGTGAGGGGTGTGCCGAAATGGGGGGGGAACCACATGCGAGCGCAGCCACTGGGCGTTCGGTGGAGCTCCCCATGGAGCCACGACGCGTGTGAGGGGTGTGCCGAAATGGGGGGTGGAACCGCATGCGGGCGCAGCCACTGGGGCCTTCGGTGGAGCTCCCTATGGGGCCACGAAACGTGTGAGGGGTGTGCCAGAATGGGGTGTGGAACCGCATGCGGGCGCAGCCACTGGGGCCTTCGGTGGAGCTCCCTATGGGGCCACGAAGCGTGTGAGGGGTGTGCCAAATGAATGCGGGCAGCCACTGGGGCCTTCGGTGGAGCTCCCTATGGGGCCACGAAACGCCAGAATGGGGGGTGGAACCGCATGCGGGCGCAGCCACTGGGGCCTTCGGTGGAGCTCCCTTTGGGGCCACGAAACGTGTGAAGGGGTGTGCCAGAATGAGGGGTGGAACCGCATGCGGGCAGCCACTGGGGCCTTCGGTTGAGCTCCCTATTGGGCCACGAAGCGTGTGAGGGGTGTGCCAGAATGTGGGGTGGAACCGCATGCGGGCGCAGCCACTGGGGCCTTCGGTGGAGCTCCCTATGGGGCCACGAAACGTGTGAGGGGTGTGCCAGAATGGGGGGTGGAACCGCATGCGGGCGCAGCCACTGGGGCCTTCGGTGGAGCTCCCTATGAAGCCACGAAACGTGTGAGGGGTGTGCCAGAATGGGGGGTGGAACCGCATGCGGGCGCAGCCACTGGGGCCTTCGGTGGAGCTCCCTATGGGGCCACGAAACGTGTGAGGGGTGTGTCAGAATGGGGGGCCACGATCATCGTGAGGGGTGTGCCGAAATGGGTGGCGGTCCCCGCATGCGGACCCTGCCACTGGGGGCCTTCAGTGGAGCTCGTTGTGGCGCCACGCAACGTGTGAATGGTGTGCCTAAATGGGTGGCGGCCCCGCATGCGGACCCTGCCGCTGGGGCCTTCGGTGGAGCTCCCGATGTGGCCACGAACCCTGTGAAGGGTGTGCCGAAATGGTTGGCGGTCCCCGCATGCTGACCCTGCCGCGGGGACCTTCGGTGGAACTCCCTGTGGGGACACTATCCTCGTGAGCGGTGTGCGAAAATGGGTGGCGGTCCCCGCATGCGGAGACTGCCACTGGGGCCTTCGGTGGAGCTCCCTGTGGGGCCACGGTCCTCGTGAGGGGTGTGCCTCAATGGGTGGCGGTTCCCGCATGCGGACCCTGCCACTGTGGCATTCGGTGGAGCTCGTTGTGGGGCCACGAATCGTGTGAGTGGTGTGCCTAAATGGGAAGCGGTCCCCGCATGCGGACCCTGCCGCTGGGGCCTTCGGTGGAGCTCCCTGTGGGGCCACGATCCGTGTGAACGGTGTGCCAAAATGGGTGGCGGTCCCCGCATGTGGACCCTGCCGCTGGGGCCTTCGGTGGAGCTCCTGATGGGGCCACGAGCCGTGTGAGTGGTGTGCCGAAATGGGTGGCGGTCCCCACATGCGGACCCTGCCGCTGGGACCTCTGGTGCAGCTCCCTGTGGGGCCACGATCCCCGTGAGGCGGCGGAGGCGGAGGCGGAGGTGGAGCGCGCCAATGTCCGCCGGGGCGGCGGGGCCTGGAAGGCCGGCGCGGGCGGGCCGGAGCCCTCATGTGTGGAGGTGGGTGTTCTCGACCGTTTGTGCTGTAGGCTGTGGAAGCTGGAGGTTTGGATGTGGGCGTGGAGATGGATGTGGGAAGTTGGATGCTGATAACTGGTGGTCGCGTTAGCAGTGGTGCGAGTGGAGTCTGCAGGTCGTTCGGTGGAGGTGGATGTGTGACGTTAGATGCTACACGCTGGAGGTCGACATGTGGAACTGGATGACGCTGGACGCTGATAGGTGGCATTGGAAATAGATCGTTGGATGCTGTATACTGGAGGTCAAAATGCTGAGCCCGTGGAGGCTGGAAGTCGAATGGTGGAAGTGGAATGCCACAGGCCAGGTGGAGGTTGGATGGTGCAGAAGTATATGCTGGATGCTAGATGTCGGGGTGCTGGATCGCTAGAGGCCGAAGGTCTATAAATGGAGGTGGAGGTGGACTGTTGGATGCTGCCTGCTGGAGGTCGGAATGGTGCGTCGTTGAGGTCCTTCGATCGATCAGTACGAATGGAAAGGGAGACCGGAAGTCGAAATGTGGAGCTGGCGGAAGGTGGAAGTCGATGGGTGGAGGGTGGAAGTGGAAACTGGAGGTCGAAAGACCGAGATGGAAGTAAAAAGTTGGATGGTTAATGCTGGAGGTCGAGGTGCTGAGGTGGTGAGGGTCGGAGGTCGATCGGTGGAGGTGGAGGTGAGCAGGTGGATGGTGAATGCTGGAGGTCGGGGTGCTGAGCTGAAGGAGATCGGAGGACAATCGGTTGAGGCGGAGATGGAAATATGGATGCTGAAGTCTAAAGGTCGGAATGATGAACTGACAGAGGCTGGAGGTCGGAATGCCGTGGGGACGCAGCTTCTAATGTGCTCCGTTTCGCCCTGTCTTGCGCCAGCGTGAACCAGCGTTGGTCGCCTTGCTCAAACAACGGTTCTGTTCTTAGAGACTGTACGATCGCATCTTCCCACCTTTTCCGCTGACGTCCGTGTCTGCACACTGCTTGACGGCGGTGGTGTGTGTGTCCGGCTCCCACGACGCAGCGAGCCGTGCCCATCTGTCGTACGAAAGCGTGGCCACTCGTCCTGCCCATCGCAATTTGTGTCTGCCATCTATCGTCGTCCAATCGTCTGCGCTGGCCCGTTTGGCAATGTCCGTTGCTATTCGCGTAACTCTGCGTAAGAAATCCTCCCACGGTTCGAGGTCGGCGTCGTCATCGTCAGCATCGAGGTCCTGCCGGTGCTTGTTGTCATCCGAAGCGCCGCTGGTTCTGCTGTCGTCGCCGATGCAAGTTTCGTAGGCGGAGTTGCTGACGTTGCTGGTTGTGGTGCTGCCCTGCGTCGTTCGATGCCTCGGGGTGTTCACGATGAGTCGTAGCCTCCGCCTATGGGTCCGTCGTCATGTTTGGAGCATGTCTCTGGTGAGCGTCCAGGAGGTGCAGCCGTACAGTACTGCTGGCGTCACTGTTCCGCTGAAGAGCCGGAGCCTGCTGTGGAGAGAATACTTTTTGCGTCTGAATTCGCCGCGGAGCTGGTTGAAATGGCGCAATCCAGACGCGAGTCTGTTGGGGTATACGTAGTTCATATTTGGTTGGTTGCATAATGTTATTCAATCATCACCCTATGGCCAGCAAGCGAAGGTTTTTTACTGTTTGGTGAAAGTCGTGGAACGTGAGCTTGCGTCCAAGGTATTTGGTGGTCTTGTCCGCGCAGAGAATTTCAATGCTGTCGCCGTCCAGGTTAGCGTGTGTGATTGTCCGTCCCTGCAGTCTGTTGGCGTTGGTGATGATTTTGGTTTTGTCTGGATGCGCTACAAGCCCGCACTTAGATGCTTCGTTCTTCAGGTCCTCCAGAATGTCTTTCAATTGCCGTAGGTTCGGCGCAAGAAGAAGTACGTCGTCGGCAAAACGTAGGTTGGAGAGCAGAGTGAACTTGGAATGGCCAAACTGAATGCAAAATTCCCTGCGTCCCCAAGAAGGCTTGCTTGACTTGCCAGAACACGTGCTCGAGCATCGCGTTGAACAGGTAGGAACTCAGCGGGTCACCTTGTTTGACTCCGCGTTGGATGCTAAATTCTCTGCTGCTGACGTCGGTCTTCACTGTGGCGATGTGGTCGCTGTAGAACTTCTGAAGTAATGGAATATACGGTCCTGGTACATTCTGTATCCGTAAAGCTTTCCAAATGTGTTCGTGATCGCTGCTGTCGAATGCTTTCTTGAAGTCTATCGCAGCGGCCCATAGTGGGAGCTGCCACTCGTAGGACTGCTCGTGCAAAAAAACCGCGGTGAAAAGATGGTCTTCCGTACAGAACCCTTTGCAGAAACCAGCTTGGTCAGGCGTTCGTTCAGACTCTAGGTTTGCCTCCAATCGGTTGCATAACAGTCGAGACATGTGTAGCACTGGGATGATGGCGATTGGTATGTACTTTTCTGGGAGATGTGGGTCACCAGATTTGAAAAAATGACGCCAATTGTGGTCCGGCTCCATTGCTCAGGGGGCTCTTGTTCTGGAGCAATAATATCGCTGAAATGTTTCATCAGATGCTGCTCAATGACTCCCCTCCAGCCTTCAACACTTCTACTGTGATGTCAGATGTGTCTTTGCATCTTCCCTTTTTGAGCTACGCCACTGCGTAGTGTATCTCTTCCACGGTGAAAGGTGGGATCTGGTGATCGGTGCTGTTTGCGACGTGGTCTCGCACGTTGGGCGTCCGTTCGCCTGCAGTTCCAGCTGTTGTCGCGCAGCGTCGGTACAATCGCTCGTAGCAGCCAGCGGAAACATCAACGATACCTTGGCGATCTGTCTCATTCTCGCCGCCGTTAGTCGTCATTGCTGGTAGAAGGTCGTTTCTCTTTCCAGACTTAATGCCAGATATATTCTTGAGGTCGCGAAACTTGCACATGATCTCGTTCAGTGCTGTGTGTCGTTGTGCTCGTTTGATGGTCCTGTGGTGACGGAGGATGCGTTTGCTGAGGTCTCTCCTGGTAATTGCACCAGCGTGCGGTGTGCCCCGACGTTGCTTGATGAGGTCTCGTAATGCTCGTGTGGCGTTGTCGTGGTTATATTCGTCGTTGCCAGCGTCGCTTGGGAGTTGCTGCTGGTGTTTGTGCTGCTTCTGGAAGTCTTTCTGTGCTGCTGTCATTGCTTTTTCGGTGCGCATGTAGGCGTCGTGTGAGTCATGCGGTGAACCGTCGCTGGTTGGGTGCTTGCTCAACCAGTGCTGGAAATCTGTGTCGTTAGCTCGAGGTCTTTGTTGGCGAGCGTGTTGGCGTCGTCGTCTTTTCCGTCGTAGTGGTCGGTGTTTCTCGCTATCCAATGCCAGTCTGAGGTGCACAGCCTGGTGATCGGATCCTGAGTCGGGGCATGACGAAGCAAACGCAACAAGCATCAAGTGTCGGGCCCGTTGGTCCACGAGGATGTAGTCAATCTGAGACTGCGTGAGCTTGGAACCAGCGTGCATGTACGTGAAAATATTATGCGGGCGCTTGCGAAACATTGTGTTTGCGACGATAATGAGTCTGCGCATGCATGCCCGTGATCGTAGCCAAGTGCCTCGTTGATGACACCCGGTCAGTCCACGATTCCCGAGAGTTCGCTTCTCTATGTCACGGCCGTTGTCGTGCTCGTCGTCGTCGCAGCGTCTGCCCACTTTCGCGTTCAAATCGCCTGTGAATATGAACGTTAGTTTTTTCTTTTTGGCATCGTCGTGGATGATAGTAAACATATCGTATACGCACTGGACACGTTCGTCTCCATAGCCTCCATATGGAAAGTACGCAGTTGCTATCCGGAACTGGCATTAGGGAAGGTCGCGGTCAATATAAGCGATCCGCTCGTTCACAGCTGCCAAGCTCCTGATGCGTCGTGCGTGTCTTCGATGCACCAGGAAACCAACACCCCTGGTCGGGCTCTCATGCCCAGCAGCTGCAAATGTATGTCCACCACTCGCTGTAAACCAAAGCTCCCGCGTCGTAGTCCGCCCATGTCTCATTGAGCGCCACAACGTCCCAATCTATGTCCACAAGCTCGTGGATGAGAACGTCGATCGCATCGTCGTTGGTGAGGCTACGGGCATTTTTGTGTATTATCTCAATAGCGTCGTCGCTGGCGCCGTTGTGTGGCGTAGCTGATGTGGGTGTCGCCATCTCTCGCAGCGTGCCTTTCGCCGCCTGTTGTTGGCAAGAGCGTTGATTCCGAAAGCATGTCGGAAAATCACCCTAGTGCTGCTGTATCGTCCTCGTCCTCCGCCAATGCTACGTTGGGATGGCTGTTGCTGTAAGGCCGTCTGCTCCTGGATGGAGCCAGACTGAAGAAACGTGCACCGTTGTGAATTGTACCCAGTGCAACCGAGAGGCCGACCATCGGATGTGAAGGTCAAGGTCAAGGCCAGCGGAGGCTGGAGGTCGATAGGTGGAGGTGGCGATGGGACGTCGGATGATGCAGACTGCAGGTCGGAGTGCTGAGCTGGGAGAGCTTGGAAGTCGATAGGTGGAGATGGCGGTGGGGAGTTGGATGGTGGAGGTTGGGTGCCGGAGTCTTGAGCTGGTGGAGTGTGGAGGTTGAGAGGTTTCGGTGGAGGTGGAAGATCGGATGCTGGAATGCCAAAAATGGGTGGCGGTCCCCGCATGCCACTGGGGCCTTCGGTGGACCTCCCTGTGGGGCCACGGTCCTCGTGAGGGGTGCGCCGACATCGGTGGCGGTCCCCGCATGCGGGCCCGCCGCTGGGGCCTTCGGTGGAACTCCCTGTGGGGCCACGATCCTCGTAAGGGGTGTGCCAGAATGGGATGGGCATGCGGAGACCAGGCAAGGGACGGGAAGAGGGAGGAGGGGGAGGGGGCAGCGGGAGGTGAGGTGAGGTGACGCGGGGAGCTGTCTCTTCAAAACGAGGACCCAACACCACAGGATGGTTGGGAATGATTCGGAGTTCTGGAGGCGACGTGCACGCCGAACTGGAACGCCTGAGGGATGTGCCGAATCGGGCGCGGGTACGCCATGTAGACCCTGCCGCTGGGGCCTTCGGTGGAGCTCCGCATGGGGCCACGACACGTGAGGGGGGGGCCGAATCGGGTGCGGGTACATCATGTGAACCCTGCCGCTGGGGCCTTTGGTGGAGCTCCCTATGGGGCCACGAAGCGTGTGCGGCCTTCGGTGGAGCTCCCGATGGGGCCACGAAACGTGTGAGGGGTGTGCCGAATCGGGTGCGGGTACGCCATGTGGACCCTGCCGCTGGGGCCTTCGGTGGAGCTCCCGATGGGGCCACGACGCGTGTGAGGGTGTGCCGACATGGGATGGGCATGCAGAGAGCAGAGGCAAGGAGGGGGAGGAGGGGGCAGGGGGCAGCGAGAGGTGAGGTGACGCGGGGCGCTGTCTATTCAAAACGAGGGCCCAACACCACAGGATGGTTGGAACAAATTATGCAATCTCTGGATACATTAGATCCATTGCATCACAACGTTCGCGGACCTGCCTCCGGCAACACGTCACTCCTGGATGTGGACTCCTCTGGGTTGGCGGGGTGCACACCCGGAGCACGTGCAGTCCAGACGTTGTGGGGCCTGGTGGAAGCCTCTTTGGGGCCTCTTGGGGGCCTCTTGTGGGTTTCTTGGGGCCTCTTGGGGGGTTATTTTTTGACGCAATCAAAGTATCGCAACGCTGTTCCTTCGCCAGTCGATATAGTGGACCCTTGCATACGCATCGAAGTTCGCCTCGACACAGACAACCGCGTCAAGATAACGCAGCGTGTGCTCCTCCAGCGCAAAAAATAAAACGAATAGCAAATCAACCATGTAGATCGCCCGTGGATTTACTAAAAACGGTGACTCTGCCGTTTGAGAGCCCCAACATGAAGCGGCCATACGACCAATTCGCCGATAGTGAGGTTGGTGTGGCCACCGGGTGATACAGCGGTGCCAGAATTCGATGTCCCCTGCGCGACCCAAAAAAGAAACATGCTATCTGAAGAGAAATGTACAGGAATGCTACTAGTAAGATGAGCGCTAGCTAAAAGGAGCACATGTGATCTGTACACTATGAGAACAACAACAAGGGGTTGCGAGGGGGGGGGGCAGGAAAAGAGGGGAAGTGGCGGGGGGGAACAGGTGCGGCGACTAGTACGTACACACCAGAAGTGACACGAAAGGGGCCTCTTGGGATTTCTTTGGGGCCTTTCGGGGCCTCTTGGGGGCGTCTTGGGCAGTCTTGGGGCGCTCTTGCGCCGTTTGGTTCCTTCGGAGGCCATTCTATGGGCCTCTCGCGGCCGCCTTAAGGCTTTCTTGGGGTCCTCTTGGGCCGTCTTGGGGGCCTCTTGGACGTCCTGGGGGCCTCTTTTGGCCGTCTTGCCGCCAACTCCATCTTAGTGAAAGGATTTGGCGGTCAACTCTCCTTTCGTGAAAAGATTCGGCCGTCAACTCTCCGAGTTGACGAACCCCCTTTGGCGGCCTCCTTCCGAGTTGACGAACCCCCTTGACGGCCTCCTTCCGAGTTGACGAACATCCTTGGAGGCGTCCTTCCAAGTTGACGAACCACCTTGGCGAACCCCCTTGACGGCATCTCTCTGGGGTGACGACGACGGCCTCCTTCCGAATTGACGACCCCCCTCGACGGCCCGACTCGAGGCGCCCTCCGTCTTGACGAACAAAGCGTCGGGGCCGAGCTAATTGTTAAAAACGATTTCGGTCTTGACAAACAAAGTGTCAGGGCCGAGTTGGCGGCTCCTCTCGTCTTGGCGAACGAGGTATTGGAACTGAATTGACGATTGCTTTTGTCTTAGCAAACGTAGTCTTTGGGCCGACTTGACGTCTGTTTTGTCTGGGCCGAGTTGATGACCGCTGTGGGCGTTTCTCCGGACGTGCGCCGTCTCAGGCACTGGCGGCTGGACTCAAGGCTGAACGCTGGTCCATGTAGCTTCGTGGAGAAACGACGGGGAAAATGGCCGGGCAGCGACGCGCCGACATGGGGCCCCTCCTGCGGGCGTTGCACGGCGTTCCAGGGATTGGGAAGACCTTCGCCATGGACAGGATCTCGAAGGAATTGTTAGAGAAGGGCATGGGGTGGGCGCGCGGCATAAGCTTCCAGGTAGCAGCTTTGCACGCAACAAACGCGTCGCTCTCGATTGGAATAGGATCCACAGTGCCTTTGGCATGGGCGTATGCAAGGCGAAGGAGCAGAGCGCTGGGGGCGATGGAAGAGCGGAGTCGAAAAAGAGAACGAATACGCAAGTGGCCGCTCAGCGGATGTCACAATGGAAATGGCTGCTTGCCGACAAGGTGAACATGGTGAGCGCGAACTTCCTTGTGGAGCTCGACTCGCATCTGGGGGCGTGGACACGTCGTTTGTTGCTTGGCTGAGACACCTATCAGCTGGCACCGCCGTCGGGAACGGGAGTCAATGCGCTGCCCACGTCGTATCTGAAACATGCGCGGAAGTACGCACTGGGTGCCACGGAGGACCACGGGCAGCATCGCTTCTGGGAGTAGGAGGCGAAGAGGCAGTGCAAGGGATGACGAAGTTGACGGAATGTAAGCGCGTGGAGAACGGGACGATTGGTTCCTTGGAATACAAGACGAGTTTCGCCGCGGTGCGTTGACAGAACGGACGCGCAGCGTCTTGCGCGGCAGGCCAACGGACGTGCCAGGGTCGCGGGCGAACCGCGCAGCGCAGTGCGGCGACGTTCGGTTCGAAGAGAACGCGGTGACAACTGCCAGAACTAAGGCGCTAGAGTGCGAGGTTTGCGTGTGGGCGAGACAGGAGGACGCCCGTGGCGGCGTCGGCCGAAGAAGCGCGGCTTCGAGAGGAGAGGTTTGTGGAATCCGTCGCCTTCTATTTAGGAGGGGAAGAACACACAAACACAATGAATCGTCGATTCCCAGAAAATATGGGAAAATATTGGAAGTGGGGGGGAAGACAGAAACCCAGAAAATATAGGAAAATATTGGGAATATTTTTATTTGTGTGTATTTATTTGTGTGTCTTGGGGCCCCTTCACCTATTCCAATCAGGCCACTCGGTGCCAGGTCGGGAAGCAGGAGAGCCGCCCAGCGGGCGCAAGAACGACAGGGGCCAAGGCTGCGGGCGACTGCCGGAGAGACCGCCCATGCCGCGGGGGGGGGGGGGAGGCAGAGGCGGCCGCCCACGGTGGAGGACAGACTACAGTCGGGGCGTTGACCTAAGGAACCCAGAATAAGGAACGAGGCCCCTTTTTTCCATAAGTTAAAGTTCGATTTCCCATCGAAAACATAAGGAAAACCTGAGGCAAGCTGTGAAACACTTAAGGAACGCGGAGCCCCTCCCCAACAAAAAGGGTTCCTTCTTCAGCGCCCCGACTGCACGGTGGCTGGGATCCGCGAGAGTGCGCAAGCTTCCTGGGGGTGGCCCCCGCTGACGAAGGGCGTGCCCGTTGCCCTGGGAGACCACCTGGGCCGGTCGAAGAAACAGCTGCTGCGGGGGCTCACAGCGACGATTCATGCATGGGCGTTGCGCGGGGACAAGGTCGGGGAAGCTGAAGACGAGGAGGTCCTGCTGCATTTGCCCAGAGTCGTGTCGTGCTGAGCTGTTGCGCGCAGGACCGGCAGCTCCCTGGTTGGGGTCCGGGGCGGTGCCCAATTTTCCCATCGGAGGGGCGCCGTAGTTTTTGGGCGGGCATCGGGGGCATCCAGCGTCAGGCGCGAGGCGCGCGCAATGCATAATCTCACCGTCTTTGGCAGTCACGGCGCACGTCGCGCAGGGGCGAACAACGGCCGCAGTCATAGTGGATCTCGAGAGGGCGTGGCGCCAGCTGGATGTTAGGTTGCGTTGCCATCGCGCGGGTGCGAAGGCGAGAAGACCCACTGATCTTCCGGCCGTTTGATAGGGTGGCCTACAACGGAGGCGAGATGGCGGGCGCGAGGAAGCCGTTGCAGGAGCTCCGAGGAGAGGGCGTGGATTGGAATTGGAAAGGATGCGAGGCGGAACGAAGACGCGGGACCAATTCGGGTGGCGCCAGCGCAGGCTGCTTGTAGAGGCGTTCGCGAAGTATGAGTTCCAGAGGAATGGCTCACCGGCATTTTGCAAAGAATGCACGGTGATTGTGAACCGCGCTTGAGGGCAATGGCGCCCGACACGCAATGCGCTGGTCACCTGAGCGAAGGGCGATGAAGGCCTCTCCAGGGAGGTCCGGGGGTTTGTTCGGTAGAAGTTCGGAGGTTTGTCCGGTTCCTGTTGGGGGGGTTATTCGATTCCGTTCGGGGGTTCGTTCGGATCCGGTTCGGGGGTTTGTTCGGTAGAAGTTGGGAAGTTGGTTCTGGAGTTCGTGGGTCTGCTGTAGTTTCGGGGCCCGTGGGGGGCCCTGGGAGCCCAGAAACGATGAACAATCTCGGGAAACGCTTCTCCCAGGATGCCTTGTCCTTTATGCCGAATTCTCCCGCGGGCCGCTCAAGTCGTGCCCCAGAGGGCCATCAGCAGGAGCTCTCAGAGCTCAGCGAAAAACGCGGCAGCACCTGCGCGCTCTGCGACAGCGCCGCGAAGGCCAGCTCTGCCTCCATCAGGCGCAGGCTCGGGCTAGCCTTCTTTAGTAGCTGCATGCTCTGGAGTGCCATCACGAAATCATCCACATCTAAAAGGCCTCGATGTTTCACGTCGATCACGTCAAAGATGATCTTGCTGTCCGCCTCGATGTCGACAATGTCCTGGAGGAGCTCCAGAACATCTGGATACGTCGCCACGATCGTCGCAAATACTTGTCTGCCCATCACTACGGGATCATCGGAATGGTTGCCCGAGATACGCCTCTTGAGGAGACGCCCAAGTTTCTTGCATTTCATGAGCATGTTCTGCTTCATCTCCTGCGCCACGGCGAGCTCGCTCAACCTAGCGGACGCAATGGACTTTTCAACCAAGACACCAGTTATGATGTTGAAGACGCCGAACACCACAAACATGTAAACAGCAAAATAACAACAAACAGCGCAAGTTCCAAAGAACGGGATCTCCAGAATGTGCACTAACAATGGAGTCCCATCTACAGATTCACATCCTTCTGTGAAGCACCTGAACACAGTGAAACAAGCTCTTGGTAGGGTGGAGAACAAATTCTCAGTGTAATCGGCAAGGTGGCCAGTTTTGCAGTATTGGCTGCGCTCGTCCTCGTTGCCCACGCACCACCGCCCCAGCGTCTGCCGCATCATCAGGCCCAGCATGAAAACGACACAGGAGAGGACCACGGCTGCCCAGAAGGTGGTCGACATACCAGCTTTGACCAATTCTAGCATGAGAAGTAACTCTCTGAACATCGGTTTCTTCACCACCCGCAACATCCGCGCAACCCGGATCAAGCGAATGAGCCGGAGAATCGAAAAGAACCCCATCGCAGACGTCGTCGCGAGCAGCGCGATGACGGTGTCCACGATAGAAGAAGACACGAAAACGATATCCGCAAAATGCCAAAAGCGCTCTGGCCCGGTCAGGAATCTCCAGAGGCCCCACAGCCACACCCTGCAGAACAACTCGACGACGAAGAACAGTGTGAAGAACGATTCGAGCATGAACCACCCTGGCCAATCCTCTCCCAAATCGAGGCTGAAAGCCACCGTGAACGAGTTCGCGACAATGAACGCAAGCGACAGCTCGTCGAGTAGCGCCTTCCACGCCATGGGGTTCGCGAGCTTCTCCCGAAAGCCCGAAGACAACGAAGGCCTCGAAGAAGCCTGGGTCATCATGGGCATGCTCTTCGGGCTCATTTCTGTCTGAAGGCCCTCGGGGGAACGGAAAAGGTAAGGATACACCTGCTCCCTAGGCCGCTCCCAGGCTGCGTTCTGACCAAGATCCCAGGGCGAGCCCAACCGTGGCAGCGAGAGGCCCCAGGGAGGCCCAAAGAGGCGAGAATAACGGAGGGGCGCCAGTACCGGCAAGTTTCCCTCCCTTGGCACATGATCGTCGAGGCTGGCATTGTACCCAGGGCTGCCATAGTACGCCGAGGCCGCCATCTCTGATGAACGTTCATCTCCACGCTCCCCGCGGCAGTTTCCCTCCTCTGACACATGATCGTCGTGGCTGGCATCGCACCCAGGGCTGCCATAGTACGCCGAGGCCGCCGTCTCTGATGAACGCCCATCTCCACGCTCCCCGCGGCCGTCCTCGGGGCGGACGAAGGCAAGGGGCAACGATAGGAAGGACTGGCTCAGGGGGAGGCACATCGACCTGGAATCGGCGATACGCCGCCAATAGATCGGCGATAGGCCCCAGAGAAAGAATCCCCACGTTCCTCGGCGGGGTGGGCTACCAGGCCCCTGGCGGCGATGAACGGGCGATTGAGGGTCGATGCGTCCCCCCCTGGGCCCATCCCCCCGAAAGTTGCCTCGGAGAAAGAGGTGGTGGACAAGGCGAGGTGACAAACAGATGGGCTGCGTGCAGCTGCTGCTTCCCACGCCGGAGAAGACCGCCCGATTCCAGAAACCCCCAATCCAAGTGTGTTGACGTCTGACTTCTGCTTCCGACGACGCTGCTGCCTTCCGACGACTGCCAACGGACCCGCCGCGCCTGCACTTCCGCCGGCTTCCGCAGGCCCTCCGCCGAGGGAAATAAAAATCGGGGGCGGGCAGAGCCCCCCCCCCCCCCCTGAAACAGCAATGATCAGGGAACACAGCCCAAGACGAGACCCGGCGGGTGCAGGCTGGCAGCGACTGCGGCCGCGCCGCCCTCGATCGAAAACCCGGACAAAAAAAACCCTCTCGGAACCGGGGCGGGGCACGCCGCACGCGAGGCCTTGCCCGGAGCGCGCCCCGTGTATCGGGCAACGTGCCCGGCGGCGGGGCCGCAGCCACCTGGAAAACAAAAGGCTGCAGTGTGTGATGTCGGAGTGGAAGAAAAAACGCCGCCGAATGGAGGTCGGGCCTAAATTTGAAGTGTTCGCGATGCCCTGGCAGGATGAGCCAGCATCGCAGCGGGAAGTCAGATCGCATGGGGCCGAAAAGGCGCCCGACCAGGCTTCCTCGGCGTGGGGTCGACATCGAAGCGGATCGGCCGCACCAGGACGCCAAACAGCGCCATGCAAGCAACGGGCCGCATCAACTCGAACGAATATCGGAATCGGATCTGATCGAACTCGGCGCAATCGATGACGGACCGGCGCGATCGGGTCGATCTGGACCCCGCCCAATGGGGCCCATGTCCTGGCCAGATCCCCAGGTTCCACGGGTTGTCCTGGCAAGGCTGGGAGCCCCCCGCCCCCTCTGGAGGTCTCCTGATCCGGAGGCCTCCAGACGTCCTGTGGAGGGCCCCCCCAAAAAGCCCAAGGTATGGCCTTCAAAACATCCAGAAACATCGATCCTCGAAGCCGAATCGACATCGAATTGGCATCGAATCGGATCGAATCGGGCCGACCAGAAGGAAGCCAACAATCTCCACATTGGAAACCCGACCTCCGTTCTGGTTATGGAAACTGTTCCTCCAAAACTGAATCCCGAACTCCTCTCCCAAACATTCGACGTCATTGCTTTTTCAATTCGCGGTCCCCAGACGTTCCCCAAGACCAGTTTTTCATTCAGAGTTTTCTGTTTGTGGTCTCGAGGCCCAGCGAAGGCTCCGCGAAGCAGGACATGACCAAACATTATCGTGATTCTTGTACAGGAAAAACATTGTGCCAATTCATCATGGATTCGGGCATTATCTTGATCATGTTGATAGGCTCTTGTTACTGACGTTCTTGTTCTTCTAATCTTGGCCCCAAAGTCCGCCCGGAAGGGGATGTATCTACTCTCAGTATCCGGTTAGCAAATGCACTAGCGCATGATGGGTATAAGCCGGCCGGGCGACCGGGGGGAGGGCGGGCGCGCGCGCGATTCTACTTTTCTGGAACAAAGAATTGCAATATCACTGTCGTCGCTGCTGGCGCCAACCTATGTAAAAAGGAAGCGGCGGCGGCGGCGGAGCCCGCGAGGGGGGCGTCGCGAATGACTCCTCCGCGGCCAGCCCGGCGCGAAGACTCCGCGCACGGGCGGGCGTTAGCCTTTAGCTGGCGCCCCCAATCTGCGGCGGGGCGCACCAGCCCGAGTTCGGCACGTCCCGAGGGCTGAAGTCGGCCTTCACCCCTTCCCGAAACACTTCGGCCCCTGCGGTTCAAACCCCAAAATTTGGCACTGCGCGCGCGGAAGGGCAGGGGGCGCTCCCGACGCAGCCCTGCGGGGCAAGCCGAAACGAGTCGGAGAGTTCCACTTCGATAGAAGCGCGCTGGCGCGCGCCGCCCAGCGATCGGCTCAAAAGGCCATCAAGGCCTGCCGCCGCGCCGCGGCCCGCGCTGGAATGCTCGATGCACAGCCCCAGCAGAGTGCGGCCCTGAAATGCCCCCCTAGTCACTGGTCGCCGCGGCCCCAGCTGCTGTCCCAGCTCTGCCAGTGGCCTGAGCCCCATCCCGAGCTCCTCGACGGCCAGCGGCTTTGCGAGTCGCGGCGCCGCGGAAGGCGCGGATCCTCTACCTCCTCTGCGGCCCTCAGTCGGATGTCCGCGTGCTGGAAACCTCCCGCCGCGGGTCCTGGGGCAGAACTCGATGATGCTGCCGCCGACAGTGATGGCCAGTGATGGAGCTCCCAGAGTGTCGGTTCCGCTTTTCGGCGGCGCATGACAGCCTGACGAGTCTGCGGCCCCTGATTCCAACGGCGCTTCATTCCTTCATCCCTGGCGCCTCCTTGCCCATTGCTCCCGGTGGGCGCGCGCGCCGTCGGCGGGCGGTCCTGGGGCTGGGTTGATGACGGGCGCTTCCCGTCATGTTTGCTGCGAGCGCGAGGGTCCCTGGAAGCAGCGTTGACTTCTCCCCGCGGTCCACAGCGTCCTTCCAGCTCCTCTCCCATCAACCCCTTCAGGTCCGCGAGCGTTAACTCGGGGTGACGGAAGTCGGCGAGCCGCTGCTCCCGGCCAATCGATGGTTCGTCTGCCTCGTTGTCCTCAGGGCGGTCGCAGTCCCAGTCGAACGGCTCGAGAAGGGAGTTGTCTCGCCGTCGAGGAGCCGGCCTCCTGCTGATGCATGACCACCAGACCTTTGGATGGACAGCCGCGACCAGGCCCGTGGCCGGAGTGCCGGCGCGCGCCTGGAACTTGATCCAGCTCTTCCCCAACCTTTGCCATTTTCTGTCAGTGGGCGTTCTGATCGTCTGGCGCCAGGTCTCCTGGAGACGTCGGGCGCCATGAGAAGGTAATTAGTCATGAGGTTGCGCCGATGCGCCGTCTTGCTCTGTAAGGCCTGATTGCGGCGGAACGCTGCTCCCAGGGCGCCAGGGTGGGTCCACTTGTCTTGTGTTTTCTTGACCCCTCTTCAGGTCCCCGCCCATGCCCTTGTGGCGTTCGGCACAGGGCCAGGGACGTCGTCCCTAGGCATCTGGTCGATTGCCCCGCCGATCACTTTAGCCAATCCTACCTCTCGCCACTGATGTGCCGGCGCCATCGAATTGGGCGCCTGAATTTCTGGGAACAAGAGCACGAGCGACCGACAATGAAGGCAATGGGGCATCCCCTTGCGATTTCTGCATGCACCATCATAGACGAGGCGATCATCGCCCCTCGGCGGGGGCAGGATACTATTCGCCTTGAACTCCGCCGGCGCAGGGGCGTCGTCGCCATCGCCGCGGACTCGATGGAAAGACAAATGTGATCAAATCCCATCGACGCAGCCTGACCCTGGCCTCGGATCAATCTTCGCGCCGCGGAACCGCTGGTCATGGACCAAGGCCAACGAAACTGTTGGGGCCACGGCGCCAGCAACGATGACTCGGGAGATCCAATGCACATCGCTCCAATTTGGACGGAACTCCGTGGCGGGTGAGCAGCCCCGGAGAATCCAGAATGCGGCTGCATCAATGATTCGAGACGAGAACGTCATGATGCGCCTGCCTGACAGCGCGCGCGGGTCGCCCAGGTTGAAGACGCTTGCGTCGAGACTCTGTGCGCCGTAGCCCCTCGACCATCCGTTTGGCCTAAGCGAGCGCGGGAAATGCTCGCGGTCCTCTCCGCGCTTCGTCTCTAGGCCTCGACGGACCAGCTCAACTGCTCCGTTGGCGCTATCCTCCCCGGCTTCGACGACGCAGTAGTCGACCGCCAGGTCGTTTGTCCTCTGAGTGGGAAAGACATTGAAGTATTTGCACTGTCGCGCCCAATTGAGGTCCTCCTCCTGGGCCGCCGCCTTCCCAGACATCGACTGGATCGCGGAGGCGACGTCGAGCGGCGCAAGCCACCCACCTGGAACAAGAGCTTCGGGCGTGCGCGGCCGTCCTGTGACTTCGTCGCCGGCGGCCGCGAGGTCGAGAAGCCCGCGGTCAAGCCGCCGCTGCTCCGCGCTCCGCGCCTGCAGAGGCCGCTCGCTTCGAGCGATCTCGCCTGAAGGGATGCACGTCAGGTGCGCGCCGCCCAAGCGCGCGGCCATCGTTGCGCCCTTGACGACGGCGTCGTCATCATCTTTTACTATTTCGACGCCCAGGATGCGCTCGGTGTCGACCCGCAGCATGGCTGGGGAGTGCAAGAAGCGCGCCCGCGCACTGTCGTAGCCCTCGCCCTCGACCATGTCCACGATGACCTTCGCTTCCGCTCAACCTCCCGAGCTGAGTGTACATGCCGCGCTGTGCCTCGCCATATTGACGATGAGCGACGCCAGCCGTTCGGCTTCCTCGTCCCCGACGTCGCTGTAACACGCGCGTGCGCGTCGCTTCTCGCGCGGATTCATCGGCGCCTTGGTTCGCCTTCAAGGCGCCCTGAGCGATTGACTTTTGCGTTTTCTATTTTGGGCTCTTGACAAGTTGGCAGCGATTTTCGTACTTTAAAACGCTACGTTGCTTTAGCGTTTCCAAGGCTGTTTTTTGGCGTTGTTTTGGTGTCTTTTTCCTCAACCAGAGCTTGCCTCTGTGGGGGTCCCAGCGGATTCATATGGTTAGGTTAGGTTTGTCGCCGATTTTCGCTGTGCCCGGGTGCCCGGGTGCCGGGGGGTGCCCGGGGCCCGGGTGCCCGGGGGGGGCCCAGGGGTGCCCGGGTGCCCGGGCGTGCCCGGGGGTGCCCTATTAGCCCTATATAGCCCTAAGCCCAATAGCCCTATTGTCCTATAGCTCTATAGCCCTATAGCTCAACAGCCCTATAGGTTTTTTTCTCCGGTATCATTGCGTTTTTAAGCTGAACGACGCAAGAGGAAACGGTCTGAAGCGCTTTAAAACGCATCATTTTCTCAGCGTTTTAGATTTTCTGGTTGATACCTGAAAACGCCAAAAATGAATTCCCAAGACGCCATATTTAAGGCGAGCCAAAAACGGCGCCAATGCGCGAGGCGCGCCGGGGAGCTCGAGGAACTCTATGGCGGTTTAGCGCACGTGGAGGAATCGATCGGCAATGCCGCGCTGCAGTTCTAGCTGCGCCACGCCGATGAGATCTATCGCGGCCTTCAGCGGCCTAGTATGTAGGCCCTCCTGCCTGCCCCTGAATGCAGGGGGCGCCAAGCCCGAGACGCGCGCCTCCCCTAGCTTTCTGGCGACGTTCGTCACCGCGGCCTGGAGGCCTTTACCTTCGTTCTCTGGCGCGGGCAGGAGCGGGCTGCGAGGGCCATGCTCGGCGCGCTCCAGGTCGTCGCAAGCCGCGCCCCCCATTTCAGCCAATTGCCGCTGCAGCTCTTCTTTGGGCGCGCGAGGGCCCTTCGGCGGCGTTAACGCGCCCCCGCAGGCCGGAACTACATCCGCCCAAAGCTTGTGGCAACCTGTCGATGATGATCGCAAGGGGAACAAGTGCTGGCGCGAGGAAGACTGGGTGGGCTCTCAGCGCTGCGCGGGGCGGGCGGGGGGCGTGATGCCGCTGCCGGCGCGGCCCCCGTAAGCCTCCTTTTTCTGGATCCTGCTCTCCTTTGTAGGGCCCCTCCAGGGGTTCTGATTCGCCGTCTTTTCTAAATCGCAGTCCCGCTTCCGAGGCAGGCGCAGTCGCCCGCGGTGAAATTAGATGCGAGCTGGGGTGCCAACGGCGCCCATCGTTGTAGCCTGCGGTGTTCGGTACCTCGACAGGTGGGCCCTCGGACGCCGCGACAGGAAGGCCCCCGGGCACCGCCGCAGGCGGGCCCTCGGGTACCTCGACAGGCGAATCGCCACCCCAGTCGGGGGTTCGAGGCGGGGGGCTCGCGGCGCAGCCGCGAGGCTCCTCTGCCTGCTCGGCGCTCATGCCAGCCTCAACAGCCTTCAGAAACTCCTTATCATCGTCGTCCTGCCGCCCATCGGCGTCCACCTGCTCTTCCATGGGTCCATCTGAATCGTCCGAACTGTATGGTGCCTGTTCTGCTATCTCATCCTCGCACCACTTGTCAGAGGGCTCCTTCTCATGCTCAATGACTTCGATGCGACCGGTATGCATATAGGCATCCGCCCACTAGCTATACGCCCGTTGGTGAGGAATTCACATATCAACGTGCAGGGCCGACTTCGCATTGCAGAACTAGCGCGTGATTGCCAGTGAGATTTAGGCGCCCTGCGCCGCCGCGCTGCGCGTCGCGCAGCAACGGCCCAGGCGAGGGCG
>CAUYUJ010015504.1:111410-151410 GCA_963575745.1 Prorocentrum cordatum
TTCAGGGACACGACGCCAACGAGCTGGTTCTGAGGCTAGTTTGTCGGCGTGGTCGTTGAGATGAAGGGCCCACTGCGGTTCTCTGGCGGTCTCGTCGGGGGCCGGGTGACTCTTCACTTTGTAGAACATGGTGTGATGCCTACGAGTGCCCACGACGCTCCAGAATTTTCGCCAGGGTTGCGGGTCCTCCTCGTCGTCCTTCTCCTCCCTCTTCTCCTCATCCTCCTCGTGCCCCCTCCTCTGCCCACTTCGCCCCGCGTCCGTGGAGCGTTTTTTCTCCGCCAGCGCCTCCGACGGCGCGCGCGGCAGCAACGAGTCGTGGCGCAGCGGCGGAGGCAACGCCCGCGGGCTTCCTCTTCGGATGACGACGACGACGACGACGACGACGACGACGACGACGACGACGACGACGACGCCAACGACGACGACGACGGCGGCGATAAATGCGGCGATAACGGCGACGGCGTCGTCGACGGCGACGGCGACGGCGGCGGCGACGAGAACGACCTGGCTGGTGGGACGGCGGCGGCGACGAGAACGACCTGGCTGGTGGGCCGAGGCCGGGGGGGGGGTGTATGGGGAGCCACTGCGAGGGGGGAGTCGCCACTCCCTCGGGGAGGCGCCACGTCCTCCCGGAGGCGGGCCCCAGAGAGCACTCTCCGGAGCCCTCCGAGCCTGCCCTGGGCGTCCAAAAGCCTCCTCGAGCGTCGGTTTCCATGAGGAGCTGTTGACCCCCCTCGTGGCGGCCCGCGGCTCTGCCCGATCCCCGAGGGGGGGGGGGCGGATCGGGTGCTGCCTACAGGCCACGAGCCACGAGGAGCGCCACAACAGCGGACAAAGCCATCCTTAATGCCAACGTCCTGACCGCGCTGCTGCCTCTCTCTTGGTGGGGGCGGGGGGGTGGGCGCGCGCCGACGATCGTCGGAGGAGGGCCAGGCGAGACAACAGCGGCCCTCGCTGGTGTTCTTCGTTACTGTGGGCCTCCGGGAGGCTTCTGGTCGCCATGAGGCCCCCAAAAGGGGAGACAGGAGCAACTCCAGGAGCCTCGACCCTCGGTGCGGGTGCAAGAGAAAGGCGAGGGGTTCCCCAAGAGTCGCGATCCTCGGTGTGGGAGTTTGGTTGCCCAGGCGTCCGACGTCGTTCGCCTTTTCCTTTTTTGTTGTTCAATGCGCGGCCCTTGGACCTGTCGACACCCTCCCATGGATAGACAAGCGTGCTCCAGTACTCGCAAAGTAGCTACTCGCAGATGGCCTGGATCCGCCGCGGGGGATTCACGATACATTGCGCCGAGGCAGCCAACTATTTTTCGGGCGGTTGCGACTTGGCACTTTGCGAGTACTGTAGTGGAACGCGCTCGGTGAATGGCGGCGGCTGTTCATCATGAGTCGCTCTTCGACAATCCTGGGGCACCGTACAGGCCCCTGGAAGGGCCCCAGGGACCGAAAACAAAGCATCCCAAACCACCCATTGCGACTTATTTCGCGACGCGAGGGGGAGATCTGAGGCCGGGGGGCAAAAATCTGTCCGTGGACCTGTCCCGAGGTACGTCCTGGCCAGAATTTCGATTCGCAGCCACTCGTGCAACGGAAAGCCTCCTTGAAGCCCAAGAGAGCGAGAAAGGTGTAAAAGCGTGTGCGAACCCCAAACCTCCTCGAACCCCAACCCTCGGTAGGTGCTCAATCGGCGCCCCCCGATCCTTCCAGCCCCACCGAAGGAAGGCTCGGAGGAGGAGAGGCTAGGAGGAAGAGGATGGGGAGGAGGAGGCGGAGGAGGAGGAGGAGGAGGAGGAGGAGGAGGACTACCAGTGTAAACCCAAGAGTTATCAACGATGTTGGAATTAACCCTCCTCCAAGCTCCCTCTTCACAGGCCCCTACAACGGCTCATTTCCATTGAAGAAACTACCTCGTTGGAGGACAATCTTTTGAAGATCCTGAAACATGCCAAAACATTGTTGTTGGTCAACGCCACGGATCAACCTGACTACTGTGTCTTGACGATCCGGAATTGACCCAGAACGCCATTTTTGTGACCCCAATACCGCGAATCAGCAAAACTGTTGCGCCCGCAGCATCTTGAGTTTCTCCAGAGCACCATTTCTGGTACGTTGATCATGGGATTCCGCTAAACTCTTGCAATTTGTTTAGAATAATGTGCGCGGCGCTAAGGCGAGAACCACATCTTGAAAACGGGCGCCTTCAATCCGTGAAACTCTTGCGAGTTTTGAAAGCGAATGCGCGCGGCGCTTAGGCGAGAACCACATTTTTAAAACCACCTGCTCTCAACCCGTGGCATTTTTGCAACTCTTTAAACCGAACGCGTGCGGCGCAAACACAACACCACACTTTGAAAAGGTACCGCCTGCAATCCGTGAAGCTCTCGCAATTTGTTTATACGAAAGCCCGCGGCGCGAAAGCGAGAACCACACTTTGAAAACGACCCGCCCTCAATCCGTGAAGCTCCTGCAACATGTAAAAGACGAATGTGCGCGGCGCTAATGCGAGAACCACATGTTGAAAACGACCCGCCCTCAATCCGTGAAGCTGTTCACTTGTTAAACTTCAGAATCATAAATGGTGAAGAAATCGAAACGCCTGGCCCGCCCTAAGAACTGGCCTTTGGGTGCGACAGGGAGAAATTAGTTATAAGGAAAAAGAATGGAGAAGGAGGACGACGACGAGGAGAAACAGGAGGATAATGAGGAGGAGGAGGAGGAGGAGGAGGAGGAGGAGGAGGAGGAGGAGGAGGAGGATGAGGAGGAGGAGGAGGAGGAGGAGGAGGAGGAAGGGGGAGGAGGAGGAGGAGGAGGAGGAGGAGGAGGAGGAGGAGGAGGAGGAGGAGGAGGAGGGGGAGGGGGAGGAAGAGGAGGAGGAGGAGGAGGAGGAGGAGAAGGAAGAGGGGCAGTAGCAGCAAGAGGAAATCAAGGAGGGCTTGAGAGCAGAAGGAGGAAGAGGACGAAGAGAAGGAAAAGCAGCAGGAGGAACAATATCGATTTTTCGCAGGGCTTCCTGCCAGACGACCTACGAAGGAGGGCAGGCGGGGTGGGGAGGACAGGGAAGACGGCGGCGTCGGCGGCCGTCCGCCCTCTCAGGGCGATGTGGACAGGATGTCTTGGCGACTGACGCCCTCGTGCAGCAACGCCTGCCGCACGTAGGCGTTCACGCACACAAGCATGACTGAAATACGACGTGCCCTCATTCACGTCACTCCAACAATCAAGCCACTGCGGGTTTTGAAGCTCTGTCTTACCGTGCCTCTTCTTTCCTCAGAATAATCAAAGCACGCGGGACAACAGATAATCAAGACAGTGCTGCGTCGTAGTGCTGCGCTAACGTTGTATGCTGGTGCTGGCGTCGTGTGCTGGCGCTGGCGTCGTATGCAGGCGCTGTGGTCCGTCGAGCGCCACGTAGGAGGACGTGAGCTCAACAAACGAAACAATTCAGATCTTTAGTCGGACATCACAAAGCATGTTACAACTGGGCAACTCAGCCACGGCGGCGGATCATGGAGCCCTGTCTCACCGCGCCTCTCCTCGCGACGCACAAGAATCAAAACGCTTCGTCAAACGTCGCGTCGGATGTCGCGAACTCAACAGACAAGTGCAACATACAGTGCAAAACACATCGCACAACTCTTGTCATGGCTGGTTTCGGAGCCTTGTCTCACAGTGCCAGCCTCCTTTCGCATAATATCCGGCAGGCGGTGGCCTAAGCAAAAGAGTGCTGGCGTCGCATGCTGGCGTTGACGTCGCATGCTGTGCTGGCGTCGAGACGCAGGTGCAAACGCAGCGTTGCACTCCGTCGCGCGCCACGTAGAAGGGCGCGAACTCAACGTACAAACGTCGCATCAATCCAATGAATCACGTCAATCCATAGGTCGACCGGCATTACCGTGCCCCCCTTCACAACTCACAAGAATCAGCGCGCACTGAACAGCACATAGTCAAATAATGGTGCTAACGTCGCATGACGCTGTGCCCCTCGCGCGCTCAAATGACAAGAGTGACAGACAATGCGAACCAGATCAAGCAACTCTGCAAAGCCGCATGCTGGTGCACTCGCATGTGATACTGGTGTGGTGGTGGCGGCGTCGCGTAGGCCGCAGCTGGCGTAATGCGGTGGCTCTGGCGTCGCGCGCTGCAACTGTGCCCGACCGGGCTGCTTTCCGCGCCAGGAAATTGTATCCAGTTCAAGCGTGTCGACGGATCGCCATGACTGCGCAGTAGTAGCCTCGTGACTCCTCCACAGGCGGCTTGCATTCCCCAGCTAACATCTCGCTCGCGTAGTGCGTCGCAGTACCGCCGCAGCTGCAGCATAGTAGTTCCACGGCATTCTAGATGTAGCCGCGAACGCCCCGCAGTTTTCCTTCTCGACACCGTCGACTGCGAGCAAGCCTGGCGCATCCAACCTGCGGTGGTTTCCCTCTAACGCGTGCTTGCTTGTTGCCGCTGTTCCAAGGTGGCTTCGGCGAGCTTCTGCTGTGTGATTTCCTTGCGTTGCTGGTCGCGGTCTTCGCATGACATCCACGGTCTGTCCTCTGTCCATCGTGGCTTGGGCGATGCCCTGTCTTGCAAGCTCGCCTGCTGCTCTGACCCACTCGTGGCAGCTAAGTTGCGCTGCTGGAGTGGCGCACTCGTCGGCTGCGCGGTCTGCTCGCTGGCCAGCTTCCCCGTCGCCAATCCATGCGTATTCTGATCCGTTGCGCTCCAATGGCTCCTCAAGACTGAGATGGCGCCTCACGTGCCTGACCACGATGTCCCGGCGATCCCCTCCGCGTTATTGGGTCGCTCGTTTGATGCGACGCCAAATGTCTCCATTCCCTCTTCTATAACGCTTGGCCGCGCATGCCTGATTGCACCGGCCTCGGCATAATGCACCAGTGCCCGTCCAATGCGGAATCAGGTCAACAGAGTGCTGTGATATACCCAATAGTGCCCGCAGATCGGCCTGGTTGTCGGTCTGTCGGGGACCGCGCTGCTGCTCCGACTTGTTCACCGCGCATGAGCCCCCAACCTAATCAGCATCCTCTGCGCCGTTCGTCGCTCGACAAAAGTTCCCCCGCCACCGCCCCCGCATGTGCGCGCGTGCTGGTCGCGCGCAGCATGGGCGGTCTCCGTCGGCGTCCTCTCCAAGGTTTCCGGCGGCTCTGCGTCGCACGCTGGCGGGCGCGTCATCGGCTTAGGCGTGATGCCTCTTAACCAGAGAGCTGCGATGGTCTCTAGTCCATATGTCGCTCTGTCGCGCATGTGGCCCGTCCGCCGATGCGACGCGCCCTTTTCCGATTGGCCACCCCCCCCCGGGCGCGACAGCAGTCGCCCCCCGCGGCCCTGAAACCGCGCGGGTGGCTTGCGCCGCGTGCTTCTGCAGTCCTTCGCTGCGTCCATGCGCCTGCGCGCGCGGCCGAGAGCAATGCCTCGCGTCCTTGGCGTTTGCCTGCTCTC
The DNA here is from genome assembly GCA_963575745.1 of Prorocentrum cordatum. Classification (NCBI taxonomy): domain Eukaryota; class Dinophyceae; order Prorocentrales; family Prorocentraceae; genus Prorocentrum; species Prorocentrum cordatum. The sequence continues at coordinate 116,849 of CAUYUJ010015504.1, forward strand.
TCTAATCCCCCGAGGCGCCTGGCGAGGTCATCGACGCCCGCTCAGTGATCTAGTCCGCGTCCGTTGTGGCCGAGGTTAGCCTTATTCCATTGTCGCAGCTCCGCTCGGCCGGCTATCGCGTCGATCGCGCCCGCCGGGCCCCCGCCTGCGCGCCCGCGTTCCAAGCGCCGCGCATCTCCTCGCGGGGTCGAGCCATCGGTCTGATTCACGAGGGCCCCCGTCCAGTTCCCAGTGGAGTACATTTAGCGAATCCATGCTGCCTCTGTTGACGTGCCAGCCCTTCTGCTTATCCTGCTTCATGGGTTGCTTCTGGTCGCTTTCACCAGCTGCCCGCAAGTCAAACCAGGCAACGAGCAGCGCTCCCACTGTTGATTCCTCATGGTCGGCCTTGCGGTCGCGACGAGCGATGCGAGCCATATGCGTGGCCGTGCTCGGCGCAGCGCGGCAGCGCATCGCCTGCGCGTCTGGGGCCGTTCGTGGGGCGACGCCCCGCCCGCCATCGAACTGCGAGGGGTTGAAAACGCGCCACCTTGCTCCATTCCCCCCATGACACCTTGCTCCGTGATCTCCTTGCGGAACGTCCTGCCCGCGGACGCAAATCGCGCCCGCGCGTGATTCGCGCGCGCGAAGTGAATCCCCCGCCGCGAGCGAGCCGAGCCCCGCCCGCGCTGTCGGCTCCATGGCTCCTGCCTGCAGCGTCGCCGTCGATGTGCATTCCGCTGTCGCTCGGCGCCTTCGCGATCTGCTTCTCGGCGCTCGGGTCGCTGATCAAGATCGCTGGTTGGGCTGCCATCTCGAGCCCCTGCCTCATCTACTCGCCGCGCAGGGCCTCGGCGGGGTCAGTGGTGATCTGTTTGGTAGCCTCCTTGGCGAAGGTCTGCTCGGCGATGTCGTCGGACCGCGTCCCCGGTTGTGTCTTCGCGTTGCTGCCGCTGTCCTGGCGCATCGCGAAGTGGGCGAGGGCGCGGGCGAGGTCGTTCGACAGGCGCGCCCCTGCGAGCAACGACTTGTCGGCGAAGAGGGGCGCGCTGCAGCGGTCGTCCAGGCGCAGGAATCCCAGGGCAAGGAGCAGCCGCAGTGAAAGCGCTAGAACGCGCGCGAGAAATCCGAACCCCGCTGGCAGCTCAGGGAGTCGTAGAACCTTTTCAAATCTAACAGTGCAATGGCTGCGTGCATAGACAATGCCAGTGCAAGTTCACCGCCGAGAGCCCTTATCGCGGCCTCCCTTAGCTCGGCGATGTCCTGCTCTGGCGGCGCCCCGCGGCTCCGCGACCTCCGTGGCCCAGGCTTGCGCGCGCTCCCGATGCGTGAGCTCCCGAGCTCGACCGCGCCATGGTAGGAGTGCGGGCGCACGGGCGCCTCGGCCAGCCACAGCCGGAGCGCTCTTTCCTGAGACCTCAATTTCGCAGAGTAGATTAATCATGGTGGTGCGGCCTGCCAGTGGGAGTCGTCGTGCCTCGCGGGTGCTAAGTCTGCCCGTGCTTTTGCCTCGGCGAGGTATGCCAATGACTACCGCGTCTGACTGCTCAACTGTCCAAGTGGATGCTCGCATCGTGTGCGATTGCCCCCCCCAAGTCTTGCAACGAGTGGTGCTGCTGGTGGTGCTTGTCACGTTTGTCGTACCAGATCTGCTCACAGGTCTTGGCCTTGAGTTCGAATCGTTCAACTATGAGGCCAACATCCTTTTCATTATCTATCATCGCGTCCTCGTGTCGGACTTGCGGTTTGGTCATGCTGTGCATCGTGCCGTTATCGCACGTGTATGCCCGCCACTTCGCACACTCTTGACCGCTTTTTCGTCGTTATCATATGACTGCCTCGTGTGTTTCTTCTGCTGCTGGGAGTGCCATTCTTCCCGTCACCTCCAGGCTGACTGCCACCATCTCCGGGCATCGGGCGCGCCAGACCGTTCTGTGCAGCTTGGCCGTGGGTGTTGCTGAGGCTCCAGCTGTAGGGACTCCGCTTAATGCGAGTGCGCTGCAGCATGCTTCGAGGTCTCGGATATCCTTGAAGCCTACTCCTCGCCGTCTGATTTTAGCCAGCGTCGATGTTGCAGATTCTGCTCGCGCCCACCAATTACTTGAGTACATGATGTGACGCATGCGTTTCTGCACTGTTTCCTTCTGCTCGGCGCTGCTGTTGCGTAGCTCATATTGAAGGCCACGGCCTCGGACAATCTGTTTAGAATGATGAGCGAGGGGGGAACAGGAGAAGGAGGAGGAGGAGGAGGCAAAGGAGGAGGAAGAGGAGGAGCGATGATGGGGGGAGGACGGAGGAGGGAGGAGGGAGGAACAGGGAGGAAGAGGAGGAAAAGGAGGAGGAGGAGGAGGAGGAAGAGGAGGAGGAGGAGGAGAAACCAGGAGGAGCAGCAGGAGGGGGAGGATGAGCATCTGCAGAAGCAGCCTCGGTGCAGGCGCCCTGTCGACGCCCCCCGATCCTTCGGGCCCCACCGAGAGGAGGCTCCCCTCCGAGGGCATCCGCCAACATGGAGTCGTGTTTTCCTGCGCGCCCGCGCCGCCGCATCCGCCATCGTCGGCGGCGGCAACGGGAAACAACGGCGGGGACGTCGTCGCCGCCAACGTCGTTCGTCGCCGTCGCCGTCGCTGTCGTCGTCGCCGTCGTCGTCGTCCTCCTCCTCCTCCTCCTCCTCCTCCTCCTCCTCCTCGTACGTCGTCGACCTCGCCCTCCGCCGCCCTCGGCGCTCGTCGCCCTCGCCGCTCCCCAGCCGTCATCGCCCATGCCGCCGCCATCGATCGCTCGCCGGGCGCCGCTCGCCGCTCGTCGCCGCGCCATGCCGATCACCGCCGCTCGAAGCTCGCCATCGCCGCCGTGCTCGTCGCCCGCCACTCGGCGCCAGCCGCCCGCCCGCCGCCGCGGCCTCGCGTAGCAGGGCGGCCAGGCTGTCGCGGGCGGCCCCCCGGAGGGCGGCGTGGATGCCTGGCGGGCGGGTGGGGGAACAAGCACAAGACTCAGATTTGCTTACGGTTCTCGCTTCGTTTTTTTTCCGTGGGGCAGTCGTTTGTGACGCCACTGTTGGCTCAATCGGTGCGAGAGGTGGGTTGTCGCTTGCGAGCAATCATTACGCCAGCCCCACGCCGAATCTCAATAGCGCATCGAGGGCACTTAGTGGTTCACCAATGGCGCCGCCGCAAAAAGAAAGTCACCGAGTCCAGTATTTCGCATCCAGGACATTTTGAGGCGGCACCGTCGCCAAAGACCAGTCTGCGGCAACAGATATCTTGACAGTACTGCGAGGCGGTGACTCATCCAGAACCACCGCCTGGGAACCGACGTCCTGGGACCTCAGCGGGCGGCGGATCTGGAGGAGGAGGAGGAGGAGGAGGAGGAGGAGGAGCAGGAGGCCCGAATGGATCCAGATCTCCCCCCCCTCTGCCTGCCCAGGCGGTGGTTATGCACGACTCCCCGCCTCGAGAGGACCAGTGGCACGCCGCCGTGGGGAACCCATCCTGCTGAAGAAACGCCGGGCCTTCGGGCAGAGACGGAGAGCAGCACACTGACGGGTTCCGACGGCAGCGTGCCACTGGTCACTGGCACTCGTTCTCCCCCCCCTCCTGACGAGGGGCAGCTGTAGGCATAGGGGGGGATGCATCGACCTGGGATCGGCGATACATCGCCGAGAGGCATCCGACAGCGAACCCGCACCTTCCTGGGCGGGTTGGAGCTATCGGGCCCCTATCGGCGATCAATGGGCGACTGGGGGTCGATGCATCCCCCCCCCCCTATGCCTGTCCCCCCTCCTCGTTGCCCCCGACCTGCGGGGGAGGCGGGTGCCGGACCTCCCCGCGACGTGGCACGAGTCATGGCGGGGGGTCTCTCTCTCTCGCAAGTGCTCCGCCTTCCGGGGCCCGCACCGGGCCCTGGGCCAGAGCTGGCGGCACGAGACACCCGGCCACGCTCGTGAGAGGGCCAGCTGAGACCACGGCGGCCCCCCTGCCCGGCCCGGATCCTCCGGGGGCCCATCGTGGCCCGCTCCTCGAGGCGGATCCAGCCGTGGCGACGAGAAGCCCTCGGGAGGCTCCAAAAGCACAGAGCATGTCAGGGAGGGCCGCCGGTGCCTAGACCAGAAGAGCAACCCAGGGCATGTGAACATGCTCCGCGCGGACCTCCGCAAGTCTACGTCTATGCTGGCCCTCTCTCCTTCGATGTCGTCGACGGGGCCTCCTCCGACGAACGCTCCCCGACCGCACGAGGCTGTGTGTCCCTTCTCCCCGAGGGGCGCCAGGCGTGGCCCGATGCAGCAGCTCGGACACCGCGGCATCCAGTCGCGCCGCCTCGGCCGGGGCCTTCTCCCCGCCCGCGCCGCCGCCCTGGGGAAGGGCCCGAAGCACGCGGTGCCACGAGCCGCCTGGTCGGCCAAGGGCCCAAAGCTCTGACGATGTGTTTCTGCTCAGCCGGCGGTGTCTCTTCGATTACGGCCCTCGGGGGCCGTTTTCGGGCCCCGGGGCCATCGGGAATGGATCCGGGACTAAGAGCCGGCCGCGGAGTGGAAGACTCCTATCGGCGGATGTCAGCCTGTTGGCTGATGAAGCGTCTGCGGCAAGCTCGTGCCGTGACAACCCCAGCTTTGGTTCCTGGCACCGCGTGGATCGCCAGCCTGGAACGATCGGCGGCTCCTCGATCGCCAGGTCGCCACAGATTGGCCGAGTCTGGAGCACTGGCAGCGTCCAACCTTGAATGCACGCGGCGGGGCCGCCGCCGCGTTGACACGACGCGAACCTGCCGTGTGCGCAGAATGCCTTCGCCGAGCTCGCCGGCCGCCTGGCTGGCCACATGGCGTGGTACGCACACGCCGAGCTCTTCCTCTCGCGAGCCCGCCTCTGGCACGAGCTCCCGCGCGGGCGCCGCCGCGGGCATCGCCCGGCCGGCGGGGGGGCGCTCCACCTGGAGTGGGCAAGAGCAGCATCAATATGACTGATTGGTTGCAGCCGCGGCGACCGCGCACCGCGTGGCCTAGGCGGGGACGCTGCAAGACGAAGTGGGCACAGCAGGCGCGCACTCAGAGCATGAAGGACTTCGTGGGCAGTGCGGGCGGCCTGCGGTGCCAATGACACGCCGCAGTGGGGGACCCGTCAGCGTGTGACCGTTGAAGACACACCAGGCCTTCGAACAGAAGCAAAGGAGCAACACGCCGACGGGCTCCCAAGGGCGGCGCGTCGTTGATGCTTTCCCTCCCGAGCCTTGGCGGAGGCACGAGCTTGCCCGGGTGGAAGCCAGAAAAAGGAAATTCTGATCTCACCAGTCCTCTGGGCGTAGGTGGTTTAACGACTTGTCCCCCCCTCCCCCTACCCCCTCCGCTGAGCCTGGGAAGGGGAGGGACGGGTAGTTAGAGTTTCAAGGTGCACCCAAGATGGCTCCAAGAGGGCCCTCGGCAGCCCAAGACGGCCTCCAAGATGGCTCAAGGTAGCCTTCAACAGAGCCTCCTACACACCTCCAAGGGACCCCAAGTCAGCCCCAAAACGGTTCCAAGTGCCCTTCGAGCCTTCATTGGCACCCTCCAAGAGGCCAGAATCTGTAAAAAAACCAGCGGGACATAACTGTTTTTTGTTTTCTCGCTTTTTCGCTTCCAATGGGCTTTGGAGGCCTCAAGATGGCCCCACGGCGACCCAAGAGAGGCCCTCTTGGGGCCCAAGAGGGCCCCAAGAGGGCCTCAAGAGAACCCCAAGAGCGCCCAAGAGCGCTCCAAGAGCAGCCCAAGGGGGCCCCGAGACGCCATTTTTGAGCCTCCGAGGGGAGGACCTCCGATGCTCCAGGATGGGGTCCAAGGTGCCTCGAGATGCCGCAAGATCGTTCGAGATGGGTTCCAACATGCTCGAAGGGGCCTCAAAGACCTTTCCAAGACGGCTCCAAGTGTTCTCGGAGCTCCCTCGGGACCCCCCAAGAAGCCCAAATCCTTCAAACAACCACATGGAAATCAAGGTTGTCTGCATTCTTGCCTTCGCTTCTGATGCGCTTTTGAGGCCTCAAGCTGGCCCCAAGATGGCCCAAGAGAGCTCCAATAGGGAGCCAAGAGGCCCCCAAGACGACCCCAAGACCACCCAAGAGCGTCCCAAGAGTGGCCCAAGAGCGCCCCAAGGCTGTTTTGATGGTCGCAGAGGGGGGGAGGCAAATCGAGGATCCTACCTCCTCTGATCGATGGCCTCCAAGATGACCCCAGGAGGCCTCCGACGCTCCCACGAGAGCCCCAAGAGAGCCCCAAGAGGGCCCCATGAGGGCCTCAATGCGCCCCAAAAGAGCACCAAGAGGACCCCAAGACTCCCAAATAAGCCCCTAAGAGGGCCCCAAGATGCCCCAAAAGAGCTCCGAGCAGACCCCAATATCCCCCCAAGCAACCCCGTAGCTCCAAGAAGGCCTCCGATTCTCCAAGGCAATCTCCAAGATGGCTCGGCACCCTCCTTCCTCTCCTCTCCTTGCACGCTCTGTTTCACTACATGTGTCTATTCGTCCCTTTCTCCGTCAACTCTCATTGGCAAGGCTCCTGAAGGGGCTGATGAGGACCCGCGAAGCATAAACAATTACCCCCACCCCTTGAACCATGCGGCCCAGGAGGCCTTCCAGACCCTCCAATGAGCCCTACGAGGGTCCCAAGATCTCCAAAACGAGCCCTAAGAGGGCCCCAAGAATGCCCCACTATGCCCCATGGGTATCCCAACAGAGCCCCTGATATTGCCTTGGCCGTCCTTCAAGAAACTCTCACAACAGCATATCTCGAAAGCCCGACTTCTCATCCTCCTGGTCATCGTCCGTTCCTTCCCTACTCATTTCCTGTCTCCTCCCTCACCCTCCTCCTTTTCCTCCTCCTCCTTCTCCTCCTCACCAACACCACTGCCATCATCATCATCATCATCATCATCATCATCATCATCATCATCATCATCATCATCATCATCATCATCAACATCATCATCATCATCAGCATCATCATCGTCATCATCATCATCATCATCAGCATCATCAGCATCATCAGCATCGTCATCATCATCAACATCATCATCATCATCATCATCATCATCATCACAATCAGCATCATCAGCAGCATCATCATCATTAACATCATCATCAACACCATCATCGTCATCAGCATCATCATCGTCAACACCATCATCATCATCAGCAGCAGCAGCGCCATCATCACCATCATCATCATCATCATCAGCATCAGCATCATCATCATCAGCATCATCATCGTCATCATCGCCATCACCATCATACTCGTCATCAACATCGTCATCAGCAGCAGCATCGGCATCAACATCATCAGCAACAGCATCACCATCATCATCAACATCATCGTCATCGCATCATCATCACCATCATAATCGTGCCGCGCTCCTCCTCATCCCCCGCATCTTCTCCCCTCCTCCTCCTCCTCCTCCTCCTCCTTCTCTCTGTTTCGTCCTCCTCTTCCTCTTCCTCCTCCTACCCCCAAGATGGTCCCAAGAGGTCGAGCATTGCTCAAGATAGCCTCTCCAGGTGGCTCAAGATTGCTGAGCATGGCTCAAGATAGCCTCCGACAGCCTCTAGCCGAGCATTGCTCAAGATATCCTCCAAGAGGCCTCAAGAGAACCTCTGGTCGTTTCTGGATGGGTTGGTGGGGATATTCGAAACGTCGATGCTATCAATTTCGTTTCTTTGCTTCCGTAATGGGGTGCGGACGAGCCGCCGTCATCATAATGAGTACCCATGCGAGCGAAGCTCCTCGGCAAACGCACTCTCGAACGGGCTAGTACAGTTCGGTCAAGGCCGAGGACTGCTTGGCAAGCGCCCCCTTGGCGGGGTGATGTTCGCTCCTGCCCTGGCAGAAAGCAACGAAAACCTCCGTTTCTGCATGTCGAGCCTCCATCTTTTGAGCAGGGACCGACCGTCCTGGCATTCCTATCGTCCTACCACGAAATGTTCTTGTTCTTAGAACCCAGAAATGTTCTGAGAACAAAAACAATGTTCTTAGAACATAGACCCGATGTGATAAAACAAGACAGACTCCGCCAGACATGTTCTAAGAACATTTCGTGGAAACCACAAAAGGTTCTTGGAACATTGTTTGGTTGTGCTATAGGCGAGCCAGGACGCTTCGCCACTGCTTGAATCTTGGATGAGGAAACACATCCTGAGCGGCGGAGCAGAAAATAGCGTCCAGGACGGGGGCCGAACTTCCACTCTGAGAGCGTTTGATCCTCTGGGTCGCCCGCATTCGTTGGCTGCCCGAAGTGATCTTGGCCCAAGGTCCCCCCGGCTTTCCGCGGCGTCTTGGGGCTCTCAGGGCGCTCTGGGCCCTGTGAGGTGTGCTCTGTGCTCTGGAGGCCATCTGAGCGACGAAGTTAAAAGGGGGGCGAGACGACGCAGCAGCCTCGCGCCGCGGCTCACGGGGGCCGCCAGCGAGGCACCCTACACTGGAAACGAGGGCGCTCACGCGCGACCTTCTGCGGGCAGCTCGCGCGTCAATGTCGGCGCGGTCGACCCCGTTTACCTTCGTCGGTCATCTGGGAGGATCGAAGAGGAACAAACCACATAAACATAAACTTCTGGCGCTCCGCGCGGATTTCTTGGATTCGCGCTGGACCCCCCTCCCTGGCGCGCGGAGCGCGCCAGGGGCGGCGCCGGAGGCGCCGCCGGGGGGCCCAGGCGCGGATCCAAGAAATCCGCGCGGAGCGCCAGAAGTTTATGTTTATGTGGTTTGTTCTTCTTCGCTCTATGGGGCGGCGGTATCTACACGTATCTCGCCGCCCTACTCTGGGGCCCGCGGGCTGTGCAAAACAACGCATCGTCGGATGTCTGGGGCAGGGGTTCGGGGCGAGGGGGCTTCCCCTAAAAGAGGGCTCCTTGGAAGGTGCGAGGGGCTTCTTAGCGATACCCCCCGCGTTCTTACATGGCCAGCCCCGCTCTCCACGCACCGACGGGATCAGCCAGCACCGAATCGGATCGAATCGGAGTGTGCGTCTGGATCGGGCTGCATCCGCACAGAGCAGGAATCGAGTCGGATCGGCGGCGCCAAGATGCACGACAACGCCACGCGGGCATCGGGCCGCAGCGGTTCGCCAGAACGTCGGCATCGAATCGGACCGGGCCGGCTGCAACGGATGTCGAAGCGGATCGGTCGGGTCGAAGCCCCGCTGCGCGCGCCGCCGGCCACCGCCAGGCACGCCGTGCTCGCGCCCCTCCGCATGCCCTCGGCACGACAAGGCGGTTCGAGCCCGGGGTGGATGCTGGGTGCGAAGGTTTGGGCTCACGCTTGGGCGCCCGGCCTGAGTCCGAGGCTGGAGTCGAAGGCTTGAGCCAGTGGCCACAGGCCCAGCACTGCACACGGTGTCTGGCCCAGCTCTCGCGCAGCACGGAGGCAGGATGAGGACAAGCTCGGATCGGAATAGTTCGGGACTCTTCGAGGCCGGCGTGAAGCAAACGAGTCCCGAGGAAAGCGGGTCCTGGACTCCGTCGTCGTCGTCGTCGTCGTCGTCGTCGTCGTCGTCGTCGTCGTCGTCGTCGTCGTCGTCGTCGTCGTCGTCGTCGTCGCCGTCGCCGTCGCCGTCGCCGTCGCCGTCGCCGTCGCCGTCGCCGTCGCCGTCGCCGCCGCCAGTCCCAAGGAAATTGAAAAACAAGAGGAAACGTCGCAATTAAGTCGATTCCCTTCTTCCTGTCCCTGAAGGGGGGGAGGAGGGGGGGATACGGGGTGGGGTCCCAGGTTGCAATGCCCCCCCCCCTCCGCGGTCCCGGCGGGTCCTGGGGTGGTCCGCGGGTGTCCTGGGGGAGGTCTCGCAGGGGGGCAGTCCCGGGTCAGAATACTGACTACCCACCACCAGCCCACCCCAACCCAACCCGAAGACCCGAATTTCGGGTTGGGGGGGTACGGGTTCCATGTGCTATTTTTTCCCGAATTCTCCGACCCCCCCCACTGGGAATGGAGGGCACATTGGGTGGTTTGGTGGGTGGTGAAATACACCCCCCCAGCCCCCCCCTGGGTCCTGGCGGGTCCCGATCGGGGGGGTCGCCAGCAGGGATCCCGGCCCTGCCGGTGGTGGGAGGGGGCGGTCCCGGGTCAGAACACCGACCCCCCCGGAGTTCAAGAGGGTCCTGGGGGGGGGGGGTCGCCAGCGGGGGTCCTGGGAAGATCCCGCTTTCAGAGTCGGCGGCACCGGCCGTAAGGCCTTCGCAATAGATCGAGGCTGGCATGAAGCAAAAGCAAGTCCTGAGGGACACGGTTCCTGGACCCCAGAGGCCTTCCCCCAGGACCAGCTCGCCATCCTGAGTCGTTCTGACTGTTCATGGGATCATCAGAGGCTGTGGGAGCAGAAAGTTGAACAACAAAAACAAAGAACTCGGGACCCGCGTCCCTGAGGGTCTGTCTGCTGCATGGCGACTGAGAGCTGGCGGGTCTGGAGGATGTGTCCGGCGCCGCGGCCGTTCCAGAGCGGAGCACTCCCGAACGCGATCGGCGGAATCCCTGGCCGTCTTGGAGGCTTCTTGGGCCGACTTGGGGGCATCTTGGACCCTCTTGGGCCGTCGTGGAGGCCATCTTGGCCAGAGCAGAGCACTCCCGAACGCGATCGGCTGAATGCCTGGCCGTCTTGGAAGCTTCTTGGGCCGACTTGGGGGCATCTTGGACCCTCTAGGGCCGTCGTGGAGGCCATCTTGGACCATCTTGGGCGAACTTGGAAACCACCTCGGACCATCTGAGCCGTCTTGGAGGCCAGCTTGGATCATCTTGGAGCCGCCTGGAGCAGGAAGAACCTTTGGAATTGGATCTTATGGTCCCTTCTGGGTGGCCGGCGGGCTGGGCCGGAGCCCCAGGGGATGGCTCTTTTGGAGAAAAAACGCAACCGAAACCGAAAGGGTCCAGCACGCCGGACACCCGTGTGGCAAGACAATAGGGGGCGGCGGATCGAAGACGCCTACGGCGAGTCACCACCGCCCCCTGCCCTTTCGGAAGCGCCGATGTGGCCGAACGTTGAGGCCAGAGCCCTGCCAAGCTGTCGGACCATGTGTTCCCCGAGTCGGTTTGGAAAGCCTTCGGGGAACACGTGGGGGAGGACGGGGAAGAGGAGGAGAGTGAGGAATGGGCGTGTTCGGGGCCCCTTGGGCCGATGTTGGGGACCTCTTGGGCGCTCTTGGGACGATGTTGGGGGCCTCTTGGACCGTCTTGGGCCGTCGGAGAGCTGATAAAAAGAAAATGCCCAAATCCTTCAAAAACCTAAGGGAAATCAATGATTGTTGCCCTTTCGGGCCTTCCTGGGGGACGTCTTGGAGGCCTCTTGGGGGCCTCTTGGTTAGTGTTAGGCCATATTGGAGCCATCTTGGGCCGTCTTGGAGGCTTCTTGGACGAACTTGAAGGCATTTTGGACTCTTCCGGGCCGTCTTGGAAGCCATCTTGGACCACCTGAGGCGATTTGGAAGCGATCTTGGGCCATCTTGGAGGCCATCTTGGACCAACGTGTCCATCTTAAAAGCCATCTTGAACCGTCTTGGGGATTTTTTTTTGCGGTCGTTGAGGTGTTTGCGGGGCCTTTCCGGGACCCTGGCGGGATCTGCCGAAGCCCCAGGGGGAGTTCTTTTGGACAAAGAACCAACACCATAATCGAAAAGATCTAGCACGCCGGGCACCCCTGTGGCAAGCCAACAGGGGGCGGCGGATCGAAGACGCCTACGGCGAATCACCGCCGCCCCCTGCCTTTTTGGAAGCGCCTGCGTGGCCGAAAGTTTGGTTTGAGCTTGGCCACGCTATCAGGCAACGCGTTCCCCGAGTGGGTTTCGAAAACTTTCGGGGAACACAGAGTCGGGCGAGCTCCTGGAGGACGTCTTGGAGGGCTCTTGGGCCGTCGTGGAGGCCTCTGGCGGGCCTCTTGGGTATTCTAAAGCTATCTTCAAGCCATTTGGGGCCGTCTTGGGTGCATCGTGGGGCCATCTTCGCCGTCTTGGAGGCCTCCTTGGCCGTCTTGGAGGCATCTGCCATCCTGTCCGTCTTGGATGCCACCTTGGGCGTCTTGGGGGCCTTTGGGCCGTCTTGGGGTTGGGGCCCTCCTGGAGGCCTCTTGGGGGCTTCCATCGGCCTCTTGGGGGCCTTTGGGGGCTTCTTGGGTGCCTCTTTGGCAGTCTTAGGGCGTTCCTGGCCCGTCTGAGACCGTCGGAAACCGTCTTGGCGGCCTCTCTGAATGGACTTGAGTACCTCTTGGGGCGCTTCAGGCCCGTCTTGGAGGCCATCTTGGGCGTCTTGGGGACCTCTTGGGCCCTCTTGGGGCCTTCTTGTCATGGGGCCATCTTGGAGGCCTCTTGGGCGCTCTTGGGTCGATGTTTGGGGCCGCTTGGGCCGTCTTAGGCCGTCAAAAGACTGAAAAGGAGCAAAAGCCCAAATCCTTGAACCACCTAAGGCAATTCAATGATTTTGGCCCTTTCGGGCCTTCCTGGAGGACGTCTTGGAGGGCTCTCGGGCCGTCTTGGGCCTCCTGCGGGCCTATAGGGCCGTCATAGGCCATCTTGAAGCCATCTGGGGCCGTCTTGGGTGCATCTTCGGGCCATCTTGGCCGCCTTGGAGGCCACCGTGGCAGTCTTGGAAGCATCTTGGAGGCCATCTTGGCCGTCTTGGAGGCCATCTTGGGCGTCTTGGGGACCTCTTGGGCCGTCTTGGGGCCTTCTTGGGACCGTCTTGGGGGCCTCTTGGGCTGTCCTACGGAAAGTCAATGATTTTAACCATGTCGGGCCTTCCTGGAGGACGTCTTGGAGGGCTCTTGGGCCGTCTTCGAGGCCTGTTGCGGGCCCTTTGGGCAGTCGTAGGCCATCTTGAGACCATCTTGTGCCGTCTTGGGTGCATCTTCGGGCCATCTCTCCCGTCTTGGAGGCCATCTTGGCCGTATTGGAGGCATCTTGGAGTCCATCTTGGCAGTCTTGGAGGCCATCTGGAGATTCTTGGGCGCCTCTTGGGCCGTCTTGGGGCCTTCTTGGGCCCGTCCTGGGGCCGTCTTAGAAGCTTCTTTGGGCACTGTGGGGGCGATTTCGTAGGCCTCGTGGGCAGTCTTGGGCCGTCGGAAGAAAAGGAGCAACAGCCACAATCCTTGAAAAAACCTAACGCAAATCCATTATTTTCCCCTCTTCGGGCCGTCCTGGAGGACCCTGGAAGACCCCTTCGAGGCCTCTTGGGTCGTGTTGGAGACCTCTTGGAGGCCTGTGGGGCTACTTGGGCCGTCTTAGGTGCTTCTTGTGCGAACTTGGAGGCATCCTGGACTGTCCTGGGCCGTCTTCGACGGCATCCTGCACCATCTTGGGCGAACTTGGAGGCCATCTTGGGCCATCGTGGCCATCTTTGAGGCCATTTTGGAGCCGTCTGGCAGCGAAAAACCGTTTGCAACCACCATTTGGGCATCTCTGCGCGCCCTTCCGGGTGGCCGGCGGGACGGGCCGAAGGCAAACAAAAAGGGAGTTCTAACAAAACCAAAAAGGAAAGGATCCAGCCCGCCGGGCATTCCTGTGAGCGGCGGATCGAACACGCCTACGGCGAATGACCGCCGCCCCCTGCACTTTCGGAAGCGCCCATGTGGCCGAACGTTGTGGTCAGAGGCCTGCCAAGGTATCGGACCATGTGTCCCCGAGTTCGTTTAGAAAGCTTTCGGGGAACACGTGGGGGAGAAGGAACATGAAGAGGAAGAGGGACAAGCCTCTTGGGCCGTCTTGAACCGTCGGAATAGCGAGAAGAAAAAAATGCCAACATCCTTGAAACACTTTTGGAACATTGATGATTTTCGTCCCCTCGGGCCCTCCTGGAGGACCTCTTGGAGGCCTCTTGGGCAGTCTCGGAGGCCTCTTGAGGGCCTCTTGGGCCGTCTTGGGCAATGTTGACGCCATGTTAGGCCGTCTTGGAGGCATCTTGGGCCGTCTCCTCTTGGAGACCTCTTGAGCCGTCTTGGAGGCTTCTTGGGTTCTTGGACCATCTTGGAGGCCATCTTGGGCCGACGTGGCCATCTTGGAGGCCATCTTGGATCGTGTTGGGAGATTTTTTGGGGAATTGAGCTCCTTGAAGATCGTCCCGGGACCCCGGCGGGACGCGCCGGAGCCCCAGGGGGAGTGCTTTTGGAAGAGAACCGGAAACAAAAACGAAAGAGTTCAGCACTCCAGGCACCCCTGTCATGAATCAACAGGGGGCGGCGGATCGAAGACGCCTACGGCGAATCACCGCCGCCCCCCTGCCTTTTTGGAAGCGCCGATGCGGCCGAACATTGAGGCCAGACCTGCCAAGCTATCGGACCATGTGGTGTTCCCCGAATCGGTTTGGAAAGCCTTCGGGGAACACATGGGCATCTTGAAGGTCATCTTGGCCGTCGGGAGGCCATTCTGACCCTTTCGGGACTTCTTGGAGGACGTCTTGGAGGGCTCTTGGGCCGTCTTGGAGGCCATCTTGAGCGTCTTGGAGGCCTCTTGGGCCGTCTTGGGGGCCTCTTGGGGCCGTCTTGGGCCTCTTGGGCGATCTTTGGGGGCACTTGGGCCGTCTCGGGCCGTCGGAAGGCCGAACAAAAAGCAAATGCCACTCCTTCAAAAACTCATGGGAAACAATGATTTTAGCCTTTTCGGGCCTTCCTGGAGGCCCTCTTGGAGGCTTCTTGGGCCGTCTTGAGCCACCTTAGGGCCGTCTTGGGGGGCCTCTGGGGGGCCTCTTGGGCCGTCTTGGGCCGTCTTGGACTCTCTTGAGCCGTCTTGGAGGCCGTCTTGGACCATCTTGGGCGGACTTGGAGGCCATCTTGGACCATCTTGGAGGCCATCTTGGGCCGTCGTGGCCATCTTGGAGGCCATCTTGAGCTGCCTTGGAAGATTTTTTTCCGGATTCGGCACTTTCCGGGTGGCCGGCGGGACGCGCCGGAGCCCCAGGGGGAGTTCTGTTGGAAAAGAACCAAAACCAAAAACGAAAGGGTTCAGCACGCAAGGCACCCCTGTGATGAATCAACAGGGGGCGGCGGATCGAAGACGCCTACGGCGAATCACCGCCGCCCCCTGCCCTTTTCGAATCGCCTATGTGGCCGAACGTTGAGGCCAGACCTGCCAAGCTATCGGACCATGTGTTCCCCGAATCGGTTTGGAAAGCCTTCGGGGAACACGTGGGCATCCTGAAGGTCATCTTGGCCGTCGGGAGGCCATTTTGACCCTTTCGGGTCTTCTTGGAGGACGTCTTGGAAGGCTCTTGGGCCGTCTTGGAGACCATCTTGAGCGTCTTGGAGGCCTCTTGGGCCGTCTTGGGGACCTCTTGGGGCCGTCTTGGGCGATCTTTGGGGGCACTTGGGCCGTCTTGGGCCGTCGGAAGGCAGAAAGAAAAAAGGCAAGTGTCACAAAAACTCATGGGAAATCAATGATTTTGGCTTTTTCGGGCTTTCCTGGAGGCCCTCTTGGAGGCCTCTTGGACCGTTTTGGGCAATCTTAAGGCCGTCTTCGGCCGTCTTGGTGGGTTCCTGGCACGTCTGACGCCGTCGGGAGCCGTCTTGGGGGCCTCTCTGAGCCGACTTGGGGCCCTCTTGGGGCGCTTCGGGGCCGTCTCAGAGGCCATCTTGGGCGTCTTGGAGGCCTCTGCCCGTCTTAGGGCCCTCTTGGGGCCGTCTTGGGAGCCTATTGGGCCGTCATGGGGCCTTTTTGGAGGCCTCTTGGGCGATCTTGGGGCGGCCTTGGGGGCCTCTTGGGCCGTCTTGGGCCGACGGAAAGCCGAAAAGGCGCAAATACCAAAGTCCTTCAAAACCAATGGAAAATCAATGATTTTGGCCTCTTCGGGCCTTCCTGGAGGACCTCTTGGAAGCCTCTTGGGCCGTCTTGGAAGCCTCTTGGGCACATCTAAGTCCGTCTTGGGTGCATCCTGGGCCGTCTTGGAGGCATCTTGGGGCCATCTAAGCCGTCTTGGAGGCCATCTTGGCCGTCTTGGAGGCATCGTGGAGGCCATCTTGGCCGTCTTGGAGGCCATCTTGGGCGTCTTGGAGGCCTCTTGGGCCGTCTTGGGGCCCTCTTGGGGCCGTCTTGAGGGCCTCTTGGGCCGTCACGGAGCCATCTTGGAGGCCTCTTGGGCGATCTTGGGGCGATCTTGGGGGTCTCTTGGGCCGTCGGAGAACCGAAAAAGCGCAAATGCCAAAATCCTTCAATTACGCTACCGAAGAACTCCACATACTTATTTTATGTCACGTGTGTTCACAAACCATATCACATCCCGCTTCGCCATCCTGACGAGCCAGACTGACCAGACCAGCCAGATCAGCCAGACTGTCCAGACCAGTCGGATCGGTCGTTCCAGGCATAACCAGCCAAAGTCGTCAGACCAGCCAGCCAGGCCAATCAAGCAGAGCAGCCACACGAGCCAGCCAGGCCAACCAACCACACCAGCCAGACCAGACCAGACCAACCAGACCACGCCAACCAGACCAACCAGTCGAACCAGCGTCGTCGTACTGAGTCTACTCAGCGTCGTCGTCGTACTGCTGTGCCTGGACGGCCGTCGTGCATAGCGACCTCAGTGAGAGACCACCCCCTGCGCACCCCCTGTAGCGTCGAGAAAATGCAACGCCTGCTGTGCCTGGACGACCGTCGTGCGTAACGGCCGCGGTGAGAGACCACCCCCTGCGCACCCCCAGTGGCGTCGAGAAAGTGCCACGCCTGCTGTGCCTGAGCGACCGTCGTGCATAGCGGCCGCGGTGAGAGACCACCCCCTGCGCACCCCCTGTGGTTTCGAGAAAGTACCACGCCTGCTGTGCCTGGGCGACCGTCGTGCATAGCGGCCGCGGTGAGAGACCACCCCCTGCGCACCCCCTTTGGTGTCGAGAAAATGCCACGCCTGCTGTGCCTGGACGGCCGTCGTGCACAGCGGCCGCGGTGAGAGACCACCCCCTGCGCACCCTCTATGCCGCCGGGAGAAGTGCCACGCCTGCTGTGCCTGGACGACCGTCATGCATAGCGACCCCAGTGAGAGACCACCCCCTGCGCACCCCCTGTGGTGTCGAGAATGTGCCACGCCTGCTGTGCCTGGACGACCGTCGTGCACAGCGGCCGCGGTGAGAGACCACCCCCTGCGCACCCCCTGTGGTGTCGAGAATGTTCCATGGCTGCTGTGCCTGAACGACCGTCGTGCAAAGCGGCCGCTGTGAGAGACCACCCCCTGCGCACCCCCTGTGCGAGAAAGTGCCACGCCTGCTGTGCCTGGACGACCGTCGTGCATAGCGGCCGCGAGGGACCACCACCCCCTGTGGTGTCGAGAAAGTGCCACGCCTGCTGTGCCTGGACGACCGTCGTGCATAGCGGCCGCGGTGGGACCACCCCCTGCGCACCCCCTGTGGTGTCGAGAAAGTGCCACGCCTGCTGTGCCTGGACGACCGTCGTGCGTAGCGGCCGCGGTGAGAGACCACCCCCTGCGCACCCCCTGTGGTGTCGAGAAAGTGCCACGCCTGCTTTGCCTGGACGACCGTCGTGCATAGCGGCCGCGGTGAGAGACCACCCCCTGCGCACCCCCTGTGGTGTCGAGAAAGTGCCACGCCTGCTGTGCCTGGACGACCGTCGTATAGCGGCCGCGGTGAGGACCACCCCCTGCGCACCCCCTGTGGTGTCGAGAAGTGCCACGCCTGCTGTGCCTGGACGACCGTCGTGCATAGCGGCGCGGTGAGAGACCACCCCCTGCACAGCCCCTGTGGTGTCGAGAATGTGCCACGCCTGCTGTGCCTGGACGACCGTCGTGCATAGCGGCCGCGGTGAGAGACCACCCCCTGCGCACAGCCCCTGTGGTGTCGAGAATGTGCCACGCCTGCTGTGCCTGGACGACCGTCGTGCATAGCGGCCGCGGTGAGAGACCACCCCCTGCGCACCCCCTGTGGTGTCGAGAAAGTGCCACGCCTGCTGTGCCTGGACGACCGTCGTGCATAGCGGCCGCGGTGAGAGACCACCCTGTGGTGTCGAGAAAGTGCCACGCCTGCTGTGCCTGGACGACCGTCGTGCATAGCGGCCGCGGTGAGAGACCACCCCCTGCGCACCCCCTGTGGTGTCGAGAAAGTGCCACGCCTGCTGTGCCTGGACGACCGTCGTGCATAGCGGCCGCGGTGAGAGACCACCCCCTGCGCACCCCCTGTGGTGTCGAGAATGCGCACCCCCTGCCTGCGCCTGCTGTGCCTGCGACCGTCGTGCATAGCGGCCGCGGTGAGAGACCACCCCCTGCGCACCCCCTGTGGTGTCGAGAAAGTGCCACGCCTGCTGTGCCTGGACGACCGTCGTGCATAGCGGCCGCGGTGAGAGACCACCCCCTGCGCACCCCCTGTGGTGTCGAGAAAGTGCCACGCCTGCTGTGCCTGGACGACCGTCGTGCATAGCGGCCGCGGTGAGAGACCACCCCCTGCACAGCCCCTGTGGTGTCGAGAAAGTGCCACGCCTGCTGTGCCTGGACGACCGTCGTGCACGGCCGCGGTGAGAGACCACCCCCTGTGTGGTGTCGAGAAAGTGCCACGCCTGCTGTGCCTGGACGACCGTCGTGCATAGCGGCCGCGGTGAGAGACCACCCTGTGGTGTCGAGAATGTGCCGCGCCTGCTGTGCCTGGACGACCGTCGTGCATCGCGGCCGCGGTGAGAGACCACCCCCTGCGCACACCCGGTGGCGTCGAGAAAGTTCCCCACCTGCTGTGCCTGGACGACCCTGGCACGCATAGGGAGACCACCCCCTGCGCACCCCCTCTGGTGTCGAGAAAATGCCACGCCTGCTAGGCCTGGACGACCCTGACACGCATAGGGAGACTACCCCCTGCGCACTCAGCTAAGCTGAGCCGAGCTGTGCTGTGCCGTGCTGTGCTGAGCTGAGTGAGGTGAATGAGCACGGGTGCGGCGCGGCAAGGAAGAGAAGGAGAGGGAGGAGAAGGAGGAGGAGACGCGGGTGCGCCGCGGCAGGGAAGAAAACCAGAACCCCACGAAAAATGTGGGGAAAAACCTTTGGACAATCAATGATTTTCGCCCTTTCGGGCCTTCCTGGAGGACCTCTTGGACGCCTATTGGGTCGTCTTGGAGGCCTCTTGGGGGCCTCGTGGGCCGTCTTGGGCCATCTTCAGGCTATCTTGGGCTGTCTTGGGTATATCTTGGGCCGTCTTGGAGGCATCTTGGGGCCAACAAGAGCCGTCTTGGAGGTTATCGTGGCCGTCTTGGAGGCGTCTTGGCCGTCTTGGAGGCCATCTTTGGGCCGTCTGGGGCAGGAGAACCGTTTGCAACCACCTCTTCTGGGCGGCCGGCGGGACGGAACCCCAGGGGGAGTTCATTTGGAAAAAGAGCCAAAACCAAAAGCCATATAGTTTGGCACGCCAGGCACCCCTGCGATGAATCGACAGGGGGCGGTGGATCGAAGACGCCTACGGCGAATCACCGCCGCCCCCTGCCTTTATGGAAGCGCCTATGTGGCCGAACGTTGAGGCCAGACCTGCCAAGCCATCGGACCATGTGTTCCCCGAATCGGTTTGGAAAGCCTTCGGGGAACACGTGGGCGTCTTGATGGTCATCGTCGTCGTCTTGGAGGCCTCTTGGGCGATCTTTCGGCGATCTTTGGGGGCTCTTGGGCCGTCTCGGGCCGTCGGAAGGCCGAAAGAAGGGAAATGCCCAAATCCATCAAAAACCTTGGGAAAATCAGTGATTTTGGCATCTTTTGGCCTTCCTGGAGGCCCTCTTGGGGGCCTCTTGGGCCCTTTTGGGCCAGCTTCGAGCCAACTTCGGCCATCTTGGTGGGTTCCTGGCACGTCTGACGCCGTCGGGAGCCGTTTTGGGGGCCTTTCTGGGCCAACGGGGGACCCTCTTGGGGCGCTCCAGGGCCGTCTTGGAGGCCATCTTGGGCGTCTTGGAGGCCATCTTGGGCGTGTTGGAGGCCTCTTGGGCCGTCTTGGGGCCCTCTAGGGGCCATCTTGGAGGCCACTTGGGCCATCAGGGGGCTCTCTTGGGGGCCTCTTGGGCGATCTTGGGGGCTTCTTGGGCCGTCTTGAGCCGTCGGAGAGCCGAAAAGGCGCAAATGCCAAAATCCTTCAAAAACCATAGGAAAATCAATGATTTTGCCCTCTTCGGACTCTCCTGGAGGACCTCTTGGAGGCCTCTTGGGCCGTCTGGGAGGCCTCTGGGGGGCCTCTTGGGCCGTCTTGGGCCGTCTTGGACTCTCTTGGGCCGTTTTGGAGGCCGTCTTGGACCATCTCGGGCGGACTTGGAGGCCATCTTGGGCCATCTTCGCGATTTTTTGAGGATGTCCCGAGCGAAACGGCCGTTTTTGCGCACGGTGGCGGGTTCTGCCGGAGCCCACTGGGGAGTTCTTTTGGAAAAAGAACCAAAACCAAAACCTAACAGCTCGTCCAGCACGCCGTGCACCCCTGCAAGCAGGGGGCGGCGGATCCTAGTGGCCTTCGGCCCATCCCGCCACCGTGTCTGGGTTGTGGGTCTGAAGCCTCTTGTATGTGTGTTGGGGGGTTGTGGCCTCTCGGCGCCCCCCTAAGAGGGCCCCAAGTACACCCAAGAGCGCTCCAAAAGTAGCTCAAGAGAGCCCCAATATGCCATTTTGGAGCTTCCGCCTGGGACGCCTGAATTTATGATCCCCCTATTTTTGACTCCTGGGGACCGAGATGGCCTCAAGAGACCTCCCCCAAAAAGGCCCAAAGAGAGCCCCCAAATGGCATCAAGCGTGCCCCAAGAGGTTCTGCGTGGACTCGAAGAGAACCCCAAGATATCTCCAAGAGACTTCCGAGAAAACGCGCCCAAGACGGCTGTTACACTGCATGCTTCAACATTTCCTTGATCAAAGCAACTCGCCTGGCGATCTGCTTCTGGATGGCCTGCAAGGTCCCGAGATCCAAGATAACTCCAAGAATGTCAGAAAAAGCCGCCGTGACAACGAACTCATGTGTCAAAATATGCAATACGCTCCTACCGGCCCCAGACGCAACGCAAATCAAGTGTCCAAGAATTTCTGAACCCTGAGAGATCTACAAAACCACTTCAAGAAATCTTTCAAAACTAACCAAATAAAGCCAGGGCAGCATGGGAACATGTGTTCAGCCATTGAACACATGTTCCCGCCGTTTCTGCGGCCCCCGCACGCTTGTAAAGGCAGCCGTTCCACTGCATGCTTCTACACTGCCCTGATTCGAGCAACTCCCCTGGCAATTGCTTCTGGATGGGCTGGTGTGGATACTTTTTTTCGGTCGCGTCCACCAGCGAAAGCGCAGGCGGAGTCAGAAGCGTTCCGGGACACTGAAGCGGCCTAATTAGCACTGGTGTGGATACGCGAAGCGTCAAGGATTTCTTCGTTGGTCTTACGAAAAGCTAACTCGGCGCCACTTGAGGTCTCTGCAAACACTTTTTGGCTCTTCCAAGAAGTTCCCAGCAAAATGTCCCAAGAGTGCCTCAAAACGGTCCAAGTGGGCTTCAGGACGGCACAAGAAACCTCCAGTACGGTCCTAACGCGTCCAAAGTGCGCACGGCCCAAAAAGGCCCTCAAGACGGCCTCTAAAGGCCAAGAGTGGCCCCCAACCGGCCGCAGGAGGCACCAAGATATCCCCAGGAGGCCCCCAGGAAGACCTCAAGATGCCGCAAGAGGGCCACAGGAAACTCCTCTTTCTCCTCTTTCTCCACTTCCTCCTTCTCCTCTCTCCTTCTCCTCTTCCTCCTCCTCCACCTCCTCCTCCTTCTCCTTCGATGCATATTTAATCTTCGCAACCATTTAACGCCAACGAGCCCGACACAAAATCAATGAAACACGTCTCTGAATAATTCAATTCATGTCCACACCGCCTCAAGGCGCCATTCCCTTACATGCGCATTTCGCCGTTGCAATGCCTGCTCTCGCAAACACCTTTCTCCTTCATTGGCTGCTTCTTGCATTGGCAGAACGAACCTCCTCCTTCTCCTCCTCCTCCTCCTCCTCCTCCTCCTCCTCCTCCTCCTCCCCCTTCACCCCCCAAGAGTTCCCCCCCAGGGATGTCCAAAACAGCTGGGGGAACATCATTAGCTAGGCCAAGCTTTGGCCCATCGTTTGCCACATCGGCATTCCCAGAAGGGCAGGGGGCGGCAGTGACTCGCCGAATGCGTCTTTGATTTTGACAGCAAGCTATCGGGGCTCGACGTTGGAGACTACAGGGGTTGGGGATGACGCAGCACAAGCCAAGGCAATACGCCTCCACACCAGGACGCTGAACGGCAACAAAACATGACACACGGCGGTGCTGACTAAGACGATAGTTCAAGCTGTCCACCACAAACGCCGGCAGATCAGTGAGGCTGATGAACACGATGGACACCCGAGATAAACGATAGAACTGACGAAAGGCGAGTAACACCACTACATTGAATTCCAACAGTTAGGCATTCAACGTCACCGAAGCGTGCGCAATGATGGACGCGAACATGAGCTCCTCGAGGGCCATTTGCACTCATAGGCACCCTCCCACAACGCGGTGCTGACCAACGCTGCTTTACCCGTATAAGAGCTGAACATCTCGGGGGCCCACACAACCACGACGATTAACAACATGATAAACACCATCACCACGATCCTAAGATAACAACATTGAGGTGATAAACGGGACAATCGGTTAAACACACCAAAAAACGTGGACAATTGAACTACGACTGCCGCTGCACGTGGACACTGTGTTGCATCGTGAACGCGTACCGGGCTTGCCGCTCCCAGCACGACCACACCATACGTTTTCCACTCGTGCACGCACAACCTGCACCACAACACACTAACATCAAAATGACGTTGCGCCCTCGGTGGCAAAACTCGAGCCATGACTAATCTAAAGATCGTTGGCGGCTACTGGAACTCTGTTTCTATTGTTGGCGGGGTCGCGCTTATGAGTGAATCCTGGATCTCGCTGAGCCCGAAGCGTGCCTTTGCTACTACAACTGTATGTTTATATCTTGACCTGCTTGCTGTTAGTGCAACCGCTACTGTCGGGGGATTCTGCTTCGAGGCCTCCGGTTGCCTCCCCCCTCCAGTTTACTCCCATGCACCAGAACGATGCGTATTCTGACGTCCTAATATCAGGGTATGTTTCCCCCCAGACGGCGCGCAAGCAATGCCTTGCTGAGCGCACTCTTTTCATTCAGGGAAACTTTCGCTGCACAATGCAGTGCCACCTTTGTGCCCTAGGATCAGGTGCCAGAGAGTTAGCTGCCTCGACGGCCCGAGGTGGCTACTCAACCTGTGTCCGCACAGCCCGTGCGGACCATTAGTACTATCACGTCCTTGTATCCCCGCACGGCGGGCTTCCTGATGAAACGCCCATCCTCGGCACAACACAATGTGCCCAGCTCAATATACGAAAACATGAATCCTTTTGACCAGATCAATTACAAACACAGCGCATCGCTACCATCTCCTCTGCAACTACCTTGTAAAGGTCCTTTTGGCATGCCACGCCCGCATCACTTTCCGTCAGAGAGCCCATTAATTCAAGCTCAACTTATCGCGGAGGAAAAAACACAAAATCATGTGGCATCTAACGTGCCACATGACGCTCTACAGGTGGCTGCCAATCCGAAGCGCTGCAAACCTCCCCACAACGGAAACATAACTCTTGCAGCTCCTGTTCCGCAAGATGGGCCGGAGGAGCAAGAAGAGAAGGAAGTGAAAACGGAGAGGAGGGATGCACCAACCGTCGGAGAGGATGAAGACAACGAAACACTAACTTCAGATTCTCGGCCATCCTTCTACAATCACATTTCCAAATAAGACCCACTCTTACAAATCAATGCCTCTTTGATTCTTTACATGACAGAATTGTGCTCGAAACTGTCTTCTTCACCATCCTCCTCCTCATCCTCCTCACTGTCAGCATAACCAGATTCCTTGCCCCCCCTGGTACTTCGCGCAGGACAGAAAACGCAGCAGCTTCGCGAAAAGCTTAGCTCTTCAAACGGTGCGACGTTTGCCGATGTGAATAAAGAGTTCTGGCAAGCACGAGCCAAGACATGTTCGTCATGTACTCGCGCATATGCCACAAAACGAATCCAGAGGAAACCTCTGCCGTGATAAAGCGGCGAGATCTCCAGCGAGAAAAAGAGAGGTAGAGGGAGGAAGATATAACGAGACATACACGCACACACAGAACAATCTAAGCAAGTGCGGGGGACGGGATCAACCACTCAAGTGGGATACACAAGTGCCAGCCAACGTCCGACGGAGAGACAGACGCGACAGCGCTTTCAGAGGAATGGGGCAGGGCACGACACCTCGCCCTGCTCGTGATCCTGATCCTGCTCCTCCTCCTCCTCCTCCCTTCCTCCCTCCTCTGCCTCCTCCCCTCTCTTCCCTCCCTCCTTGCTCCCTCCTCTGGGGAACCCGAAAAGTGCCGATACCGCTACTCCCCGGACCTCTCCTGGGGTGCGGTCTGACTAGGATTTCGACGCGAATCCAGCGGTGGCGACGACGCAGGCCCAGGAGGCCCAAGAAGGGGCAAAACGAGGGGAGGGTAGAGGTATGGGTACCTTTTCCTCCTCTGATCCTCCAGGCACCCCCCTTCTCCCTCCGACGTCCTTCCGTGCGCCCGCTCCCCCAGTGCGGGGTGGCCCGCAAACGCTCGGGGCTGCCTGGGCCGCGCTCTGCTGGCCAGCCCGTGGGGACAACGGTCGTGGTGCCACTCGGAGGGGGAGCGGCAGACAGTCAGAACTGCTAGTGAGGATAGCAAGGGTTCCCCCCATATGTTCCATACTTTCTGGATTTTCGCCTCGCCCCCCACTTCCCATACTTTCATATATACATATATATATATTTTCCTGGGACTCGATGATGATTTGTGTCTGTGTGTGTTTTCCCATGTCGATGGGAAGCCAAGGGCGTCCACGGGCCTCCAAGGGCGTCCAAGGGCGAAGCCCCTTGGACGGCCAGGTCGAAGCCTTTCGAGCGGGGCTGGCCGCCATCGAAAGGTACCGTTACCCATCCTTACTACCGACTTCGGGTGCACTGCGGGTTCGTGCCGTGTCGACCCGCTGGTCGTCGTCGTCGTCGTCGTCGTCGTCGTCGTCGTCGTCGTCGTCGTCGTCCTCCGTCGGTCGTCGTCTGTCGCCGAGGCCAAGGTCGACGCGGGCCACCCGTGGTGGGGGCAGACGCGGGGTCCCCACAGCACGGGGAGGAGCGGCGGCGGCGAGCACGCTCGACTGGCGCGGGGCAACATCCGCGTGCTGGCGGGGGGCAGCCCCATACTGCGGGCCCGCGTCGCCACCCATCGAGTTGCCTGAGTCGTTGATCGGCTAAGGGAGGGTTCGGATTTCGCCGCCGATTGTCGACCCATACGTTGGTTCCAGACACTGCGGGGATCGTTCAGCCTTGAACGATCGGCCGTCTCCGAATCCCCACCGGCCATGGATTATCAAGAATCGATGATCGGCGGGGGTGGGCTTCGGATTTCGCCGCGTGTTCGACGAAGTCCAAACCCTACCCTCGCCACCCGTAGAGTTGCCTGAATCGTTGATCGGCTAAGGTAGGGTTCGGATTTCGCCGCCGACCGGGGGCGCTGGGGCCTCCACCCACCCGCGCCGCGCGCAGCGCGCCAGGGGCGGGGAGCCCAGCGCCGATCCGAGAAATCCGCGCGGAGCTCCGACAGCTACTGCTCACGCATTTGTTTTTTCCTTCTTCGATGGTCAGCGCCAAGCTGAGAGGTTCGAGCGGAGCTCCGAAATGAATGCTTCTGATGTTTTTCTCCATCGGGTCATGCGATTGAGAAAGGCAAGTATCGTATTGGAAGGGGTTGGGCAGATACAGAGCACGACTATGCAATACATACGTTCAAGATGCGCGTCAACACGGATACTAGGATCAAATCTCTCAACTAAGACGAAGCCAGGACGAGGAATAAACTGGGTGAAGATACATCGGAAATCTCTGGGATCGGGCGGCTCTGGAGGATGTCTCGGGCTCCACGGCTTTCTCAGAGCGTTCTGGAACGCTCCGAGGGCCTTCCGGAACGCTCTGGAACGGACGTGTCCTTGTCCTGGCCCCGTCCGACCAAGCCCATCCCCCCAACTCGATATCTTGCCGTGGGTCGGACGTCCATTTCCCGTGCATTTTTCGGTTCCGTGCGTGCTTTCCTTGCTCGATGGTCCAGGATGGTCCTCAATGGTCCCCGCCGAGAAAACTGCACACGTCCGAGCGATGCCAGGATATGCCCCAGGGCCCCGACCTCGGCGACCCGACGAAGGCCCACGTCTTGGAGCGGCGGGCTGGCTGCCTCCGCCCCGGTGGAGGGCGCTCGGCGGGGCCAGCGGCGACGCACGCGGGGCGTGGTCGGCGGTGCGGTGGGCGCCGTCTCCTCGACGGGGCGGTGCCACGTCTTGTCCTCGAGCCTCAAAGGTCGAGGCGATGCTGGAGTTTTCTGGGCGTTCTTGGCCTTCGTCGGGTTTCCAGAGGTGAACCAGCCTCGAACGTATCCCTATCCCTAAGATGGGCGAGCAAAAAGCGAGGACAATCTCAGGGACAGGCCCTCAGAAACTGAGGGAATCCTTAAGATCGACATCGAGGTGAGGTGGTGTCAAACATAAGGATAGGGATATGCTTCAAACTGGTAAGAGGTCTCAGGAAGTCTCCAGGGACCTCTGGGGACCTTCAGGGGTCAGGGTCCGGGCCGGCAGCAACACTCACCAGGTGGATGTTGCGGGCCCAGGGCGCTTCACAACCCACGAGCACAGCTGGAGCAGGCCCAGTTACTTGTCGTCAGCACATGCAGCTTCTTCGTGTTTGTCGGCTGCCTCATCTGGCGCAATGCTTTAGCATATTGAAACTGCAAGCTGGAGCGCGCGGGGCTATTGACACCCTTGGCATCCATGGCGGGAACCAGTGGCCCAGAGTGAGGGGCAAATCCACACCGGGCGAGCTTAACATATGATTAGCTCTGGCGAGTCAGTATTTCCGCAGAACAACACATCCACGATGTACAATGTTGGTGACGGTAAGGCTTCCAGACATCTGTCCGCGTATGCTGGCGGACGGCCAGGAAAGACAGTGGCCCCCAGGTGAGTTCATGTTTTTTTTTACACGGGACCGAATCCCGTCACAAGCACGTGCCGCACGACGCCGCCAGCGCTGACGGAATACCTCTCCCCTTCGAGAGATCTTTGGAGAGGGGAGATCGCTCGGATCTCTTCCCATTGGGCTCCGTATGTCGATGTGGATGGACAGCTCCCTTGGCCAGAACGGCGCGCTCTTCGACAGCAGACGCTAGGCCACAAAGCCACGGCGCCTCGACCGCGGTGCCCGCCATGCTCGGCCGGCACCCGGCCTGCACCCGGCCTGCATCACGTGCGCAGGAGGGCCACGACCAGCGGTGCACCCGCACTCTCCCAGAGACCGCTCGCGCGACTCCATCCACCAAGACCAGGACACGAACAGAGGAGGAGGAGGAGGAGGAGGAGGAGGAGGAGGAGGAGGAGGAGGAGGAGGAGGAGGAGGCGGAGGAGGCGGAGGCGGAGGCGGAGGCGGAGGCGGAGGCGGATAAATCGGGGATCTCTGAGATCTGGCAGTTCTGGAGGATGCTTCGGGCGCCGCGGGCTTTTCAACAAAAAGGTCCAGGACGCTCTGGAACTTGTCCCTGTCCGATCCACCTCCACCCCCCCCCCGCCTCCGCTGCTTGCTTGTCGCCTGGAGTTCCAGGCCTGAAGCGAGAGTGGAGAAGACGGCGGCCTTCGGGCGCCAGACGCACGAATGGCACATTATGCAGGTGATGCGATCTTGATCCAGCCCACCACGAAGTGGTGATCGCGAGATACACGCAGAGACCATTCCACTGCCGATGCCGACACTGATGCCAATACCTCCACTTGCTTCTCCCCCTCTTCTCTCATATGTTATCCCTTTGTCTTCATCGTTCTGGCTTGCTCTTCCTCCTCCTGGGTCCTCCTGGCTCCTCCTCTTTCGCCTCCGTCGTCCGCCTCCCAGAAAATGATTCTCGACCTCTCGTCCTCCCGAACGCCTGGCTTATGCAGGAAAGTCCTCGACGACCTCTCCTCCTCCTCCTCCTCCTCCTCCTCCTCCTCCTCCTCCTCCTCCTGCACCTCCTTCTCCATGCTCAGCATGTAAAGGGAGGTAATCTGGAAATTACACACCTGGACCACGGCGATACGACCACTGAGATCGACTTCATACTTCGCCCGTCGGCCGACCATCGAATGACAGGTGCCCCTGCCAACTGAAACAACCACTTCCTGATGGAGTGTTTGTCCTCCTCCTACAGTAGGAGCCCGACCACAAGAAACCTTCCACAAGAAGCCCAACCCTGAGACCCTAGGACGTCCATTGACTTTTGGTGTGGGAAGGCCACGCTTCCCTTGGCAAAACCATCGAAACCCCGGGCACCCTGGAGGCAAACAGGGTGTTTCTTGGCATGGGTCGCCACTGTACTCTGTCTCCTCATCACCTCCGGATCAACGCACACTTTTTTCCGAAACTCCCAGAAAGCTCGCGCGTGCGTGAATCGTAATGGTCAAACGGCACTCGCACAGAGATCTCCCCGGGTTGCCGGAGGAAGCCCGACGTCGGCCCGAGGAGCCCCCAACGGTTCCCAGATGAGGCCAAGAGCGTGAGCCAAAGGCCTCCAGAGGCCTCCAGATGGGGACAAAAGCGCGAGCCAAAGGCCTCCAACGGCCTCCAGATGAGGCCCCAAAGGCCTCCAAGTGAGGCCTCCAGGTGAGGCCCGACGTTCCTGGAGGCCACAAGGTGATTTAGGAGGTTCCGGAAGCTCTTCGGTGGCCATCAGGAGTTCAGAGATGTCCATACATGGAGGCGCCGCGCACAAAGTCTGGACCAGTGCATGGCGGCCCGTACGAAGGCAGCCAGCGGCGACTCAAACAGCGCAGAAGACTTTTCGGCGGTCGGTGGACGTCAGTGGCTTGCAACAATCTCGCAACGATGTGCGACCGCCTGCGCTCGATAAGAAGAGGTTGGTCTTGAACCTTGCCGAGTAAGTACTCCTTTCTATCATGTCCTTGCTAGCTGTTATGATGGATCCCTTTTGCTGTGCCCCTTCCTTCCTTGCCTCTCTGTCAAGCCTCCAATTCTCTCTGACCGCTACTTGCGGTTAGGCCGCATGCCTAGGACTTTTTCAGACTTGTTGCGCATTCGTTTTCCCCTCATAAGCAAAGTTAACTCCACTGAAACATCAATCCGAAGACACGTCACGTTCTCTTCGGATGCCAGTACAGCGCGAACCTCATGATAATTGCATGAACATAATATTCGACCCAACAGCTGCATTGCAATCCGCCACCGTGCCCCCTGGCACGTTGAGGCGTGGAAGAATGCCAAGGGCTACCTGGTGAGGTTTTTTGGGATGCTAGTGAAGGATCGCCCCTCCGCCGGGCCGCAGACTCCTGCGTGCACCGCCCCTCCTTTCCGAGGCCACTTCCCACGTGCCCGCTCGAGGATGGTGCAGCTTCGCCATGGCAGCCAATGCCTAGTGCCCCATTCCACATTTGCACGCTCGAGGATCGTGCACATCCCGCATTCCCAGGCGCTGCTCCCACGCACTCCATGGCCACAATCCCTCGTGAAAACCGATGGATGTGCGTCCCGAGCTTCCAGACGGCCCGTGCAGGCAACCAAGGACACCAAGATGGCCCAATATGTCTCGAAAACGGCCCACGATGGCCCCAAGGCGGCCGAATATTGCTTCAAGACGGCCAAAGATGCCTCCAAGAAGCCCCAGAAGGGCCACAAGAGGATCTCAAACAGGGTCCGAAGAAACCAAAATCATTGATTTCCCTCTGGCCTTTGAATCATGTTTAAGACGGTCCGAGAAGACTCCACGATGACCCGAGAGGCATCCAAGACGGCCCCAAGACGGCCTAAGAGAGCTTCCAGTGTGACCGAAGACTGCCTTAGAAGGCCCTTCGACGGCCCAAGACGGCGCCAAGATGGCGAGGGGGAGGGGGAGGGGCAGGGGGAGGGTAGGAGGTCTATCGACCTCCGACACAACTGGGTGACCCGAGGCCCGTCCGGAGCCATCCCGCAGCGGCAACAAACACCACGACGCCCCGAGGCCGCGGCACCGCGACGCCGCGACACCGCGGCCGGGCTGCACCACGACACCACGGAAAGACGACACGATCCCGCGACCCCAGCAGCCCCACGGCTCCCAGACGTCTCGCCAAGACGACGCCCCGAAGACGCGACGCCTCAAGACAGCGGCGCCAGCATACCACAACACCCAGGCGCTGGAGAAGGACCAGGCCACCAAGCAGCGCCCCGGCCCTCAGCACCCTGACAGCTCGAGTGCAACTCTGTGCGCACGACGCGAACCCGCAGCACGGTGTTCTGGTCGAGGCGCCACCCGGCCAACTTCTGCACATGAGTTGAGGAAACGCGTGGAACAGTAAGGGGTAGATGCTGCGAGAGATCGTGACTTGCGCGGCCAGTCGAAGTGCAAAAGCGTTGAGAGAGAATGCGCAGAGGGAAGCTCTGCCATGAGAAGCCTTGGGATGCCGACAGCAGTCAGAAATCTGACCGCTCTACGATACAGCCCTCCCGCTCGCTGTCACTGCGCTGCAGCATCGATGCTTTCGTGAAGCTCGGTGTGACCTGCAAAAGTGAGGCATGAGGGGCAGAGACACGAGGCCGAAATAAAGATGTGGGAGTCCGACCACGCTGTCCTCCTCCCTCCCTTGACTTTCCTGATTCCTGCTCCGTTTGACTTAGCATACGTCAACACTTAACTGCGGCTAGGCTAGTCCTGTATCGCATCGAAGCCGCCGAAGCAGAGACGTCAAGCTACTTCGCGGGTGCTGAACGTTGGCGTAAACTGTCCTGGTGCTAAAAGTACTACACGGTATAATACCTGTCCTCGCGTCCCCGTCATTCTGGCCACCAATACATACGCGGAGGAAGTTCGGTGAACCCATCGGCGCATGTCGAGCCCGCGTTTGCGCGTTGGAGCTCCCTGCTGAACAGGCCTGAAACCTCCATGGGTTTCAAACACGCCTCATTGCGCCATGGCCCCCAAATACCCGCAGGATCATATGCCGCGCAAGGAAAAACCGAGCATGCCCCAGAGGGGCCCCCGGGTGCTCCGAAGGTCCCGCTGGATATCGCCAAGATGTCCCCGGATGCCCCCCAAAGACCCCGCGAGACCCCCCAGGCCCCCCACGGCGCTGCGTGGGCGCTTCGCGCCTGGCACCCTGCTCCTCGAAACTCTGCACGCGGGCGGAGGCGCGTACAATCGAGCAGAAGACAGCGTTCACGAGGTGGTCACTATGCACGGAGCCCGAAGAAAAATCACAGTATGTGCAACGAATGCCTGAGGAGAGGCAAGCACTCTGCGAAGCTTGGACTCCTCGACTCGCGGGGTGCGCGGTGCAGATCTGGCCACTGCCTCCCTCTGCTTTTCCCTCTCTGCTTCCCTCCCCCTCCCCCTCCACCTCTGTTCATCCTTCAAAGCATTTCGTCTCTTTCCCTGTTCCTATTCGCTTCTCCTCCCCCTCCCCCTCGTCTTCCTCCTCCCTCCTCCTTATCTCCCTCCCCTCCTCCTTCTCTCCCTCCCTCCTCCTTCCCTCCCTCCCCCTCCTTCCCCCCTCTCCCTACCTTCTTATTATTGTTCTTCTTCGCTCCTGCCCTCCTCCTTATCTCCCTCCCTCCTCCTTCTTGCCTTTCCCTGTCACCCTCTCCTTCTCCGTCTCCGCTTTCCTCTCCACCTCCTCCCCCCCCCTCCTCGCTTGGGTTCTCCCTGGGAGTTCTTGAGCCGTCCCGTCGTTGGGACATCATGGAAGCGCTGCTGGTGGTCTTGGGCCTTTATCTTCAGTTCCGCTTCTTCCAGCTTGGGGCCCTCTCTGGCTTCTTCTGGACCGCCTGGGCGGGCCTGGGGCCGCTCCAAAAACATGCTGGGCTGTCTTCTGGGCCGTGTCGGGCCTCTCTGGAAGGACCCTTGGGCCGTCTTGGAACATACTCTGGTTCCTCTGCGGCCGTTTTGCGTATGTGCCGGAAGCCCTGAACCCAAAAAGGCTGCCATCTTTGGGGGGCGCATCTTGTACTTCCGTCGGCTTCCGCCAACTTTCGCCGAACTTCCGCCGAGGAAGAGATGACAACTCATTCGACGTCAAAGGCAAAGCCCTCTCTGGAACGCCTCACATCTTGAAACGAAAGCCTGGGACGCCCAACGCACGGGAAAATGGCTTGGACAAGATTTGGGAAGCCTGGGGTCTCTCTTGGAGTAGGAACGCACACACAAAACGGCACAGACGTGAACTTTTGGGGGTCCGCGCGGATTTCTTGGATCGGCGCTGGACCCCCTCTGTGGAGCGCGGAGCGCGCCAGGGGCGGTACCGGAGTCGCCACCAGCGGGAATCAGCGCAGATCCAAGAAACCTGCGCGGAGCTCCGGAAACTTACGTTTATGCTGTTTGACCTTATTCGAGGAAGCTCTCGGGGACTCTTGGAAGCCTCGTGTGCCGTCCATTGCTGCCTCTGCTGTTTTTCTGTTGATTCCGCTTGGGCAACACCTGGGCGCACGCCTGATCGCCACGGGCCTGACAGCAAGGTCCAGCAGGACGCGAAAGAACCAACCTCTTCTTCTTCTTCTTCCTCCTCCTCCTCCTCCTCCTCCTCCTCCTCCTCCTCCTCCTCCTCCTCTCCCCCCTCCGCTCTTCCTCCTCCTCCTCCTCCTCCTCCTCCTCCTCCTCCTCCTCCTCCTCCTCCTCCTCCCTCTCCGCTGCTCCTCTCCTCCTTCTTTCCTCTTTTTCTCTCCTCCTCCCCTCGTTCTCCTCGTTCTCCTCCTTCTGCGCTACCACCTGAGGTGCACTCCGCCGCCTTCTCTGTTCACCCTCACTTTCCTCCTCCTTCTCGGCATCACAATCCCTTTCCCCCGTCCAGCTCATATTGCTCCTGCTCCTGTAAATGACTGATCCTCATCGCTTGTTCCTTCTCCTGCTGGCATTGCTCCTTGTCCTCCTCCTTCCTTCCTACTGCTCACTTCCCTCCTCCTCATCTCTCCTTACCTTATGACTTTCCTTCCATGTCCTCCTCCCCCCCTCACTCGTTCTTTCTTCTCATCCGTCTCTCTCCCCCCCTTCTTCCTCTTCGAAGCTCCTAGGGGCGTTGGTAGAGTTAGGAGCATCGCGACGCGGATCAACGCACTACAACCATCCGCCATCTCCTTTCTATGAGGGCGCCGGCAATACAACGACACCGAACCTAGCCAGGACCCTCTTGAGCCAGGGCGGGGAGAGAGACATCACTCCCTCTCTCTCTCTCTTTCTCTATGTTTCTCTTTCTCTATGTCTCTCTCTCTCTCTCTCTCTCTCCGTATATATGTACACATGCAGACGGGGAGAGAGAGAGAGGGAGAGAGGAGAGGAGAGGAGAGCGGCATAACTATATATGTGCGCAAATACATGTATGGTAAGGCCCCTCATCAAGACTACATGCAGTTGTCTATTTTGCTGTTGTTCTGAAGTAATGTGCTTCCCGTTTGCTCGTCTTCGTCGTCGCCCTCCACAACCTTTTACAAACATGTATTGCTTGTTGTTGCCGGTTGCAGCCAATGGGGGGGAGGTGGAGGCGACGCTGGGGGGAGAGGGCGCCGAGAACCAACAAAACAGGGGAATCTTCCAAAGAAGAAGGAAACACAGGAAAATCATAGCACCAAAACAAGGAAATCAACGAGATCAAGGCCCCGACTGGTTTCTTGACGGGGAACATTCTACAACCATCAATTTCCTTTAGTTATCCGCCAGTAGCCTGTCGGGGCTTTGGCTTCGTTTATTCCCAACCATCATGTGGTGTTGGGTCCTCGGTTTGAATAGACAACGCCTCGCGTCTCCTCCTCCTCCTCCTCTCCTCTCCGCTCCTCCTTCATGCTCCCTCATCCTCCCATCCCTGCCTCTGCCCCCCGCATCCAGTACAGCGATTCCTTGAGCTCCACCGAAGGCCCCAATGATGGCGTCCCCCCTGCCCAGTACAGCGCTTCGTGGCCGCATTAGGAGCTCCACCAAAAGCCCCAATGGAGGTGTTCGCATGCGTCCCCCCCGCCCCATGCAGTGCCTCGTGGCCCCGTAAATCCCCACTGCAACCCTCAGTGGCGTTGTTCGCAAGCGTCGCCCCCACTCAGTTCAGCGCTTCGTGGCCCAGAAGTAGTGTGCGCATAAATCTCCCCCACCCAGTACAATGTTTCGTGGCCTCATCGGGCTTTCCACCGAAGGCACCAGTGGCGGTGTTTGAATGGGTGCCCCCTGCCCAGCGGTTCGCCCCACGGGCGATGTTCGCATGGGCCCCCCCACCCAGTACAACGTTTCGTGGCCCCACAGGAAGCTCCACCGACGGCCCCAGTGGCGGTGTTCGCATGCGTTTCCCCCACTCATTACAGCGCTTCGTGGCCCCATGGGGTGCTCCACTGGAGGGCCCAATGGTGGTGTTCTCGTGCGTCTCCCCCACCCGATACAACGGCTCGTGGCCCCATAGGGAGCTCCACCGAAGGCCCCAGTGGCGGCGTCCGCACGCGTTTCCCGCTTTCAGTGCAGCGTCTCGTGGCCCCGTAGGGAGCTCCACCGAAGGTCCCAATGGCCGCAGGCCACATGCGCGTCTCCTCACATAATACAGCTCTTCGCATGTTTCATGGCACTATGAGG
>CAUYUJ010015504.1:156410-159098 GCA_963575745.1 Prorocentrum cordatum
AGAATTTATGCTTCAACGACCCGCACGCTCGACCCGCCCGTCTGGGCCTGCCCGTCCGACCGGCCCGTTAGGGACTGCAGTCGCCGCTCGCTGCCCTTCGCCCGCCTTCGATGCCCCTCGCTGCCCGTACTGGTTCCGCGGTCGCCTTCGCTCGCTGCCCTTCGTGGCCCCGTTGCTGCCCTTCGTGGCAGGGAATGAATATACCCCCCGACAGGGGGTAAGATCGAAGACGCACAGGGCGGGTATCCAGGGCTTGGGATAGGCATATCGAATGACACGCGAGCAAATAAGAGCGAACAGTCTTAAAATGATTGTTGTTGTTGTCGTTGTTGCTGTTGTTATTGCTGTTGCTGTTGTTGTGAAACATTATTATTTCTAAAAAATAACTATTGTTGGGACCCCTGGTGCACGACCCCCCCGCCGCGCCTAGGCCGCAGCCACGTTTTCATCATTTTCGCGAGGAAGTCTCAGGCAAAACGGGTTGGTCCGGATCCGGTTGTGTTGTTACGATCGGTTTTCCCTTGCAAAAAATAAGCTAAAGTGGACATTTCTTGTTCTAACATAACCAAACTTCAAGAATCCCTTGCAAAAAATAAGGTAAAGTGGACATTCGCGCGCGCAAGACGAAATCCTTCCAAAACCTTAGTTTTCGCAGCGATTTTAACATAAAAACATCAAAAAACCAATGGTTTTTCAAAAAAAAAAAAATGTCAAAATCTTCATCCCGCGCGCTCTTGCGGATTCGTAGGAAACCCAACACTTTTTAAACATTTCTGTCAAACGGGCTTTTGCGAGCAACTTTTTCGAACTTCTGCAACAACGGTTGCGCACCTGCCAGGGCCATCATCCCTGTCAAATAATACCATGCGGGACACATTCGTTTTTTCTTCGCGCGCGCACGCCGTCGTCGTCGGCCGCGGGGCCCTGAATAGTAGCCACGGTCGTCCGCATGCCACGAAGTGAAGTGTCCGAACGTCATAGGGCGGGAAGCTGGGTGTGGGTGGTGGCGAAGAGTCGTTTGGAAATTTGGTAGAGCTTGAACCGGCCCCCCCACAAAGTGGGGTATTGCCCGCCTCCTATGAAAACCCTGGCACTGGTGAGAACGGAGTGTCCCCACGTGCTAGTAATTGTTGTTGTTGTTGTTGTTGTTGTTGTTGTTGTTGTTGTTGTTGTTGTTGTTGTTGTTGTTGTTGATGTGGTTGTTGTTGTTGTTGTTTGCTGGCGTCGTCCCACCCGCGACCCGCCCCGCGACCCACCCGCGACCCGCCCCGCGACCCACCCGCGACCCACCCGCGACCCACCCGCGAGTCACCCGCGACCCACCCCGCGACCCACCCCGCGACCCACCCCGCGACCCACCCCGCGACTCACCCGCGACCAACCCGCGACCCACCCCGCGACGCGCCCGCGACCCACCCCGAGACCCCCTTGGCGACACACCCGTGACCCACCCGCGACCCACCCGCGACCCACCGCGAACCACACGCGAGTCACCCGCGACTCACCCCCCGACCCACCGCGGGCTTCTTTTGAATCCGCTCCAGGTGGAGAACGCGCGACCCACCCGCGACCAAAACCGCGTTCACTATACAAATCAGAGTGAGGAGGCCGAGCGGTCATTCACTGTCCCTGGGTGCGTGGCTGAAATGGAATTCCGCGGTGCGGATTCTCGTTGTTGTTGTTGTTGTTGTTGTTGTTGTTGTTTGTTGTTGTTTGTTGTTGTTTGTTGGTGTTTGTTGTCGTCGTCCCACCCGCAACCCGCCCCGCGACCCACCCGCGACCCAGCCCGCGACTCACCCGCGACCCAACCCGCGACCCACCCCGCGACCCACCCGCGACCCACCCGCGACCCACCCGCGACCCACCCCGCGACCCACCCCGCGACCCACCCTGCGACCCACCCCGCGACCCAACCCGCAACCCACCCCGCGACCCCCCCGCGGCCCACCCCGCGACCCACCCGCGACCCACCCGCGACCCACCCGCGACCCACCCGCGACCCACCCGCGACTTACCCCGCGACCTACCCCGCGACCCACCTTCGACCCAAACCACTTTCAAGGTACAAACCACAATTTTCGGCGCCTGCGGCGGGCTTTTTTGCATTCCTTCCAAGTGGAGAGCCCGCGACACATCCCGTGACCAACTCGCGACCAACCCGCGACCCAAACCACGTTCAGGGTACAAACCACATTTTTCGGCGCCTGCGGCGGGCATCTTTTGCATTCGTTTCAGGTGGAGAGCCCGCGGCCCACCCGCGACCGCGTTCAAGGTACAAACCAATTTTTCGGAGCCTGCGGCGGGCATCTTTTGCATTCGTTCCCGGTGGAGAACCCGCGACCCACCCGCGATCCAAACCACGTTCAGTGTACATACCAATTTTTTGGGCGCCTGCGGCGGGCTGCTTTTGCATTCCTTCCAGGTGGAGGTGGAGAGCCCGCGACCCACCCGCGACACAAACCACGTTCACTGAACAAACCAATGCCGCACAAGCGCGGCGGCGGATGACGGGAAGCGCCTCCGGCGTGCACCGTTGGTTCAGGGGCTTAATTTTCTCTGACGAAGGGGTACCGATTCCATCCCGCACCTCGCTGGCGGATGACGGGAAGCGTCTTCGAGGTACGAGAAGCAAGCGGGACGTTCTGGCTGAATCCTTGAGTAAATATATCTTTTCTTTAACTATATGGG
>CAUYUJ010015504.1:159198-229198 GCA_963575745.1 Prorocentrum cordatum
AAACGCCGCCCTGGGTGGGGGAACCGCATGTGGACACCCCCACTGGGGCCTTCGGTGGAGCTCCCTATGGGGCCACGAAACGCTGCCCTGGGTGGGGGAACCGCATGTGGACACCCCCACTGGGGCCTTCGGTGGAGCTCCCTATGGGGCCACGAAACGCTGCCCTGTGTGGGGGAACCGCATGTGGACACCCCCACTGGGGCCTTCGGTGGAGCTCCCTATGGGGCCACGAAACGCTGCCCTGGGTGGGGGAACCGCATGTGGACACCCCAACTGGGGCCTTCGGTGGAGCTCCCTCTGGGGCTACGAAACGCTGCCCTGGGTGGGGGAACCGCATGTGGACACCCCCACTGGGGCCTTCGGTGGAGCTCCCTCTGGGGCTACGAAACGCTGCCCTGGGTGGGGGAACCGCATGTGGACACCCCCACGGGGGCCTTCGGTGGAGCTCCCTATGGGGCCACGAAACGCTGCCCTGGGTGGGGGAACCGCATGCGAACACCCCCACTGGGGCCTTCGGTGGAGCTCCCTATGGGGCCAACGAAACGCTGCCCTGGGTGGGGGAACCGCATGCGAACACCCCCACTGGGGCCTTCGGTGGAGCTCCCTATGGGGCCACGAAACGCTGCCCTGGGTTGGGGAACCGCATGTGGACACCCCGGGCCTTCGGTGGAGCTCCCTATGGGGCCACGAAACGCTGCCCTGGGTGGGGAAACCGCATGTGGACACCCCCACTGGGGCCTTCGGTGGAGCTTCCTAATGTGGGGCCAGACGAGAAGCGCTGCCCCCAGCGGGGAACCGCCATGTGGACACCCCCACTGGGCCTTCGGTGGAGCTCCTATGGGGGCTACGAACGCGTGAGAGGTGTGCCGAAGCAGAGGCAGAGGAGGAGGGAGGAGGGGGAAGAGGAGGAGAGGAGAGGAGAGGAGAGGACGCGGGCACCGTCTCTTCAAAACGAGGACCCAACACCACAGGATGGTTGGGAAAAAGAGGAGGAGGCGGAGGTGCGAAGGAAATACGGAAGGAGTGGAGACCTTTGTGCTCAATGTAACATGAGAACTCAAAACAGGAGGGTTGGGAACAATGTGGATTCATTCGTTCATTTGTGTGAGTGTCTCGCACTTCCGCTTCTGATGGGCTTCTGCTACGTGCGTCCCAAGAATGCTCCAAGAGGTCTCTTCAGGCTCCGAGGGGAGAGGATAATTTACGACACATCTTTTATCGATTGTCTCCTGGATAAGCTCATGATGGACCCGACGGCCTCCAAGCGAGCCTTCGAGAGCTCCGAGGGCCACCCAAAACGCCCAAAGGAAGTTCTACACTTTCCCGAATAAGCGACATGCCTTTAGTTGAATTGTGGTTCTTACCGCCTTCCATTTGCCACGCAGAACTGATTCATCGATCATGCGAACCTTTGCGGCGGACCTACGGGAGGCCATTCAGCTTGCCGCACAAGATAAGGACGGGGAGGGCACATGTGACGGGCGACTGTCTTCCCTCTCTGTTTCACTGCATGCTCCTACCAAGAAGCTGGAAACGCATGGCTGGATGAATCTGTGGGAAGCCACGGCGCTGGGTACACATGCGGAACACCAGCGTGCCCTCCATGGGCCCAGAAAACGGCAGGGCCGATTTTCCATCGTTTCCGAAACAGTGTCTCTTGACAACGGAAATCGCGGTTAAACGGTTAAAAAAAGGGCAACCGAAAATCACGAAACAATGGCTCCGAATTGGAACTGGAACCAGAACTGGCAAACAGACGGTGGCGGAACCAAAAAAAACAACGGCGCCCGAACTGGCCACAAAACGGCAAAACGGGACCGGTAACAAAAGCGGCCCTGTCGTTTCCATGGCCCACTAAGGGCGTGCCCGGCCATAATCAGGCGTTGGCAGAGCTGGGTTTAGTGGGACCTGGTTTAGTGAGAGTATTTGGGGGCGCCCCCCCGCCCCGTTTCACTAGCTGGAACTGCCGTCACCCGAAAAACACAAGCTAAGGCAGACCTGGTTTAGTGATTCTGGCCAATTTAGGGGCCCCAGGGCCCTCCTTGCCTGGGGTCCTGGCTATACCCAACATGCTGGGGGACCCGTGCTGTGATGTGATGCACCGGCTGGGGGACCCGTGCTGTGATGCTGCCGGTAATGCGATCAAGTGCTGTGCCGTCCCCATCCAAGCCTGGATGGGCATCGCCGTCCTGTTCGTGAGCTCCACCGTCTTGGCCTGGCGAGGGCAGGGCAGCACGGCAAGCGCGGAGGGAACCCCGTCTCGATCTGTAACGGCAGCCTGGGGATTAGTTCGGACGGACAGGAGATGAATAAACACGGGGTCGCCCGCACCAACGTGTGTTCGTATCCGCCGGCCCCCATAGGACTGGCGGGTACGTGTATTCGTTGGTCGTCGTCAGCGTCGTCGGAAGAGGATTGGGGAGAGGGAGGACCAAGAGGGAAGAGGCGTGGGAGCTCCGAGTGTGGTCGTGCCGGGCTCATTCATAACAGCACCCCTGGCTCGGACATGAGACTGGTGGTCTGGCGACGGTGGCGCGCGCACAGCAAGACAGGGACGGAGGCCCGTGCACATCAGGAGGAGGGGGAGGGGAAGGGGAGGATGAGGATGAGGGGGATGAGGAACATGAGGACCAGAAAGAGGGGAAGGAGAGGGAGGAGGAGCATGCTTCTTCGCATGCCGCATCATCATGAACATATGCGTGCACTAATTCCGATACGTGCTTGCGCTGTCACGTCCAGCGCATACACCCAGACCAGTGCGTGTGCAACTGTGCTGGCGCGGGCCTATTGGCACATACGCGCGTACTGACATGTACAAATACAAGAGCACATGCATTCGTACACGTACACGTACGCATACCAGAGAAAGACAGAGAGAGAGAGAGAGAGAGAAAGAACGTCTGCCTTCACACGGATGCGTAATCAACCGCATGCATTTGCGCTGAGAAACTCGCACATGCACACAAAGCCGAACATGCATGCCACTGCAGCTTCTACTCCGACCGAAGCACACCCCAGGCCTGAACCGACATGCCTTGGGAGATGCAGGAGGAGGAAGAGGAGGAGGAGCAGGAGGACCACCAACTGCAGAGCACGCAACACAATTGTATGAATTATGACGGGGAGAGAGGCAAATCCAAGATATGCCGCCATGAGTACCCCCTGGCCGCGCTGGCACTGTCGAAGCCTGGCAGAGTTTGTGGCCTCGCGCCAACCCAAGCTTCACCAACGCCAAATGCGGGACGCCACCTGGCGGCCGCGGGACCGTAGCACGAGCAAGCACGAACTCATGTGATCCGGCCATACCGATGAAACGCAAGCCTCCTGCCTTCGCGAGGCGCTGATGGCCTGAGGTTTTGAGTTGGATCGCTGCGTACCCCACCGAAACGGGTGTGGTTGGCCTGCTGCTGTTCAGGGGGGGGGCAGCGACGGCAGCGTGTCGTGAGGGCGAGGGCGACGACGATGTCCGATTCCAGGTCAAGAAATGTTCCCCCCCTGACGATCTACGAGGGAAGCGAGGAGGATGTGGATGCTGACGAGCTGGGGTTGTCCTGGAAAAGAACGGTCGGTGCCCACTCAGATAGCGCCGTATACCCAAAGTCCAAGGCCGGAGGGACAGGTGGCCATGGCAACTTCCTTCTGTTCTGCCTCTTTCGCAAGTTCTGGATCAGACTTGACGGTGTTCGGTCAAGCTTGTCGCCCACATCCGCTCTGAATGACATCATGTGAACGGTCTACGCAGGAGGCACAGCAAAGGGGAGACGCCATTCGTGTGCTGAGTAGAAGAGCGAGCAACCTTGGCACAAATGCATTCGAACACGAGGAGGTAAGAGGAGACGTCGAAACGACACATGGAAAGTGGGAGCACTGGAATTAGGAAACTGGTGCGCCCCCTTCATTCAATGCTGAAGCCACATCGGAGCGTAAGGCCGATGCACTCGCAGAACCCTGTATCATGTCTTTAACATCGGAGAAGCGAGCAGCGAGGACTGCTTTCTTCTTTTTTGTCCTGCTGCTCATGCATTCAGTCGCAGCGCTGGTGTCGCACATCCTACCCTTCTGTTTCGATCTATGCTCTCGATGGGGCTAACAACTGAACCTGGGAAATCGAGCGACGATGAAAAAAAAACAGGAATGCAATGGGCTCCGCAACACATTCAGAATTAAACCCAAGCCGGCGACTCAGAGCTAGCCCCCCAACCTTACAAGTGCTCGTGCTCGGGACTGTCAGGCAAGGTGTGGACTCTTCGTGGGTACCCTTCAGCTGCTGAATACTCTCCCTCTCCTAAACCGTTCTCCTTGTCGTCGTGCTCATCCTCCTCGGGCCTTCCCCCCCTCCACATCATCGCACTGCTCATTCCCATCGTGCTAGTCCCCCTCCCGCTCGGGAGAAGAACGCCCAGAAACGCAGTATAGGCACATCGAGCTGGGCGGTGCAGATGGACCAAATGGCCCTCTGATGAGAACCACGTCCAACTTGCCATCCTCACCGCCAGCCACAGGGCGGAGGACGAGGAATGGGCGGAGGGCGCTGAGGAGGAAGGGAAGGAAGACGAGGAGAAAGAGGAGAGGGAGGAGGACAGGGCGAAGGACAAGGAATGGGCGGAGGGCGTTGAGGAGGAAGGGAAGGAAGACGAGGAGAATGAGTAGAGGGAGGAGGAACAGGACGAGGGCGAGCGGGAGGAGGAGGACGCCGAAGGCAGAGACGACGAGGGATATGCGCAACGGACCGCGCCCACGTCGTCCCGAATAAGGCCCCCCGAGGTGGTCGGGATAGGGGGCCAGCTCCTGGGAAGCCCGTGCAAGGGATAGGAATCCGACGGGAAAGGAGTGGTGGAAGCTGGCGAGGAGACCGACGGATGCCGAGCATGAGCATGAAAATGACCGTGCGGCGCCGATCCGCAATCACTCTCTCGACTTACTCGCACGATATCCACATGTTTCGATGCTCGCCGTTCGCATGGCGAGCCGAACGACAAGAGATCGCAAAGCAGCTGGCCGCGCCATGACCACTCTCTCGACTGCAGCTCTGCAAGCCTGCAAACGAAACACATCATGACAAACGCGGGAGTTCGAGGAGGAGGAAGAGGAGGAGGGGTCGGCTGCGCCTAGTTTGATCAAGCGTGCCTGAGGTCCGCTGAAGTCAGCTGAGGTTCGCTGAGGAGGAGAGGGAGGAGGAGGAGGAGGAGGGGAATGCCGAAGAGGAGGCGGTGGTGGCCGAACACGAGGAGGCGAAGGCCGACGAGGAAAGGCTACAAGCCGAGGAGAAGGAGCGTAGGGACTCGTGATATATGTGAAGCAGGGGGCTGGCCAGCACGAGGACGACGAGGATCCGAAGAGGCATTCTGGCCAT
This sequence comes from Prorocentrum cordatum, assembly GCA_963575745.1. Taxonomy (NCBI): domain Eukaryota; class Dinophyceae; order Prorocentrales; family Prorocentraceae; genus Prorocentrum; species Prorocentrum cordatum. Next base: position 164,552 of record CAUYUJ010015504.1, read on the forward strand.
ACTACTTAGCTAGCTGTGGAGGTAAGCTGGCAGGCGCTGCAGGACGCGGGCTGGTAGAAGGAGGGCAGCCTTCCTCCTCCTCCTTCTCCTCTTCCTCAACCCCCTCCTACTCCTACTCCTCCCTCTCCTCCTCCTCCTCCTCCTCCTCCTCCTTCCTTCTCCTCTCCTACTCCTCCTCCTCCTGCTGTTCCTCCTCCTGCTCCTCCTCCTCCTCCTCCTCCTCCTCCTCCTCCTCCTCCCACCGTCCTCCTGCTCCTGCTTCCTGCTCATGCTCCTCCTCTCCTCTCCGCCCTTCTCCTCCTACCCACGCTGGTCTTACTGTCGTCCTCGTTATCTTCCTCTCCTTCTCTTTCAGCCGTTGCTTCCTCCTCCTCCTTCGCGCATCCTCCGCTACTCCTTCCCTATCCTCCTCCCTCCTCTCCTCCTCCTCCTCCTCCTCCTCCTCCTCCTCCCTCTCCTCCTTCTCCTCCACCTCCTCCTCCTCCTCCTGTCCGTCCCCGCTCCTCCATCGTTTCCTTCTCGTTCACCTTCTCCTCCACCTCCTCCCCCTCTTCTTTCCTCTTCTTGCCTCTCCGTTCGGTCACAGACCATGATGGCGCCTTAGAGGCGCAATTGCAGGACCACCCGTCGCCATGTGACTCCGTTTATAACGACGAGGCGCCATCACTGAGGAGGACGAGGGGGAGAAAGGGAAAGGAAAGGGCGATGCGACGGAGACAGCTACAAGACACCATGGCATCCTTGTCACGTACTGGAGTACATCGAGGGAACTGTGAACTTACGTCATCCTGACCTCTGGCGCTTGAAGACAATTGTCTCCTACCGTACCTCCTGATGCCCTTACCGCTTCATCTGCTAGAGTAACCACTCTGGCCTAGACCACGATGCGCGAAGAGCGATTACCTTCGCGCCCCGCGGGTGGCATAGGTTTCTGCTCTATCTGCTGAACCTGGCTGGCTGGCAGCCTCCGAGAACACGAGGCCAACGCTGCCCGACTTGGCGACGCAACGCGCCGATGCTGCATAGAAACGGAACCTGTCGCTAGTCCGCGCGCTTTCCTCCATCGTTGCACTTCCTCGGACTGCTGCTGACCTATTTGCTGAACCTGGCGGGGGAGGCGGGCAACTGGCCCAGCCCCGCTGCGCGGGTCCTGGTGGCAACACTGCGCGGTGAGCTTAGAGCCACCTGCCCGTCCTCCGCTTCCCGGCGCCGCTTCTCCTCCTCCCGCTTGCCAGTCCGCCGCAGCCACCTGCTGCTCCTCCTGGTCCACCTCTCCCTCCTGCTCCCCTCGTCATCTCGATTCCCCTCCTCCTGCTCCTTCTTCCCGCCCTCGCCCCATTTCCTCCCGCTTACTCTTCTTGTCCTACTCCTCCTCGCCCCCCATTCCTCCTCCTGGTCCCGATGTTTCCCTTCCTCCACCCGCCCGGCGTTGTGCGTGTGCGTGTGTTCACAAGTGAATGTTTTGACTGTGTCAAGGCATTGGACTTTATCTGAATGCTCGGGGCTCAATCTGCGGTGTGGCAAGCTGGGCTTCGGAGAGGCAGGTGGAGAGTGACGGGAGCGGAGTGTGCCAGTGACGAGGACGACGACGAGGAGGAGACATGGATAAGGAAATGGAGCGAAGATGACAGGAAGGAGAAGAGAGAACAGAGAGAGAGAGAGAGAGAGCGAGCGAGACAAAAAACAGCGAGATAGAGAAAGCATGAGGGAGAGAAAGAGAGAGAGAGAGAGAGAGAAACAAAAAAACGCGACCATTGCGCCTCCCAGAAGAACCGAGGCTCGACTGGGAGGTCCAGTTCAGAGAAACCAGCCAACAGCCTAAAAGGCAGGCTGGAGGGGAGAAGAGAGAGAGAGAGAGACAGAGAGAGAGAGAGGACCAACCAGGGGAAGGGGGAGGACATTGGATGATGATGATGATGGGGGCCTGCTCGTCGGCGTGGCAACCTGGGAGCCTCGCGGGTTGAACCAACACGCTGGGGCCCTGTGCGATTGGTGGCGAGGAAGTGAAGGAGGAAAGCGAGGACGAGGAGGGCGCGGAGGCGGAGGATCATGCTGAGGGAGGAAAGCGAGGAAACGAAGGAAGCGCACAAGGGGTGAAGAACAGACAGTTCATGGCTTATCGGCACGATCAGAATCAGACGCGGTTTTTATTAGAACCTCAGCGCGGGCTCCAACTCGCCCATCACGACAATGCCAAGCGCGAAACGATCGAAATCCCACCAGCCCTAATCGGCTGTTCCCAGCTCCCTGCCACAGCCCCTCCTTCCCCTGCTCGGGGGAAGAAATTACCACTGTTCCTTATGAATATAATCACCCCCTCCCCCACCCGGCCGGCGGCCAACCCGAACCATGCCGACCCCATGCGGGCCCGCCCCTCCTCCCACCACACCTGTCAAGAAAACAATGCAAAACGCACTTTGCCACCACATTTGGAGCATGCGCGGCCAACCCGATGCGCCCCCCCCCACCACCACCACCCCTGTCAAAAACACACATAACATCCATCACTTTGGGGCAAAGTTTTGAGTCATGTTCGTGAGGCCCGCGAGCAGAGCACTCTGTTTTGTTTTTGTCAGGGACGGCGGGGGTGTCAGCATATTCCCTGCTGCGCGCAGGGCTACAATCCGTGAACAAAAACAATACAAAAATGTACCTCGCGGCTAAATCTGGATCATGCGCGGCCACCCCACGATCACTGTCAAGTGGTTTTTGACAGGGACGGCGGGGGTGGTGGCGCGTGGCCTGCCGTGCGCAGGCCCATCAGACACAATTTTGGGCAGTGGTTTTTGCGACAAGGATAGTGGGGGCCGACATGTTTCCCGATGTGTGCTGTCACGTGCGCAGGCGCACCTGACGCACTCTGCACGTGCCCCGAACGTGGCGCACCTGGCGCGGCTGGAGTGTGCGGCACACCTGGCGCACTCGGAATACGTGGCGCATCTGGCGCACCAGGCGTGCCTGGCACGCTCGGGCCCCAGGGGTGCCTGGCGCGCGTGGCGCCCCTGGCACGCGTGGCGCACCTCGCCCAAGCGTCGCACACCCGGGGCCGGCTTTGGTCCCAGTAGCTGTCCATCCGAAGACGACCGCTGAACATGCTCAGGCTCAGGTGTTACTTATGTGTTGGGAGGGCGGGTGGGAGTGAGCTAAACGGCTTGCGGGCGGGTGGGTGGTTTGATCACTGTTCCCTGTTAATAAACACCACCCCTTCCCCCAGGCGACTGGAAGCCAACCAAGGTCAATGCGGGCCCCTCCCACCATCCCTTGTAAAGAACAATACAAACACACACTCTGGCTCCAAATTCGGACATGCGCAGAGATACCGATGCGGCCTTCCCCCACCATAACTTTCAACAAACAATACTGAATACACTTGGCGGCGGCGGCGGCTGCGGCGGGGGCAGCGGCTGCGGCGGCTGCGGCGGTGGCGGCGGCGGTGGCGGCGGCGGCGGCGGGAACGGCGGCGGCGGCGGTGGCGGCGGCGGCGGCGGCGGTGGCGGCAGCGGCTGCGGCGGCAGCGGCTGCGGCGGCGGCGATTCGGCAGCGGGGGCGGCGGCGGCGGCGGCGGCGACGACGGGCGTCGCGGTGGCGGCGACGGCGGCGGACAGCGGCGGCGGCGGCGCGGCGGCGGCCGCGGCGGCGGCGGCGGGCAGCGGCGGCGGCGGCGGCGGTGGCGGCGGATTGGCCCCCAGTAGCTGCCCATCCATTGACGACTGCTGAATATGCAAAGGCTCGGGCCAGACCATGGTGCTACGTATGTGTTGGGAGGGCAGGTGGGAGTGAACGAGACGGCTTGCGGGCGGGGGGGGAGTCTTGATCACTGTTCCCTATTAATATACCCCCTCCCCCAAGCAACTGGGAGCCAACCCGAGTCCATGAGGGCCCCCCCCCACCATCCCGGTAAAAAAACAATAATTATCCCGGCACAAGAGCAGCCCTAACCGCGATGTGTAGGCGCATATCTGGAAGCAAGCATATCTGGAAGCAATTCCCTTAAGATTTCAGAGGAGAATCCAGTTGTAGAATTCCTGCTGTTTCTCGGCAGATCGTAGTGGGGTGCCGGTGGAGATTGAAGGTTGGGTCGCGGGTTGCGTAGTCGCATTCGCGTGACAGTCGCAGCGGCAGGCGCGGCCAACGACAGTCGCCAAGGATGAGCCTCAGCCTCAGCCTGCCTCAGCCTCACCCTGCCTCAGCCTCAGCCTCAGACTGCCTCAGCATCAGCCTGCCTCAGCCTCAGCCTCAGCCTGCCTCTGCCTCAGCCTCAGCCTGCTTCAGCCGCAGCCTCAGTCTGCCGTCGGCCTCGGCCTCAGCGTCAGCCTGCCTCAGCCTCAGCATGCCTCAGCCTCAGCCTCAGCCTGCTTCAGCCTCAGCCTCAGTGTGCCTGCAGCCTCGGGCTCAGCCTCAGCCTGCCTCAGCCTCAGCCTGCCTCAGCCTCGGCCTCAGCCTCAGCCTGCCTCAGCCTCAGCCTTCAGATCTGCCTGCATCCTCGCCTCAGCCTCAACCTGCCTCAGCCTCAGCCTCAGCCTGCCTCAGCCTCAGCCTCAGCCTGCTTCAGCCTCAGCATCAGTCTGCCTTCAGCCTCGGCCTCGGCCTCGGCCTCAGCCTCAGCCTCAGCCTGCATGAGCCTCAGCCTCATCCTCAGCCTGGCTCAGCATCAGCCTGCCTCAGCCTCAGCCTCAGCCTGCCTCAGCCTCAGCCTCAGCCTGCTTCAGCCTCAGCCTGCCTGAGCTCGGCCTCAGCCTCAGCCTGCCTCAGCATCAGCCTGCTTCAGCCTCAGCCTCAGTCTGCTTCAGCCTCGGCCTCAGCCTCAGCCTGCCTCAGCCTCAGCCTGCATCAGCCTCAGCCTCAGCCTCAGCCTGCCTCAGCATCAGCCTGCCTCAGCCTCAGCCTCAGCCTGCCTCAGCCTCAGCCTCAGCCTGCTTCAGCCTCAGCCTCAGTCTGCCTTCAGCCTCGGCCTCAGCCTCAGCCTGCCTCAGCCTCAGCCTGCATCAGCCTCAGCCTCAGCTCAGCCTGCCTCAGCATCAGCCTGCCTCAGCCTCAGCCTCAGCCTCAGCCTGCTTCAGCCTCAGCCTCAGTCTGCCTTCAGCCTCGGCCTCGGCCTCGGCCTGCCTCAGCCTCAGCCTGCATCAGCCTCAGCCTCAGCCTCAGCCTGCCTCAGCATCAGCCTGCCTCAGCCTCAGCCTCAGCCTGCCTCAGCCTCAGCCTCAGCCTCAGCCTGCTTCAGCCTCAGCCTCAGTCTGCCTTCAGCCTCGGCCTCAGCCTCAGCCTGCCGCAGCCTCAGCCTGCATCAGCCTCAGCCTCAGCCTCAGCCTGCCTCAGCATCAGCCTCACCCTCAGCCTCAGCCTCAGCCTGCCTCAGCCTCAGCCTCAGCCTGCTTCAGCCTCAGCCTCAGTCTGCCTTCAGCCTCGGCCTCAGCCTGCCTCAACCTCAGCCCAGCCTCAGCATCAGCCTGCCTCAGCATTCAACATGTGGGCCGGGAATGGAGTTCTGGGAACTCGAAGAATACGAAGTGGCCTACAGTTGGCTCCGGTCATCCAAAATCATGCCCGAGAGTGGAGTTCTGGGAACTCGAAGATCACGAAGTGGCCTACAGTTGGCTCCGGGCATTCAAAATCATGCCCAGGAATGGAGTTCTGGGAACTCGAAGACCACGAAGTGGCCTACAGTTGGCTCCCGGCATTCAGAATCATGCCCAGGAATGGAGTTCTGGGACCTCGAAGAACACGAAGTGGCCTACAGTTGGCTCCGGGCATTGACAGTCATGCCCAGGAATTGAATTCTGGGAACTCGAAGGCCACGAAGTGCGTTACTGTTGGCTAAAAAATCCCTGCATCCTCCCCCGGATCGCGCCCAGACCCCCCTGGGGCGTCAAGATGCTCTCTTTTGACAATACTAGAAACCTATCAGTCTTCGCTGTCAGGTAAATACAAAGCAGATGCTGCCTCCAAATTCGGAGCATGCGCAGCGAACCCGTTGCGGCCTCCCCCCATCATCCCTGTCGAAAACCAATGCAAAGTACACTTGGCGGCGGCGGCGGCTGCGGCGGGGGCAGCGGCTGCGGCGGTGGCGCCAGCGGCGGCGGCGGCGGCGGCGGCGGGGGCGGCGGCGGCGGCGGCAGCAGTGGCGGCAGCGGCTGCGGCGGCAGCGGCTGCGGCGGCGGCGATTCGGCAGCGGGGGCGGCGGCGGCGGCGGCGGCGGGCGGCGATTCGGCAGCGACGGCGCGGCAGCGGCGGCGGCGGCGGCGGCGGCGCGGCGGCGGCAGCGGCGGGCAGCGGCGGGCGGCGGCGGCGGCGGCGGCGGCGGCGGCGGATTGGCCCCCAGTTGCTGCCCATCCAAAGACGACTACTGAATATGCAGAAGCTCGGACGTATGTGTTGGGAGGGCGGGTGGGAGTGAGCGAGGCGGCTTGTGGGCGGGGAGGGCGTCTTGACCCCTCCCCATACCCCCTCTCCTGGGTCTGGGAGGGGGGGCGGAGCGAGCCGTCAGATCGCCCAATATGGCCTCTGATGGCTCCAAGAGGGCCAAGACAGCCCAAGAGGGCATCCAAGGTGGCGCAAGATAACTCAACATCGCTCAAGATAACTTCTGGCAAGCCTCCGAGACGCCCCAAGACAACCCCAAGAGGATTCCAAGTGCCACTCTCGCCTCCCGAAACACCTCCGGAGAGGCCAAACTCCTTCCAACACCCAAAGACAAACACGCATGTTGTTTGGCTTCTCGATTTTTCGCATCCGATGAACTCCTTGAACCTCATCATGGCTCCATGGTAGCCCTATAGAGGCCCAGGAGGGGCCCAAGACGGACAAACGGCGGCCTTAACAGCGCCCAACATAACCAGCCTCGAACGTATCCCTATCCCTCAGATGGGCGAGCAAACAGCGAGGACAATCTTAGGGATAGGCCCTCAAAAACTGAGGGAATCCTTGAGATCGACATCGAGGTGAGGTGATGTCAAACATAGGGATAGGGATATGTTCCAGGCTGGTAACAACAAGCGCCCAAGAGCGGCCCAAGAGGCCATCTTGGAGCTTCCGAGGTGGAGGCCTGAATTGATTCCCCCCCCTCTGTGTGCTCGATCTCCCCCAAGATGGCCCCCGGAGAGCCCGAAAAGGCGCCCAGCACCACCAGGGAGGCCCCCAAGAGGCCCCAAGAGGCCATCTTGGAGGGAAGACGACCTACACGTCGTTCATTTCTAAGCGTGCTCATTTCCAAGTGCGCTCGCTTCAAATTGTTCCTGGCCCCCGTAGTGGCCAGGAAGAGGCCCAGGATGGAACGATTAGGCATGAAAGGATCTTGCCCCCCCAAGAATCAAAGACCTTTCGAAGAACTAGAAGTGAACCATGTTCGGGAGCGGCCAAGAGGAGGGTGTCCAAGAGGGGGGGGTGTACAAATCATGACCGGCGGCATGTGCGCGGCCCAGCGGGGGGGCCAGGGACGTAATGAAATAAGAAGAGGCGCCACGAAATCTGGGGGAATATCATGGCCTTCGCCATGATATCCCCCCCCACTAGTCATCACCCCCCTCTTTGCCGCCCCCGACGTGTGCACCCCCCACTCCTTGAGCCGTGGGGGCCCAGGACGGGCCCGGGAGACGCCTCGGACCTCCCAGCGCGCGGGCGCGCGGGCCGAAATGCGGGCGAGCGGGAAGCCGCGCGCCCGCACGCCAGGGCCCGGCAGAGCCCCAATCGGGGATGGACAGACCCCCCTGTAGCAAAACGTAGGTTAGTGAAGACGACCTGAGGCCCAAACCTGGCGGGCGCAAGCCTGGAAACTAACGGCCACGGCGCCCTCTCGAGAACCGAAAACGGACGATTCGCTAATCGACGCGTCACTGTTGGGGGTTCTGTCCACCCCCGACCCAAAACCCCCCCCCCTCGGGGAGCCAGCACGGCGCAGGGCTGACCTGCTTGCCCGGGCCTCGTTGCTGGACGGGCTGATCGGGCCGGGCGACGGGGGGGGATAGCAAAGGGGGGGGTGAAAATCGGCTCACGTAACTGATTTTCCCGGCGCCTCCCCGCGCCGGAGGCAGCTATGTATCGAGGAATGGGCCCCTCGGTGAGGCCGAAAGCAGCTGCATGCAGCAAATTTCGTACCCCCCCTTTCCCAATCCACCCCTTTCGTCCGGCCCGAGCTGATGTCTTTCTAAACCCATTCGGAAAAATGCATTGGCAGCATTGTGGGACCCCGCATCGTGGCCGCCCCCCCCCGATGGCATAAGCGTGGCAGGCGCGAAGCGTCAAGAATTCCGTAGGCCTCGACGGCAATTGAGCTCGGATTTATACAAAAAACGACGAGTGACAAACACGGCACGTCGAAATGCAACAGTCTTGCTGAGTGCCCTCGCTTCCCCGGACTTGCGTAGCATAAGCCAACCGATGCTCACAGAAGCTCGGCATCGCATCCGAATTCAATACATGCACACACACAAACTCAGGCTCACGACCATGTTTGCCACGGTCTCGTAGGATAGAAAAACATTGCATCATTATCACCATCAGCATCATCACCATCATCACCACCACAACCATCATCACCACCACCATCACCACCATCATTATCAGCATGATCACCCTTTCACAACGAATGTGTCGATTATGTCCAGGTTCTGGAATGTGGTTCGAGTCGTAAGCATACTATGCATACGCATTGCCATCTCTCATCGAGCACACGCCTCCGTAGGAGTTAATGTTGGAGAAGATGATGCCCTGGAGAACGGTTGGATGGCTGGGGAAGACGCTATGTCAAGACGATAGCTGTCTCTTTCTACCACTCTGGATCCTGCATGTTCTCACGCTACAACCGGAGCTATCATTGTAGCAATCGTCCCGTCGGTATCCATTTTCCCTCCTACTCAGTGTTCGACCAAACCAGAGGGACGCCGCAACGACACGAGACAGCAATCTACAGAGTAGATGGCGAGGCATGTGGGGAATGTAGACGACGTAAGCGCGCTGGCTCTGTTCGCGAGGCGCCGATCAGGCGAACTGGCAAGAAAAATAATAACGTCGAGGATGGAGAAGAAGATGACACTGGGCTGAAATGACGGAGATCCCTCCTCATCACCCTGGCTCTTCCCGGCCTTGCCTGCCTCCGCGTCCCTCCGTCGATTCAACTTTTCGGCCCAATCGCTGCCTCCGATCTTGCGCGCTGCAATGTGGCACGCCGTCTCGCCCGAGCTTCCCAACATAGAGTCAGGACTGACATCGAAATCGTGCATCGGATCATGGACTCTTCTGAAGGCACGAGGGCCGACGATGCTAGCAAGAATGGCCCAATATGACTCCACGACGCCCTCCAGGCGGCCCAGGAGGCTCATGTTCGCGTTGTCGACATGGCGGGCTTCCGACAGCCGAAGAGGGTCCCAGAGGCCTCCAAGATAGCCTCAAGGCAGCCCCAGAAGCCCCCGAGAGGGCTCTAAGATGGGCCAAGAGGGCCCCAAGACGGCCCTAAGAGGCCCTCAATACACCCCTACAGACCTACAAGACGACCCTGAAGGGCCCGAAGAGGGCCCCACGACGGCCCGGAGAGGCCCCCAAAACGGCCTCTGAAGGCCAAGCGACCTCCAAAGAGGCCACCAGAGGCCCCCAAGAGGCACCATGAGGCTTCCAAGAGGCTCCAATAAAGCTCCCATCCCAGGAAGCCCACAGGTGGCCCCAAGACGGCCCCAAGAGTTCGCTTCTTCCTCCTCCTCCTCCTCCTTCTCCTCCCTCTCCCCCTGCCTCTTCCTTCCCTAAGAGTCCTCCCCCCCTTGGGGGTTGTACAGCGGCTTGGGGAACACATGGTCAAATAGCTTGGCCAAGCTTGTCCGACACCCACTTCTGCTTGCAGAGGGGTGCTTGGCGTGCTAACCCTCTTATTTCGTTCAACCCTTCGAAAGCAATCCGATCCCGCCGGCCACCCGCACACGGTGGGAGGCAAGGGCTTTCCCGCCTAAGATGGCTCCAAGGCGGTCCCCAGTCAGACCAAGATGGCCCAGTACGCCGCCATTCTACGTCCAAGACGGCTCAAGATACCTTCAAGATGACCTGGAGACGGCCCAGACGGTTCAAGATGAGCCCAAAACGCCCCAAGACGCATCCAACACGCCCTCCAGGAAGGCCGAGAGATGCCAACATCGATGCTTAGCCGATGTGTTGTTTCATGATTTTTGCGTTCTCCATCCTTTCGGGCTTCCGACAACCAAAGACAACCCCAGAGGCCTGAAAGATAGCTCCGATACGGCCCAAGAAGCCCCCAAGAGGGTCCCGAGAGGGCCTACAAGGCAAAATTACCCGAAGACCTCCCCAGGAAGGCCTGGTACTTCCCCGGGATGGTCCAAGACGGCCCCAAGACGGCCCGGGATGACGGCCAACGAGGCCCCCCAAGAGAGTCCGAACGGGCTAAACTCATTGATGCCCCGCGCGCTTCCCAAGATTTCCGCGTTCCCGTCCCTTCGGGCCGCTGGCAGACGAAGGCGCCCCCCGGGGGCCTCCGAGCACTCGCGCCCCGCGAGCGCGCGCGCACGCCAGAGGTCGCGCGCGCGCGACATTTCCAAGAGAGCTCCAGGATGGTCCAAGAGGCCTCCCAGGGAGACCCAAGGCGCGCCAGGAAGCCCTCAACGTGGAGTCAAGGGGGCCCTCGAGGGGCCGCCACGAGAGGACCAGGAGGCCCCCAGGGGACCTCCTCTTCCTCCCCCCCTCCCTTTCTTCCTTTTCCTCGCTCCACTGTTCCCGCGCAAATTCCCACAACGGCTGGGCATCGGCCAGACTTTGGCCTACCGTACAGCCACATAAACGTTGCAAACTTGGTATTGGGCGGTGGTGATTCGCCGCATTCGTCTTCGATAGTGAACAGACCAGCGACATGCTGTAGGCGAACTGAAGTCGAGACGCATGTAGCCAACATAACCATGAAATCAACAGAGCAAGACAGTACACGTGAAGCAACCGCAAGCTATTCTCTGCATCCGGAAATCGGACTACATACACACGCACATCAATAATGTTCTATCAAGGGAGCCGCTGCAATGCAAGCGGGGGGCATCATTTACACTACATTAGGTGGACCTACGGCAATGCACGTACACAGCACCCCCGACCCACCGACTCGATGAAAGCCAACAAGAAATAAAAGGTACACAAACTAGCCCAATCAAACCCTGTCCGTCGACACCCGCTCTACCTTGATGGCATGGCGTCTGGGATGTTTGGAGACCTTCCTGCCCCTGCTCGCCCTCCCTGGCTTCCTTTTCCTCCTGCGTCGGCATTGCCATTCGAGGGGAGTGAACCCGCCAACCCGCCTATCTCCCAGGGTCATGCGTAGTCCCCAATCGCGCTTCATCTGATTACGGCAATATGCCTTCCCCATGTGAACTTCCAAGGAGGGACTCGTTGCCTGGCGCTGGCCCAGGCGCAACCCAACAGGCCCAGAGATGACCCGCAATGGGCATTGGAAGTTCCCACCGTGTCTTCAGCTTGTGCCCAAGAAACAACTCTTCTTTGAGCGGGCGTCCTGCTCTCGTTCGGGCTCGCATTTGAGCGCCGTCATTGCTTGCGTTCGGCGTGCTCTTAGCTTTCCTCCGGTTTTCGTGATGATTGTTTTGTCTGCAAGTCGTGAGGCGGGACAGATGACACTCTTTACTGCTGCTGGGCTGCCTGCGCAGCCATTTCACGTGCTTGGATGCGAGCGAGAATCGCTTGCATCCGAGGAGTCTGTACGAGGCCCTCCAAGCCAACTCCACTCGCCACAGGCGCCGACTCAGGAGGAGGGGGGAGGGTAGCAGCATAGCAAAGATAGTCCACTCCTCGTCTTGAGGCTATCGTGCGGGAGCCTGTCGTGTGAGATAACAGCGACACGTGCCCCACCATGTGGGACCCACAGCGTGTGGCGCGCCGAGCGTCCGCGAATCCCGGACGTTCAGGGCCAGGCTACCTGCCAGGCCAGGAGAAGGGCGCTAGACTTTTGGAGGAGGGGGAGGAGGAGGAGGAGGAGGAGGAGGAGGAGGAGGAGGAGGAGGAGGAGGCGGAGGAGGAGGAGGAGGGGGCGGAGGAGGAGGAGGAGGAGGAGGAGGAGGAGGAGGGGGAGGCTCCGAACCTGGAGCACCACCGACAGGTCCAGGCGCCCAGGATCGGCTCACTCCGCATCACACGGTCACACGGACGTGGCATCCAAGCGTGGGCACGCTGTGATACCTTGAGATGCACACCTATGAGCTGCAGTGTACAGGAGCCAACATCGGATGCGCAACTGAAGGTGATCACAAGGCTGTCATGCGGTGCCCTATCGTGCGGGACCCTGTTGAATAGGACCGAATCGTGTACGGCTCTACCGTGTGAGATCCACTTGTATGAGGTACTGCCGTGTGAAACCCTGTTCAGCAGGACACCTTCGAGTGGGACCCTATCATGTGGTGCTCTACCGCTTGGGACCCCACCGCGTGGGATTATATCTCTAGTGTGAGCCTTATCATGTGTGACCCTATTCTGTGGGACACTATTCCTTCGCACCCTAGTGTCTGGGACCCTGCTTTGGGAAACCATTGCTTGAGACTCCAACAGTGATATGTCCAAAGATCGGATCCCAGCGAGAACACTGCTAGAACTGCTGAGAGCATGCCTGTTTCCTGCCGCACAGGGGCAACTTACCAGAAACCACCTCCAAATCCATGGGCACACACAGAGTTTGGGGAATGTCGGCGTGGTCTCCAAGCAATGGCTCTGTGCACACGTGGCAATGCAATACACTGGATGCGATCTATGGGACTCTATCGTGAGTAACCCTATCGTGTGGCACCCTATCGACGTGTGGGACCGTCTCGCGTGCGACTCGCTCGTGTGGGACAATGACGTATGGACCCCTGCCGAGTGGGATCCTGTCCCGCGGGGTCTTGTTTTGTGGAGCTCTACTGTGTGGGGTCCTCCCGTGTGGGACCCCATGGTCAGAAACTTTTGCTTGGCGTGCCGCGGCGGCGGCCCCAGCGACACGCCATGCCCTGTGAGCTGATAGCGTATCGCTCCGCTCCGCGGGTCGGGATTTTGACGCCAGAAAATGGGGGCGTGGTTAGCGTATCGTGCCGATGCGTGGTGGGCCAGAACCGGCGGCGCGACAAGCTAAGCAACAGCTTCCGACCCTATGGCGCGTGACCCTGCCGAGCGAGACTCGGCCGTGCGAGACCTTACTGTGCGGGGCCCCGGCGTGCGAGGCCAAGTCGTGTGGGGCACCGCCACCGCCCAAATCTCATGCGACCAGAACAAATCAGTTCAGCCTGGTTGGCGGCGCGCGCAAAAGGGTAGAGGGAGGGGGAGGGCGTCTTCGAAGGAGGCTGCTTCTTCGAAGGTGCCGGCCTTACATCTACAGATAAGGCACGCGCCTTTCAAGAAGCAGGGGTGCTTCTAAGAAGGCCTCCCCCCACCCCGTTTCTGCGCGTGGCCGATCAGCGGACCCCAAATCCATTCGTGGTCGTCGTGGTCGTCATCCGCCGCAGAGGCCGAGCATGGAACGCCGAGGACCGCCCGAATCCAACTCCACCTCAATGCAGACACCGCTCGGGGACAGCACGGGCCCATCACGTCGAGCACTGAGCGGGGATCAACGCCCAAGAGGGACGCAAAACCCACGGCCGCAACATGGATCTGCCGCCCGGCTGCCACGACCTTGGCCGCGCGGCCTCTGTGCAACGCGAGCGCAAAGGCCAGCAACTCAACACCACAGCCGGTGCCAGACACAACACACCTCGTAATCGGAACGACAGGCCAGGGGGGACGTAAGGGTATGGTAGGGCACACGTTGGGATATAGATAATCGCTCTAAACGGCAGCTGGAATTCATTGGGTCACCGATGAACCCCACTATTCATTTTATGTCGCGTGTGTTCACATACCATGTCACATCCTGCTTCGCCATCCTCTACGCTGGCTGGCAACAGTTGTCTTGCTAGCTCGTTGCGGGGTCTGGTTCCTGTCGTCTACCATCATCTATTGCGCAGCGGACTTCGCGATCTCGTTCATCGTAGAGGCAGATGTCGGACGCGCTCCATGATATCCAAAACATGTCACACCAACCGAGTGGGTTCTTTAATCAGAAAAATTCGGCACCAATACCTCTACGTTTCGAAGTGGGCTACTCAAACACGGACATGACCCCGTGTGTCCTTGTAAGACCTGGTGTCGGATGTCCAGATGGATCTGGTCAGCAGCGAGCGTCGCACGTTCGCCGAGCAGGCCCGCGTTTGCCAATGTGTCGGGAGAGCGCATCCCGACTCCCTGCTCCATTGCGCAAGGCCCGGGTTCGCGGAAACTGGCCTTGAGCAGTAGCACTGACGCTGCGCCTAGTCTCAAGCAGGGGCGAGGAAGATGAACAGGAGCGAACGTCAGCAGAAAAGATTGAAACGGAGGAGGGAAGAACAAATTGTTGAATAGTTCTCCTCATTCCCAGGCGGATCCGCGGTACTGCGCGCGCGCTACGGTGGCCTAGCCATCTCCCCGGCGGAAAGTCTCCAACATGCGCGCGCAATGCAATGAGGTGCATGCGCGCGCTGTCGCCATTGAGAAATCTCCGAAATAGCGACCGCAAGCCTGGGGCACTCCCTGTGGCGCCGAGAAAACGCGATGCCTGCCACATTTTGCGAACCCGGAACGGATATCGACCACACCCCCAGCGCACTCCCCTGTGGGGTCGAGGAAGTGCCACGCTGCCACACTTTGTGAGCACGGAACGGACAGCGACCGCACCCCCAACGCACCCCCTTGTGGCGTCGAGGAAATCACACATGCCACGCTTTGCAAGCCCGAAGCGGGTAGCGACCGCACCCCCATGCCCCCTGTGTAATGTCGACAAACTGCCACGCCTGCCACACTTTGTGAGCTCGAAAGGGATAGCGACCGCACCCCCAGTGCACCCCCATGTGGCATCGAGAAAGTGCCATGCCTGCCACGCTCGGCGACCACGGAACGGATAGCGACCGCACCCCCAAAGCACCCCTATGTGGCGTCGAAAGAATGCCACACATGCCACGCTTTGCAAGGCCGAAGCGGATAGCGACCGCACCCCCATGCCCCCCCCCCTGTACCGTCGAGAAACTGCCACGCCTGCCGCACTTTGCGAGCTCGAAACGGACAGCGACCGCACCCCCAGCGCATCCCCATGTGGCATCGAGAGAGTGCCGCGCCTGCCACGCTTTGCGAGCCCGAAACGTATACCAGCGCACCTCTCTGGTGTCGAGGGAGTGCCATGCCTGCCACCCTTTGCGAGCCCGAAACGGATAGCGACCGCACCCCTTGCGCACCCTCTCTGGTGTCGAGGAGGTGCCACGCATGCCGCGTCCTGTTCAAACTACGCGTATGGATTGTGTGGTGTGCGTGTCATGTGGGTGGCTTGGTTCTCGTCTGTGTGTCTTGTGTACGTGTATGATGTGAGTGCCGCGTATGTGTTGCATGCGTCTAGCGTGTATGATGCAATGAGCACGCTAGGTGTATACTTGCGCGCGAATGCTGATGAGAAGGAGAAGGAGCACTCAGAAGTCCAATGTGTGCACGCATGTCTGATGTTTGTGCGAGCGAGGCGGAGAGGGACAAAGATGAGGAGGAACGCGGGTGAAACGCGGCTGGGAAGATGTATGTGTGTATGTGTGCTGTGTATACGGGCTGTATGTGTGCTGTGTGTGTGTGCATGTGCTGTCAGCGCTAGTGCATCTGATGGGATATAGAAAGGGGAAGGGGAAGGTGAGGAGACGCGGGTGCGACGCGGAAGTGAAGAAAACCCACGCCTCAATCCGAGCATCCGGCGGGGATTGTTCCATCACCCCACCTGCGCGACGGGAAACAACGGGTCTGACCAAGGATCACACAGCGGCCTTCCGCGGTAGCTTGCGCGACAGTATCGGCGCAGACGACCCAGCTTCTCTGCATCGCTCACCGGTGTGCAGAGTTCGGCGGCGAACAAGGGGGGTGGAGTGAGGTGAGAAGGAACAGGCCTTGGCAGAAGGCGGCGGGGCTTCTCGCAAGGCCTCCGGCCTTGTGAGAGGTTTGCTGTGTCCTCCTCCTCCCCCTCGTCCTCCTCCTCCTCCTCCACCTCGTCCTCCTCCTCCTCCTCCTCCTCCTCCTCGTCCTCCTCCTCCTTCCTCCTCCTCCCTCCTCCTCCCTCCTCCTCCCTCCTCATCCCTCCTCCTCCACTCCCTCCCTCCTCCTCCTCATCCTCCTCCTCCTCCTCCTCCTCCTCCTCCTCCTCCTCCTCCTCCTCCTCCTCCTCCTCCTCCTCCTCCTCCTGGGATAAATCTCCCTCTGCGGACTCCCGATCCAAGGCACGCCCTCGAGCCGCCGCGACCTGCAAGCCGCCACAGACCCAGGGGCACCCGCCAGCAAGGCAGGCCTCCTGTCCGCGGCGCCGGCTGCGCGGCAGGGGAGCCCCTAGGAGACCACATGCGAACCCTGCCCCTACCCCCCAGATTTCTGAGGGGGAGGGGTAGGGTTCGCATGTGGCCCCCTAGCCCCTCCACGCACGCCTGGCGTGACGACGCGCAGGGAAGCAGGCACCCGATCTTTGCACTCGATAGCCCCTCTCTCACCCAGAAGCGCATGGCTGCAGACCGCGCTCCTGCTCTTGGTTGCACCACACGCGCCGACGGGCCGGCTTCCACGGATGCCCAGCACCATCCTGCAACCAAGTGCCAATCGAGCACCCTGCGCCGGCATGCTGGCCTTTGCACCTGACGTCGGGGGCGAGAGAGGCAAGGGATGCGCAGCGCAAACCAGCCCTCGAAATCGTCCCCAAAGCACGCGTTCGCGTTTGCACTCGCGTTTTCTGGCGGTTGGCGGCTGGCGATTTGTTTCTTGGCATCTGGCATGTGCCGTCGGAACCAGTAACGGGGACAAGCGCGCATTTGCGTTCTGCTGCGACCATTGCCTGTGAGCGTTTGAGCGGTCCTGAGCAAGAAGGAGGAGGCGGACGAGAAATACGAGGAAGGCTAGGATGAAAATGAAGAGGATGGAGACGGAGCTCAACGCACGGGAACATTAGCTCCCGATCCCTTCCTCTTGGGGCTGCTCAGTCCCCCTGGATGGTCCTCCAATGGCCCAGGGCAGGAGCACAGCCCAACAACGTCAACTCAACAAAGAAAGACGTCGGGCTCCGAGCAAGAGCTCCTCCGCCGGGATAACAGAAGCGCGTCGGTGCCCACGACCGGCGAACGGGCGGCCCCCCCCCCAAAGAGTGGCCTTCACGTGGCGGCCGAGCTCGTAGTCCATGCCGTCGCATCTCAACGCCACCTGCGGGTCGACGGGCCGGCGCCCCCTCCTCCCGTCTCCTGCTTCCACTTCTTCCCTCCTTTTTTTTCCCCCTCCTGGATCACCCTGCCTCCACGTCATCCCTCTCTCCTTCCTTCCTTCCTCCCCTCTCTGCCCGTCTCTCTTCCCTCTGGAGGCTTTTGTGTTCCCTCTGGACCTCGAGCCTCTGGGAACGTCCAGGGCCGTCCCAGGGTCAAGATCTGGGGCGGCAGCAAAACTTAATATCCACGTCAGGGGCCTCGTCGTCCCCTTCGTCCTCGTCCTCGTCCTCGTCCTCGTCCTGATCCACGTTTACCTCCTCTTCCTCTTCTGCCTCTACGTGCTCCTGCTGCTGCTGCTGCTCGCGGCTGATGTGGGATTACCCGAAGCCGTTCCCAGCCTTGCCCCCCCAAACAGGGAGGCAGGGCCGGTTTTGAAAGGTGGCGCCACTACCCGAAGGGGGCCACCACAGGAGGCGAGGGAGAAACGCGGATGGGGGACGATGCGGGAGGAACAGGGGGGGTAACCACGCACGACGAAGCGGGGGAGACGATGGAGAGGTCCCGGCTATTCACCGAACCCCTCGAGCGCCATCCCATATGAGCGCGGGATCGCAGGACAGAGAGACGTCGGTGGAATGATATGGGGGGTCGCTAGAGGGGTGGGTCAAAAGATGGGGCCTTGATATAAAGAAAAGCGGTCGCTGCCCTGCTGTGAGAGCTATGGTGGTGTAGCTGCGAGAAAGCACGGTTGAGGCAAAGAGGTGAACGGGCGTCGCTGTGGCCGCACCCGAGAATGCCATGCCTCGGGTGCCCCTGTAGAAGGCGAGCGAGGTTTTGGCGGGTGCAGATGCGACCAAGGATGAGCGCAGTTGAGGAAAAAAAGGGAGCGGGAATCGCTGTGGCCGCGCTCGAGAATGCCACGCCTCGGGCGCCGCTGCACTTGGCGAGAGAGGGGTTGGCAACCGCGGCTGCCACAGCAAGGTTGAGCTATGACAATGCAGCTACGACAGAGCACGGTTGAGACAAAGAGGTGAGAAGGCATGGAACACTGTAAGTAAACGGTTGGGGCAAAGAGGTGAGCGAGCGCCGCTGTGGCCGTTCTCGAGAAAGCCACGCCTCGGGCGCCATTGCAGTTGGCGAACGAGGGTTTGGCGGGCGCGGCTGCGACAAAGCAAGGCTGAGCTATGACAGTGCAGCTACGGCAGAGCACGGTTGAGGCAAAGAGGTGAGAAGGCACCGCTGTTGCCGCACTCGAGAGTGCCACGGTTGCTCCTCCTCCTCCTCCTCCTCCTCCTCCTCCTCCTCCTCCTCCTCCTCCTCCTCCAACCATCCGTCGACCTCCCCCGTCCGATGCGAGAGCTGGATGGTGCAGCTGGAACAACGCGCGGTTGAGGCAGAAAGGTGGGCAGGCATCACTGTGGCCGCACTCGAGAATGCCATGCCTCGGGCGCCACTGTAGTAGGCGAGCGAGGGTTTGGCGGGTGCAGCTGCGACCAAGGATGAGCGCGGTTGAGGTACAGAGGTGGACGGGAATCGCTGTGGCCGCGCTCGAGAATGCCACGCCTCGGGCGCCGCTGCACTTGGCGAGCGAGTGGTTGGCGACCGCGCCTGCGACAAAGCAGGGCTGAGATAACGGGAGCATGTGAGCGCAAGGTTGACATGGAGAGGTTGCGAGCGGGGCAGAAAATGAGGGTCACGGTGAAGGGCGTGCCTTCGCTTGTAAAAACCGCCAGGGGGTAGCCGCAGTGACTCGCTTTTGGGGGTAAGAGACCGAGGGCCGCGTTTTTTTGTATATATATAATTTAATTATATATACACATTGAAAAAAAAGAGGGAGGTGCTGCAATTAACTTGCTCTTTTGGGGTAGGTTCAACCTCCCAGGCGGCCTGCCGTGACATCCGCCCTCGCCCATCCCACCCACGCACCACCCCCACCCCCCATCGATGTGACACCTATGATGGCGCAGCTGCGAGAAAGCACGGTTGAGGCAAAGAGGTGAGCGAGCGCCGCTGTGGCCCTCGGGCGCCGCTGCAGTTGGCGGCAAGGGGTTGGCGGGTACAGCGGCTTCAGAGCAAGAGTGGGATAAAGAGGCGATGTGAGAGCGATGGTGCAGCTGCGAAAACACGGTTGAGGCGCAGAGGTGAGAGGGCGTCGCCGCGGTTGCACTCGAGAATAACGTGCGTCGGGCGCTAGTTGGCGAGCGAGGGTTTGGCGGGCGCGGCTGCAACAAAGCATAAGCCATGGTAGTGAAGCTACGGCAGAGCACGGCGATGCAAAGAGGTGCGCGGGCATCGCTGTAGCCGCGCTCGGGAGTGCTGCTCGGGGGTGGCCGCTCCTCATCCTCCTTCTCCTCCTCCTCCTCCTCCTCCTCCTCCTCCTCCTCCTCCTCCTCCTCCTCCTCCTCCTCCTCCTCCCCATGACACCCCCAGCCACCGCCCGTTCCTCCGCGCGGTCTCCGTGCCGATGCCAATCTACCTCAGAGGCGGAGGTCGTCGCGGAAATCGGGGTATATGGGGTAGGCGAGGTCGGAGAGGTGGTTGCTGAGCATAGCCTGCATATTCCTCCGAGGTATATGTCCACGCGGATACCGTAGTAGATGGAGAAAGCGAGGTCGGAGGAGCGGTCGGTCCGCATGGCCAGTCGGCGCATCCGAAGTGCATGTTGGCGCGGCGATCGAAGAAGAAGATGGAGCCTACAAGGTCGGAGGGGTGGAACATGCCCTGCCTGTCCTAGGTAGATGCCGGGAAAGGTAGTCGCGCATGACCTGTATTGGGTGTGTGGGTGGGGGGGGTGGTAGTACCTGCGCTTGGCGTCGGGCGCGCTCACTGGAGTTGACCCACTGGAAGATCCTCAGGCAACCCCTCGATTTCGAGCGGGTGGAGGATGCCTGCTTCGCCGCGAAATCCCCGACGAAGGGCGCAGAGCGACAGCTCGCACGTCGCCGCCAAGTACCTCGCACGCGTCATAGGCGACGGACCCGCCTGATAGGTGATCCACCCGGATTTGCTCGTCACTCGGGGCTGCGACGCCCAGAAATAGTGTGGGAGGGATAACTTCCCCTCCAAATGACGGCGTTCGTGTGCACACTCGGGGCATTCCTGCCACAAGTGCCGGAAAGACGGCTGGGCGTGGTTGCAGTGCTTGCACGGGTGCGGGCACTGCCGGCGCGTGGATGTAGACGCTGCACCACTGCGGTAGATGGTGAGAAGCTTCTTGTCGTTGTCGTCCAGCTTGGAATACCATCTCGCGAAGAAGCGGTGCGACGACGCGTCGACGTCGACGTTGTCAACGTCCTCGCTGTCGAGCCGGGTCTGTCGCACCTGCTGGAGGCAGCGGGCGCGCGCGACCACGCGCAGGGCGCGGGCGGCCTTCTTGTGGGTGGTCCAGAAGCGCTGGGAGCTAGCGCCGCGGACCTGTCGCGCCACCTGCAGGACGCGGCGGTCGTCGGTGGGGGGCGCCTCGAGCTGCGCGCCGCGGGCGTCGTCGCTGTGCGTGATGAACGTCAGGCCCAAGGACGCGGCGTGCGCCGTGATGGCGTTCTGAACGAAGTCGCCCCAGACCAGCTTGGAGTGGGAGACGGCGAGGAGGCGCTGGAGAGCCTGCGAGTACTGCGGGTGCATATTGGTGTGAAGGGCCCAGAAACGGCCGCGGCACCACCAAGTGCAGCGTGCATTGAGCAAGGCCCGGAACAAGCGCTTGGTGTTGTCCGCCGGGACAGGGGTCAGCAGCGGCGCCGCCCAGGTCCAGCGTGGCCGGATGTAAGCGATGGCAAGAACGATGCGCACCGCGAAACTGCCCGGGAGGCCGTGCAGAATACCGATGCCGTTCTCGATCTTTGCCCAGCCCTTTCGCGGCAGGATGGGCGCAGAAGGGGTTCGCGGGGACGGCCGCGAGGCCGAGGTGCTCGGAGCGCTTGGGCGGGTCGTCGCCGACGCTCCAGGTCTGCCGTTTGCTGGCGTTCTCCGTGAAGCCGACGTCGTTGTCGAAACTCGTGGTCATGGCGACGTCAGCCGCGAGGGCAACCGCGTCGGTGGCCGTCAGGCCCCGGTCGCCCATGCACGCCAGGCCGGAGTCGGGCGCCCACGGCGCAAGGGCGCCGACCATAGCATTCGGGGCGAGGCTGTCGCCCTGGGGGAGCCCGCGCTTCGGCCAGATCGGCCGGCTGAGCTTGCCTCCCATCGTGCAGAACCGTGGGGCGCGCCACGCCGCCATGCACAGTCGAGTGTTGTGTGGCGGCATGCCCTGCCGCTCGAAAGCGTCCTCCGCGATGGCGAAGTCGATGTTGTCGCGCGCCTTGGACAAGTCGTGTTCCGAGCCCGCCCCGCTGAGAGTGCAGGAGTGGAGCCGCGACGAGATGGCGTGGGTGGCGCTGGTGGCACGTCGGCGCGACCACTGGTGGGTCGGCGGCTCGGGGGCTGCCCCTGCGAGGGCGGACGGCCAAAGGCGCAGGATGCAGGAGCCCACGGCGATGGGCCTCGAGTCGTCCTCATTCTTCGGAATGCCCGCGATCTTCCAACTGAACAGCTGCATGGCCGCGGTATCGTTGATGCCGTCGGTGGCTATCTCGCGGGTGGTGTTGCACCGCAAGTTGCAGAGCTCGCGCATGATCTCCGGGGCCAGCCTGGCGACGAGACGGAGCTCCGCGCCCGCCCAGCCGTCGAAGCCAGCCGCACCCTTGGAGCGTTGGACCGCGTTGTCGAAGACGTGGTAGTTGGGCAGCCAGTCGGTTGCCTGGCCGGAGCGTGGGAAAGCGATGTTTGCCGCCCAGGAGCGCCAGCGCTGGAGGTGGCCGTCGGCGTCGTGGTTGGGTGGGCCCCACTGCTGCTGCCACGTTTGCCTGAAAGTGCCGACGTCTTGGCACGCTGCTGGTGGAGTGTCCCTGAACATGGGCGTGGTGGTGGTCCAGAGCGACGTTGACCACTCAGCGAACTTGGCGCGCCAGCGGGCGGCAGCGTCCTTGGCAGCCAGCCGCTCGCACTCGTTGATCCCTGACGTAAGGGCCACGATGGCGTCGTTGTAGGTGGGAGCGCCGTCGGCGAGCTGGATGTGGCCGCCCAGACCCAAGCGAGCGCAGCAGTCCAAGTTGCGTGGTGAGAGGTACTGCGGACGCGGGTCGCGTCGAAGCACCTCGGCAAAGCGACGTTGGAACCGAAGTAGACGTCGGTGGGCGACCGTCTGTGGAGGTCGGAAAGATGAGGGCGTGGCAGTCGGTCGCATCTTGGGGAAGGTGCCCTTCGCCCTCTCCCCGAGCGTGTGATGTAAACCCAGCCGAGCCGGACGCCCTCCTTGAGGGTCTGCTCTGCTCATGCATGCCAGTTGGCCCAGCGGTCGGTCAGGCTGGCGCCGGCGGGTGTGCAAGGCACCTGCTGGTCCACGGCGTGCTGAATCAGCTCGGCGTCGTCGGGGATGCGCGTCAGGCGGGCGTAGCCTGCTGCGTGTGTGAACCGTATGCGGGGTCGCGGTGCAGGGTGGTGCAGTCGGACCGTGTAGTGGACGAGGGCGTGGTGAGGGATCCCGGGCAGCTGGAGTCGGTCATGGTACCCTGGTGTGGGCGTGTCTGGGCCTCCGAAGGCCGGAGCTCTGGTGGGTGCCGTCGCTGCCGTTGTCGCGGCGGTGGGCGGAGCCTTCGTCCTTTGGCGCGCCGCCCGGCCCCGCGCGCAGCAGCCGGGGCCAGCCGCGGCGGGCGGCGGAAGGCAGCGAGGTCATGCCCGCGCGCCGAGCCACGGGGCCACGGATGCACGCCCCGCGACGGGGCCATTGACTTGGGCCAGGACTTGATCCAAAATGGCTACGGGCGCGCTGGCACCTCGCGCGGCTTCGCACAGTGGCGAGGATGGCAATCGCCAGTGGTTAGGGGCGTAGTCGGGTGTCGTCGTCGTTGGGCTTGTCGAGGAACTGGATTCTGAAATCGTTGGCCGAAGTGGTCTCCCCCTGATTGTCCACGACCGTGTTGTAGCTGACCTGTAGTTTCCCTGCCATCGTGGCGAGGGTGTTGAGCTTGTCCAGGATGTCGTGGTAGTGGACGCGGTGCTCGATGATGGTGTCGGCAATCAGGGCCTGGTTGCTGCTTCGCATGTTGCGGGTTGAGTCGTGGTACCGTGTGCTCAGAGCTCGTTCTTGCGGGTGAAGGACATGTTGAGCATTGTGACCTCATCGCCCTCGTCGTCAGTGATGGTGCCGCGGACAAGGGAGTCCGCTAGCTTGGCGTGGTAAGGGTAGCGCATGGTGGCTCCCATAGGGAAGGTGATCGCGTCGGGGTTTACCTTCTCCTCGGTGGCCGTCGTGACTTGGAACCATTCAGCGGGCTTCCGGGGCTCCACTTGTATCGGAGGAGGTTGGCTGTCGTTTGCGATATGAGTATTGATGCTTGCCGTCGGGTCGCAAGTGCTGGATGCAATAGTGTGCGTGCGTTGTTACCCTGCCGTGGATGCTCCCAGCCGTGTGCTCGCATCGTCGCAGTCGGCCTTGTCTTTTGCTTGCGATGTCTAATATTATTTGAAAATCGGTCTGGTGGGTGGGGCTTTGCATCTTACTGGCTGAGGGTCTGGGCCTGGCGTGCTTCGAGGAGAGACTTGGTGAGCTGGGCTGAATGTCGCGGGCGAGGGGGTGGTTGCTGGCATTGTGCTGGTCGTTGTACTGCCGCTGCTGGAAGGCATGGTCGCGCGAGCCATTTGGGCTGTATTTTCGGTTGCGGTCGTCGGTGTAGTTTGCTCTTTGTGGGTGGCTCCTGCCTCTGAAGTCGGTTCCCGCTTGGGGGGCATCTCGATGTGGTTCTCGCGCTCGAAGATGCTGTGGTCGTCGCATGGTGCAAATGTGGGTTTCGGGCTGCGTATTTGCTTCCTGCGATGAAGAGCGTGGCATGCGCTGGAGGGTGTGGGCCCATCTCGCGTATAGGTGCGACCACGAGCAAGTTGTCGCCGAACATGATGAAGGGCTTGGTGTCTTGGATCAGCTTGAGGTGGGAGAAGAGCCAGCCTTGTACTTGCTCGCTGTAACATAGGCGTGCCTGGTCGACCCATTCGTGGAAGCCTGGGCCACGTAGGTAGTTGGCCCACATCTTTTCGAGTAGGTCGTGGATCGTAAGTGTCCTGGCTTTGTCAACCTGCTCGCGCCTGGCTTGGTGTTCTGGCGTTTTGGGGGGGCAGTCGGTGGGGAATGGGGGTGCATCGGGTTCAGGCTGTGGTAGAAGCAGCCGTCCCAAGTGATGCTGAAGGCCTCGATGTTCTGGTCGGTGAGCTGCCGAGCACAGCATGGTTCGTAGCTGGGGACGCCTGGGAACTCCCACTGAGTGGTGCCTGTGTCCTTATTGTGGTAATAGGCGAGGCTTCTCGTTGCGCCAGCGTGCGCGGTCCGGCCATATGGTAACCTCCCATGGTGAGATGGGTCGGGTGGGAGAGTGTCGCCTTGCTTATACGTTGGCGGGTCGCATGGGCTGCGGAAGCCTCGGTTGGCCCCTGGCGTTTTTGTTGTAATTTGCATGGGGGTTCTGCATGGGGGTGGGCCAGGCGGTCGGGGCGACTGGTTAGGGGTCGGGGCGTTGGTCTGCTGGCGCATGAGCTGGAGGACGTTCGGCGCAATATAATTGGCATGTTTTGGCGGAGTTGTGGAGTGGATCTTCGCCGGGTGAGCTGTATGTCGGTGCGCGTAGTAGTCGCGCGCGCTGGGCGTTGTACTTGTTGTGCTCGAGCCCCAGGGGGAGCCGCGCGCCAATCGGGGAAGTTGTGGGCCCAGTTGATGGGCTGAAGGCCTTCGTTGCGCAGCCTGTGGCAATAGTGAAACAGGTGTCGTGTGCTGTCGCCCTCCTCGTCGCCGATGGGATACTGCCTTGCTTTGTGGGCCTCATGGTCGGATAGCTGGTCGATGTCGGTAACCTCTATCGGCATGATGCCGCCAAGTATGATCTCAACATGTTGCTTGTACTCTGGTGCTTCGTAGTCGGGTCGCTGTCTCGTCTGTGGGGGCATCCCCATCGGGGGTGGACCCCGCGTTGTGGACGATGTTATCCCGCCTGGTGGCCTCAGTGTGGACGTTTGTCGTCCCGTCGATTCTCGTTGCGCATGTCTCCGAAATAGTCGTGGCCCCCTGCAGAACTTGCGTTGGGTAGCTGATGAGAGCGTTGTCGATGATGGCGGGCCGCTTGGGCAGGTCACTGATTGGCGCGCTCAGCCTCAGGATCGTCACGTGGTCGATTTCCTTCGTTGGTAGTGGTGGCGCGCGGCGTGTCCCTGTCGATGCCAGTAGCAGCGTGGTGCCCCGTTGGTGGCATGGATATACTGGTACCCGTTGTCCTCTAGGGTCCGTCCCGTCACAATGTAGTCCACCTAATTGTTTGTGGCGTAATGCGGTGGCGATCGATGGGTAAGACGTAGTTGTCAGTATATGGGTGTAGTGCTCCTCCTCGGCGGGGTTCAATGCTGTCTCTTGCGCATGCCGATGGCATCCCTATCTCGGAGGTCGGATGCAAGGTGCCGTAGATGTCGGTGACCGCCGCGATGTAGACCTTCTGGTTGTATCGCTCGGTGTTGCTGTGGATGGTTTTGCGTTCTATCTCCTCGAAGTTGCGGCACTTCTCCATGTCCTTCTTTTTGAAGATGTGTGGGGTCTGTAGATTGGTGAACAGCTCCTCGTCCTTGTTCTTCCACGGCGTTGCTTTTAGCTGCGGCGGGTCGGCGCTTGCGAAAGGTAGGATGTCTTGTCGTTCCAAGCTGTGGACGGGTGCCTTCATGGAGCCGCGGTCGCTAGCGGCGTCTCCTGATGCGCGGTGCGTTGTGGCGGAGCGGTCGCGCGGGCAGTTGGCAGGTCTGCCCATCCAATGGTCTGTGTCGGTTCACATCTCGCTGTTGGAGTGGACGAGAAAATTGTCGTAAACGGTGCTCCAACTCTCCTCGACCGTGTCCTTCCAGCATTCCCCCGTTGCGGCGAAGTAGGCGATGTCGATGCGGTAGCGGTAAGTGTTTCGCACGAACCTGCCCCTCGCTGCGGCGGGGGCGCATATGTGGCCCAGGTCGAGGTAGACGTGCGTATAGTGGCGCGCGAGGGCGTCGGATGCGTTGATTCCTTGCGATGGCCTTGCAATGCGCGAGCACGCAGTAGCTTCTTGTGGTTCGGCTCGGGGGTCTCCTGGAGTGTAGACGAGCGCATTCTTGCTCTAGCAGCCCTTGCTGTTGGACACGAGGGTAGGCATCCCCTCTTGTTGGTACTCTGGCGGGGCCACGCCCCGCGTCTTACGTGGGGCTGCGTGAAATGGCTGCGGCCCGTTGTTCGTTAGCGTGGTCGAGGTCCTTAACTCCGTTGGCGCAGCAGAACTTGACCACATTGGAGTCGATGAACTTCGGTAGCTTGCCCAAGACTTCTACGGGTACTCAACTGTATTCGTCTTGATCTTCTTGAGGTAGGGTGATCCGCTGGGGGCGGAGATCCAGCGGGGGCTGCGCGGTGCGCTGCGCTTGGCAATGAGGCGCGCCAAGGGCGCGCTGGTCAGCTCGGGCTAACTTCTTGAGCCGAGGCCGGCCAACGTTTGGTGATATGTGGGTTGCTGTTTGCTGGTGACGGATTGAAGGGTGGCATCTTACTAGCAGGGCGGGCGACCGGGCGCCGCGGTGAGGCGTGCCAGAATAAATGCTAAGGTAGCAGCCTGTATCCTAAGCAATGGACCGCAATGGTCCGCATCGCGGGGTGGCCACCGCCCGTCGGGATCATCCTGCTGTGCTTCATTGCCGCCTGTGAGAGTTAAGCATGGCGTCGTAGCACGGGTCCAACGGGATATATAACTCCGCAAAGCCGCCTTCCACGCCCCAGTTCTCGCGGCCTCGCGGTTTTGTCCATCTGTGGCGGATGGCGTCTATCATGGCGTGAGCAAGTAGTCAACGCACCTCGGCGGCGTGCGTCTTGGCGGTGGAGCTCTCCCACGAGCCGTCGGCCCCCCCCCCGCTGAGAAGGTGGCGGACGCCTATGCCATCGTTAGATCTTCCGTTTTTTTGGATAGTAGTGTTATCGCCCGTCGTATTTCTGGTACATGTACTATGGGGGGGGGTGTAGTAGGTGCCACGGCTGTCCGTCCATCCACGCATTGGCACCCACCCCGTCAAACCCACTCAGGTGCGTTAGCTCTGGTAGTCGCCAGCAGCTTGCTGTGTCTCTCGTCGTTGACTGTGGCGGGGCGCTCCATGGTCATGGGGGCCTTCGCGTTGGTGCATATGTATGCGATGAGGACGGTGGTGCGCAATAGCTGGTTGCCGTTGTGTAGTGGATCGGGCTGCCGTAGTGACAGATGCCGCGGCCCCCAGGGCTGTTGTCGGCCCCCCCCGAGGTCGCGGCTGGTGCCCGCCCCATGTCTCGCAAGGTGGTCCAGCTACGATCGCGGCGGCGCGACCGCGCGGGAGCTGGTCTCTCCAGAACTGCATGGCGCCCCATCTCGCGAGGCTCCCCTTGATCTCGTCGTGGGCGATGCCCATTGAGAGTGCTATAATGCCGTCGCCGTTGGAACTGGAGTTCTCTACCCAGTGTTGCGCGTCGCGTCTGCGCCTGCGTCCGCTGCGTGGGATAACGTGTATCTGGGCTCCTCGGGCGCAGGGCCGGGTCTCGCATCCACTGGTGCTGTGGCAGGTACGGGCATCTCTCCTGCAACGCCGTGGTCCTTGACGTTCAACGGCGGTATGTCCGTCTTGTAGCTGGCGATGCGGGCGTGGAGCGGATGTAGTCCAGTCTTAATGTTGACGCTTTGCTCGTCGCGAATGGCTCCTCTGCTCGTTGCTGCGATTGCCTCGTCGCGCCCGTCTGCGTCTCGCTTCCGTGGTGCTGCTCGCGCAGTGCACGCGAGTTGGTGTTTGACGAGTCGTCCAAGTGCGTGGCATTCGCTGGTGCACGTCAAGCATCTCGCTCCGTGGGCGCATCTGGCCGGGCGGTCATCTGTCGGGCGGATTTTGTTCCACGCGGACGTAGGAGGCGCTCATCTCTGTGAAGGTGGCGCTACACTCGTAGCACATGATCGCGTAGTCGTTGTGGTCGTTGTCGGTCATGGATTGTGGGGCGAGGTCGTTGCTTTGGTGAGGTCGCAGGCTGTTGTGCTATTGTCGTAGGTGCTCTTGGCCTCGGTAGCGTCGCATGTGGCGTTGCGTCGCCGCTTTGGCCTGTGAAGTGAAGACTTGAGGCGCCCTGTGGATCGAGCTGGGGGCGGGGTCGAGGTCCACGGTGGGGCGCAGCTTGTGCTTGTCGTCGAGGTATGT
This sequence comes from Prorocentrum cordatum, assembly GCA_963575745.1. NCBI lineage: Eukaryota > Dinophyceae > Prorocentrales > Prorocentraceae > Prorocentrum > Prorocentrum cordatum. The sequence goes on from CAUYUJ010015504.1 coordinate 193,015, forward strand.
CCACATCCACTGTCTGTCGTCGCATAACATGTGCCCCGATGACGAATTGCGGCTGAGGTTGGCTTCGGTACTTCGCACTAGTATGTTCGGGGCATGTTTAGGAGTCTCGGTAGATATCACAGCCTGAAGATGCGCGTGGCGATGTGCGACCCTGGTCCTTCTACCTCGGTAAGTTCTTTGCCGTTGTTAATATGCTGGCCGTCGTGGTTGTGGGCCCTGCATCCAGCTGCCATCCTGTATCTTTTCAGGCATTCGGTCTCAATGGTCCGAAGCTGCCCCTGGTTGAGAGGGTTCCAGCTATTCGAGTTGTAGAATGGGGCCGAGTCTTCCTGTCGATCCTCAGCTGTTTTCGCTTGTGGACCTGCTTGCGCCGCGGGGCTCTGCTCGCTGCAACCTTAGAAATTATCCGCTGGGTTTCTGGTCCTTGTCCTCCGTCGTATGTTGCAGTGCCTGGCGATATCTGGTGATCGGCAAAATCGGTTGGCTCGCTGAGGTGCTTATTCTCGATGTGTGCGATGTTGTTTCTGGCAAGTTGCTCCTTGGCTGTTCTATTTTGGCGCCCGCGCCGAGCAACGTGGTCTTTCTGGCGTGGAGCCGCATGCCGTGGGCCATGGTCAATTTGACTACGGTGTTGGAGAGCGTCTTCGCCGTGCTGATAATCTCAGGTGGCGCGCTGTGTCGCATGCGGGCGTGGGCATCCACGTCGTCCACGAAGAGGTGTCAATAAGTTGTGCTCCTCCGTCCTCGCCGTCTCTTGCACGTCTGCTCTTGGAGAAGATGTATTCCTGGTGTCCTGTGTCGATGTCGATGCGCAAAGTGCTGTCGATCATGTCCCCCGCGATATGTCGCGTAACCTTTGCGAAGGGGCAAGTGACGGCGAGGTCTGACGCTAGTAGTCCAGGCCGGGTGCCAATGCGAGGCTGCGCCGTCCTGGTGGATACTTTGGTGGTGGACCACATGTCTGCGTGCGCGTCTTGTAGTAGGGGTGCTCATCGTCCACGCCGTGGTTGAATATAGGCACTCCTTCCATAGCCATCTGAAGTGCGGGATGGAATGGTTCGGGTATGTTGGTGTCGTGTAGCCGGTCGTTGAACTCCTCTGGTGTGTGTGGGAGCTGGAAGACATAATGCAGCACGACTCTGTAGAAGGCGCCCTTGAAGTCCAAGTAGAGGATCATAACTGACTCGCCTCTCCCTCTCTCTCTCTGAGGTGGTCCATGACGCCGGGGGTCGCATGTGTGACAAAGTCGGTGGACTGATGTGGTCGCGCGCCACATTGTGCGTCTCGTAATAATTGCGCCGTATTCTTGAGTCGGGTACGTAGGAAGCGGTGGTGGCGCTTAGCTATGATGCTGTTGGGCAGTATCATCCGTCTCGCTTGTAGGTCTGGTTCGGCAGCGTTGGGCTTAGAGAGTGACGTTTGCCATCCTCCTTTGTAGGAGATTGATTCCACCGTCGCCATGTGCGCCTATACTAGGAATGGGTGGCATTGACGCGGTCGTGCAGTAGTCATAGATGAGGTTGTCAGGGCCGCCGTTCCTTCCTTGCTTCGCCTGCGTGAACTGGCGCTTCGTCTTTTCTTTGGTTATGATGTCGTGGAGCGGTGTGTCGTACAGCGTTCGGAGATGGCTTCGTGGTTGGCGTGGTGGTTGTGCGTGTCGGCGATGTCTTGCGGGCTCATGATTTTCGGGTGCTTTGCGATGGCGAAAAGGTCAAGCTCTGCTTCCGTCTGGTGCTGTTGATCATGAAGAAGTTGACCGTCAGGGCCACTGACGTGTAGGTGTTCAGCTGTGGTGCGCCCTGGTCTGCCTCCATACCTCAGGAGCCTTTTGATGTCAGCCCATGCTCTTCTAGAGTCGTTGTTAATGTAGGCGTCCTTTGCACATGCTCCTGCTCCTCCTCCTCCTCCACGACTTTATCGTCGTGTAGCTGGTGAAATTAAAATCCCCCTTCGTGCCAGCAGGAAGGAAACAGATCATCGCCCCCCTTGGCCGGTACTGCCGCCAATCTGCACGAAATCCTACACCCCACCCACATGCCTGCTCAGTGGGCCTCTGACCTCGTCCCCCTTCTGACCTTCCTCTTCCTCCTCCTCATCATCATCACCATCTTCCTCCTCCTCACCTTCATCCTCCTCCATATCCGCCTCCAATTCCTCACCTCCATCCTCCTTTCTCCTCGTCCTCGTCTTCCTCTTCGCCATATTATCTTTCCTCGTCATTATTTCTCCTCCCCCTCCTCGCACCGAGCGAAAGGCTCCAGGCCTGCCTCCTTGCTGAGCTGGGTGCAGGAGTTCCGCAGGCTTGCGAAGAATTCGATGGCACCGACCCAGAAGTAGTGCACCTGCGGCGAGGCAATGCCTACTCCTTTCACTCGTCCACCTCTTCCTCCTCCTCCTCCTCCTCCTCCTCCTCCTCCTCCTCCTCCTCCTCCTCCTCCTCCTCCTCCTCCTCCTCCTCCTCCTCCTCCTCCTCCTCCTCCTCCCCCCTCCTCCCCCTCCTCCTCCTCCTCCTCCTCCTCCCCCTCCTCCTCCCCCTCCTCTTCCTCCTCCCCCTCCTCCTCCTCCTCCTCCTAGAAGCCGCCTTCCCAGCTCCAGGGGCTTGGGAGCGGGTGCCAAGTACCTATCCTATTCTTGTCCGGGGTGCCAACTGCAGGACCTGGGGCGCTCGTGTCGACTGCCGACACCGTGGCTCCCAGAAGCCGACGGTCAAGGCGCCGCCAGAGCGTGCACGTCAGCCTGCTCGTGGTGCAAAGCAGGGCTGGACCTAAGCGTTGTTGTTCGTTCTGTTGTCGTTGTGGGTCTCGTGTTGCTCTACCTGAGCTCCTGCACCTCCCTGCCAGAGCGAAAAACAAGCCACAGCCGACGTCCAGCAAGCCAGCGTTTAGGTCCAGCCCTGTTGCAAAGACCCGTGGTAAGGGCCGCGAGTCGCTGGCACTACAAGATGTGCCAGCCAAGCCGAAACCCAAGGAGAAGCCCAAGGAAAAAGAGAGCAAGGATGAGGAGAAGAAAACGAATGAGGTGCAAGAGGACGAGCATCGTTCGGCCACGGACCCGCTGGATCTCCAACCTGCTTTGCCGAGTGTTGCGCGACAGCACTCTCGGTGGAGACCACCACCGTCCTCATCGGCCTCAGAGGTCGAGATCGAGAGCTGCAATGGAACAAGTCTCTGCGAAAGTGGAGGCAATGAACACGATCGTCCTGAACCGATACGATGCTGCAAAGGACCATTCCAATGCAGCCCTGGAGGTCTCGACCACGCTGACCATGCTGTTCGGCTCTCGTGGCTTGAAGACGCAGCTGAGAAAGCAGCAGGAAGCCTGCGAGAGGGCCGAGAAGAAGCGCCTGGTCAAGGCGAACGAGGCGGTCGACGAGTTGAACTCCCAGATGAAGCAGGCGAGGGAGGACGTCGAGAGAGCCGAGCGCGACTCGGCCACATGGGCCAGGCGAGCAACGAGATCAAGGAGCTGATGAAGGCCGAGGAGGAGCAGACAGCGGCAGCAGCCCGTGCGACGGCGGCGGCCGAGGCAGCAGCGCGCGGGCCCGACGAACCCGTGGCAGCGGCGCTCGCGGTGCCCGCAGCGGCGGCGGCCCCCCCGGAGGCTGGGGCCGGGGCAGGCGTCAGGGGGGCGCCCCGAGCTCCGCCCTCGGCGCGCTGGCGGCCCGCCAGCAGACGACTGCGGCCACGCTGGCCCAGCTCCGGGGCCCGCGGGGCGCCCTCCACAGCCCCCGGCGCTCCGGGCGGGCGGAGGCCAGAGCCGCCCAGAGGTTCCTGCTCCGTGAGCCGCCTTCGCCGGCGGGCGGCCAGCCCCGAGCGCCCGTCTCTTCGGCCCGGGCAGCGAGCGCCGCCCCTCGCGCCAGAGCCTGAGCAGGAGGTGCCACCACTGGAATACAGCAAGTGCCGCCTCCCGGACGGCATGGACCCCGGCAGCAGCCCTCGCAACCAGCGGGAGCAGCAGCGGCGGGGCCTGGCGCGGGAGATGGGGGCCTCAGGGAACGCTCCACGAGACACTCGCCCATGCGCTTGGGGGATCCCCATGTGGACGAGGCGACAGACGGATGGGCCCGGTCGAAGAGCCGTGCGCGCTCAGCTGGGCGCCCTTTAGCCTGACGTCCGCTGCTCTGCCCGATGTTGCCCCCTTGTGTTGCCTTTTTCCGAGGGTGCTCAGTGCGCGCAGCGGCCTGACACAACCGCAGCTTCTGTCCGACATGTTGATTTCTTTTCCGTTCAAGCATCTGTAGAATCCCTTCTACGGCCATGGCCAGTCCACGTTCCGATGTTGTGTGGTGTGTAAGTGCTCTCTCTCTCTCTCGCTCTCTCTCTCTCTCTCTGAATACTTGCACCCATATGCCTCGGAGGTGCTACAACAGCATGTCTCCCTCTTCTTCCTCCACGCGCGTGTTCTGATGCATACTGATGGAACTGGTGGCAGTGAAGCAGCTGAGATTCCTGTGGTTCCAACTTCGGAAGTTGTGAGTATCTTTGAATACTTTGACGGGTCCAGGGCCCCAAGAAGATACATCGCCGGCATGGTACCGTAAGACATCATGAACCTCTTCCCCACCCCCTTCCCATCCGACACGGCTGAGGTGCTCGCTGCAGACTGGGCGTTGGCCTGGAATGCTCAAGCCGAGTTTGATTTATCCACCCAGGTGACCCTCAAGTTGGACTCGATGAGGACCCTCGGAGTGCTAAATGGCAACCCGACGAATGCTGTTTCGAATTCCGGCCTGGTTTTCCTCAGGACGCGAGTGCAATTTCCCTCGTACCAATGTCGGATCACAGGGGAACATGTTCACAGCCATCAAGGAAAGGGGACAATGAGCTTGCCGATGCTCCTGCGCGCTTGGCAGGCATGGGCTTGCTCCCTTCCATGGAATGTATGCCGCTTACATCGCCTCTCAATGACTCGTCTAATCTGGCATGGGCCTGGCTTTACTCCGACCACTCCGCAAGCACCCCGAAGATCAGAGGCTAGCGCCGCGAGAGTCTCTGAAGTGTCGCCGACCGATTACCAGCTAAGAGATGGCGTCGGTGTCCGCACAATCGAGGACATAGCTCCCATGGGCCTTCCAAATCCCGAAGGGCTCTTGGGCTCAATGCTCCTGGGCGTATTACGCTGCTGCCGAAGCAACTCTATACGTTTGTTTGTTTCTTTTTGTTTTGCTGGGGGTCTTGGAGAGTAGGATGCAGTCTGCGATGCGTACCAAGGTCTGTAATGTTTCGATGTTAGATGCCAAGTGTGCTGAAGCTGGTTTGGGCGGAATTTCGACCTGGATCAATACCAGTCTCCCGATCCCGGGTGTCAATCCCGACAGGCAGCGCGTGGCGCAAGTCTATGCTGACCCTCGCCACCTTTCGCTTCGTTTCACGCGCCTGGCCTCCATCTTTTGCTGGTTGCTGCTCATGCTTCTCACGGCGCTCGTAAGGACCCAATCCCAGTTGAAAGTTCATGGAATGAAGCCCAAGGTTTAGGTTCGACATTTCAGCAGCCAAGAATCCGGCCAATCTTCTTGCTCGATGGTAATGCCGAAATTGGACCCGTTTGCCCCCCTCACACCGGCAACGTGGAGGCGGTTGAGACGAACATTAATGGGACATGTTCGAGGTAATTGTGTGAGCAAATTCAAAGGCCTGTAACTGCTGGATTACGTGTTGGTGCCGCTGGACTGGTTTAGTTTGGTGCAGTCGGCCCGTGTTGACCATCAGCTCGATCTAGCTAGCGCAGTGGGAGACTATGGTCCTGCATATGTGAAGATCGAGGTTCCCATGGGCTCCCTCGGGGCTCCTGAATACCAGTGGCCTCAGGTGCGCGTGCGAGTGGAGCGTCTCCAGGGTCCCGAAGTGCGAGAAGATCTTCTGCAGCGCACGGGTGACTGTCAGGAGCCGAAATGGATGAAATCTGCGACGGCCCACTGTGTTCGACTCGACAAGCAGATTGCTGACTTTGCTCGGCAGCACCTCCAGCAACATAATCCCAAGCGCGCAGGACTGGGTGAGTAAAAGGACCCTCTAGTTGTAAGAGCTCAGGAAGCACCGCAGAGGACTCTCTCATTTCTTGACTCGACGGGCTCCCAAAGCGCTCCTTCAGACTGTGTTCCGAGCATGGGCGGACATCCCCAGCGAGGGCCACTGTGGCATCTGGGGCCCCCTGCGTCTTCGCTCGGGCGGCAACGCTCTCAATGGGCTTTGTTGCCGACTTCATCTCTGGAGGGCATCCATGACTCTCGCGCGCAAGAGGAAGTTCTCCAAGATGGTGCTGCTCGTCACTTTCCTTTTCCTTCTGGACGAAAGCCTCCAAATGTTCCTGACTGGGAACCCCCTGCCATTATGGCACCGGCTGCTGCGACGCTGCGACGGCCCCAGCACGCATGACAATGCGAGCGATCCCTTGAGGGAGTTCACGCCCTGGAGGTATCTGACGAAGGCACCCTCGAGCAACATTACACACATATATATATATATATATATATATATATATGTATAACGACACGTTTGATCAGCTGTTCTTACCAAATTAACAAAATCGCCAAACTGGAAACTGTCTCAGCCATCGTCAAGGACTCGTTTGTAGTGACGCAGCTCCACCATGAGCATGTGCAGCTACGCGGTCTTGGAATTGGCTCGGCCAAAAGGAAGCCCGCCAACCAATCGGCGCAAGTTATGTTCGACTTAGGGGGCCCAGCTCCTACCCCAACGGCCTGTCGGCATCGATGGCTAGAACACTTTGCTCAACAGGAGCTTAGATTCCGACTGCCTGCGCACAGCCTGCTACCAGTTGTTCGCGAGTCCAACGCCTCTTTAGGAAGCTTGCGCGTTGGCTTGCACGATGGAGCTGCCAAGGCACTGCCGACCTTGACTGCGTTCGAGCAACAGCTTCTCAAGACGACCCCTACTTGTTCGAATGGAGCCGACGGTGCACCAATGACCCTTCTCAAGCATTTTGCCCGATCGAGTGCTTGGACATACTTCCCCCTCATCATGCTGTACATGTTATGTATTTGTGAACCTCTCCAATGGTCAAAGCTCACGTTTGGCTGATTTCTACAAAAGTCGAGGTTCTCTTAATCAGTGCCCACGCAGTCGCCGGGTGGCCATCGGACCACAGATGGGCAAGCGTGCCCGAGCTCTGGCCTCCATTCGGCCCCGCGGCTCCCTCAACAAGTATGCTCCTGAGACGCAATGTGGTGGTATTCGGGGGCGTGGAATTAACTTTGCAGCGCGCGTAGTTTGGCTGATGCGGGACAGGGCTCGCATGCGAATTTTCCCAATGTCGCCTTTATTTGCTGGCCTGAAGCCGGCGCTTTTCCACGCAATCTGCGAGATGCGGATCCTTTCTGAAGGAGAGGAAGGAGCCTCAACTATTCGTGCTGCCCAGCTGTTGCAAGCGTGTGGTATGCCAGCGTCTGCGGCCCCTCTCCTGGCAGAGGAGCTTGCTTACCCTCCCCTCTTGCATGAGCTGGAAATCTCTTCTTACCTGCTGCGCGTGCCGGCGGAAACCTTGTCGGGCACGTGGGCTGTGACACACTGATCCAGGGATATTGCTGCAATGGCGGCAGGCAGTAGGCCTGGTAATACTCGTGCCGCTCGGCTGTTTCTATTCCTCGCGTCTCGTTGCTTGTGCAGGTAACCTTCAGGGGCGCTGGGGGTTGCGACGGCCCGCAAGCAGGCCTGGATCGAGGATCGGGGGAAGGTCTGGGCCCCGCCTACCCCCGCGTTTACTAGGGGGCTTCGTCTGGAGGGTGCCCACCACTACAAACATACAGGATGCATTCTTCCAGAGAAATACGATCTGCCCCCAAAGCTGACCTATCGAGTCACGTCCGCTACCTCATCTCTTCAGGTCCTACAGAAGGTGGTCTCCCACCCCCCACCCCCAAGCTGTCGCGGCAACGCAGGCTGCAGCTTGCCGAAGTGCTGGCCATGTCGGGCAGGCTGTACAATGCGGCCACGTGGCCAGCGCCTACATTAGCACAATCAGGACACTATCCTACCTCTCGCAGATTTGAACATACATCGTGCGGTTGCTGGGATGCGGGCGCACGGAAGTGAGGCATAATCGGATCCAGCTGTCCTTGCTGCTGCTCGCAGGTGTGATATGGATATGCTTTTGCGTACGCATGGGCTCAGATATCTTCGAAAGCTGTTTCGCTACGGACCAGGGCCCCTGTTTGGTCTCATATGGGCTCACGGTGACCTCAGTCACTCCTGGATTCATATGGTCCAAGATGATCCTCGATGGCCCCGATCCGTGTTTCCAGGTTGCGCGAATTCCCAAGCCCCTTGTTCGGACTTCGAAACCTAACCTTTTTTTGGTTTTTTGACCTCCACGGCCTTGCCGCATCAGCCAACCAGGCGACCCCTTACAGCATCTGCGCGACATGATCTAAACAGAAAGCGCCGAGCAGCAGGCGCAAAACAATTGGGCGACCTCGCCTCGGCGAGCGCCGCATCGGGGAGGGGGCTTCGCGAGTTCCTGTCGGGGCGCCCACTATGGCCCCCTTCCCTCGCGGACAGACTCTCGGCTCGGCCGCTAACTGCAAGGCGTCCGCCGGCTGCGCGAGACATCAGCCGCGATTGCATGCTTCGAAATCTCCTCTCTGGCCTGCAACGACCAAAAGACTGCGCAGAACCGGGGCCGGGCCCGAAGGTGGAAGGCGACGGGGCGCACGGGTCGGGGAGGGCAGAGGCTGGCGCCCCCCGTGGCCCAACGCTCTCGGCAGGACAAGCGCCCCCCCCCCCCCCGCAGCCGTCGCCGCAGGGGGGGGGGGGGGGGGGGTCCGCTGGCGCCCCGCGGCCGCCTAAGCAGCGGGAGGTGGACAGCGCGCAGCAGTGCAGAGGGCGGCCCCAGGGGGCCCCAGATCGAACCCGCCGCGCGAGTCCAGCGACCGCGAAACATCGGAAACGGAGCGGCCCCCCGCGCAGCTGTCACCGCAGGGGGAGAATGACCTTCAGCGCCCCGCGGCCGTGCAGGCAGGGGGGGGCGGACACGCGCGCGGCAATGAAAAGGACGACCTCGGGGGGCCCGGAACGAACCCGCCGCGCAGGTCCAAAGACCGAGGCGCAAACAACCCACAGCACCCGAAGGGATGCAGAACAATAGGGAACGCATTTCCCTGCAGGGGATACCTTTTTGGGGCATGGCCGTGTGATCATGGCTACCTGAGGCACTGCTGTGCATGGCCCTGTCTGAGAAAGAACAGAAGCGGCAACGAACATGAGGCGCGCGCGGGCGCCCTGCCAGGCCAGTGGAATCCCCGGGGCCTCAGACAAGGAAGACTCAATCCGATCCCGACCCCGACTCCGCCCCAACCTCGACCCCTTCCATTCTCGAAGCTGCTGCCTCGGAACGCACTGAGGCTGCAGCGCAACTTTGACCAGAAGTGGCGGTCGCGGATGCTTCCGCGACTCTATCTGGCCCTGGCGCGCATATCTGCGAAAGGACTGCAGCATCCCGTTGGCCACTGTCGCCTTCCTGAAGGAAGGCGGGATCTGCAGCAATGTAAGTGTAGGAACATTGCGCAAAGGAGAGGTCGCCAACTCTGAACCCTTTGCTAGAGCGCAAGTAGTGCGAACGCGACCCGGTGCAGGGGCGCAAGTAATGTGGACGCGGGAGGAACTCGACAGCGCGAAGCCGGCCCTCGGGCTTGACCTCCCGTGGAATGGCATTTGCAACGAAGACAAATGAACAGTGCAGACGCATCAGAACGCTCAAACGCCACCGCCTTGTGTCCTAGACTGTCTTGATGGTCCGCATGGAGCATGGAATCCTGGGGGCATCTGCCAGGCGCAGGTCGAAGCTCTCCTCTGCTGCTTCTGAGGCAGACATTGCATCTCCAGACCCCATCCCAATCGGCCCACCGGTGCCCCGCTTCGGGGGGCCTGTCTGGAGAGGCCGAAGGGGTGGGGGGGGGCGAGGGAGAGAGCTTGGGCCAGAGGGGGGCAAGTTGGCAGCTTGGACGCCGAGTCCCATAGAGGCACCCGCCCACTTGTCGACGTTCTCTAGCTCAGCCGAATTCGACGCATGAAGCTGGAGCGCATGTTTAGCAGCAGCATCTGCATCAGCATTGCCACGACGTCCGAGCCATTCCTGGCGAGATATCCTTACGTCTACATCTAAATGAGCCGTGGCTTTGACCGCCGAGCCCACCGAACCATTCTCGAACTGGTTAGCGCTCAGGAACATGCATCAATACGGGCGCTTACCTGAGTAACGCCCGGGAAGAAGTGTGAGGCCATGAGCAACAACCATGGCGCAATCAAAATGAATCGTAAAAGGATGCGCTACAAACTGCGCAACAATGCAACGCACCGAGTATTCAGCTGCCTGCGCCGTCTGAGGAAGGTAGGCCCAAACTGGGCCTCGAGCCTCTCCAAGGCAAGCTCCATCGTCAGACAGCATGGAAATAGCATGAGCCCTAGGCAATTTCACTGAAAGGATGACGCTGGAAAGAACCAAAAAAAGAGGTGGCCCCACATGTCTCCATTGGCTGGCGCTCCAGGGCCCTCTGGGCTGTCGAGCTCGCAGCAATGCCGCGCGAACTGCAACGCGTCGGAGCCTTGCGCAGCAGGGCGCGGCAGGACATCGGCGGGGTGAGCGAAAGCTCCTGTAGTATATCAACGACCGAGCCTTGGACCAACTTGGCGCGGAGCTCTCGCGCAGCGCGCGCCTGACGTTGCCAGGGCCTGTGGAACATGGGGCCGGGGGCATCTGAGCAAAAAGGACGCAACGGGTACGCTTGATAACCGCAAGAAAGGGCCTTGCCCGCCGACCGAATCGCGTCCGGGGCGCAGGCCCTTATCCAGCCCCGTTGCGACAGGGGGGATCTCTTGCTCTTGCAAGCCGGCTGCGCCTCATCAAATCAAACCTTACGGTGGAGCCCCCCACTTGCCCCCGAGGCCCCCTTAGAGCCCACGCAGGTACGCTTATTTGCGGACGGGTCTCCACGAGCCTGGGGGGGGGGGATCAAACCGAGCTGCAGCTTGCGCCCGCGGTCATCCAAGATCGCGGCATAACCTTTCATCGCCCAACCTACATGGAGGAGGGCAAGGCGAAGGGCGGGGATGGGGCCCTTCACAATGAGCCGCGTAACCCTAGGTGAAGCCAACACATTCCGAACACCTTCGCGAAGCCCCCGACGAGAGGGGTGCACTCTAGTCTGAGCCAGCCAAGCTTCTTTGCACCATCTGAGGAGAGGGGCGCAATCAGCTCGCCAACATGGATATTCACCCAAGCTGCTGACCGCAGCGAGGGACCCTTAGAAAAGGGCCTCATTGTGGAAAAAGCCGGTCGTCTCATCGTCGGAAAGGCCTGGTTACTGACACTCAGAACGTCCGCTCCGTACGCCCCTACAGGGAGGGGCCCCGTCGCGAGCGCTCTGGGTGCCTTGCGACCCAGCGCGCCCGACTGACGCTGGCGGCGACGAGACTTCCTGCAAAATAAAACCATCCTGCTCTTGAGCTTGGACGATCGCCCAGAAGTGCGAACCGAAGCCCCAGCGAAATTGCCGACCCCCAGGTTGACAATGGAAGGCGACGCCTTCCCACCCAACTGGCCGAGAGCACAAGCACGCGCGCCGGCTAAACTCTCGCGAAAAGCAACGGTACAAACCTTTTCGAGAGCAAGCTGACAATTCATTTCGTTCGAATCAGTGATGGCATGGTGGGGAGCGGACGTGGCTTCGACGATGCTGTCCACCACGTGTCTGCACGAACCAGTGCACGCGACGCAAGTGCCGCCTATGTAAATGTCGAGCAACTGCAGGGGGATGGGGCGGAATGCGATCGAACGAGGACAAACAATGCACGCGAACGTAGGTCGTCGCAAAGCTGCACCCAGCCACAACTCCTCTCTGAACGAAGTAGGGGCCATCTAACAGCCGCGCCAGAGACACTAACCTCCCGCAGCGATAAGCGAACAGGGAGAGACCAGTGGACACGACAGGGCAATGATGCTGGTGACACCCCTGTTCGAGAACAGCTGCACCTATCGTTTCGTAGTGCTTGGGCATATCGTAGAACGCACTAGCACTGACCTCCCTGCGGGAGGTCTCAAATTCAGCTCTGCAAACCTGTCTCCAGACCGCGTCGGAAGCTCAGCGAAACGCCCCGGCGGCCCGGTGCCGATGGGGGCGTTGCTGCTTCCAGAACAGGGCCCCGAGCCGTCGGAGACGGCCCCGGACCCCGTGCCAGGAGCAGAACACCCTTTATCGGCCTGCAACCCCCAGCGGGTCGAGCAACGCGAGGGGGGCAGCGCTGAGTTGGCGAAGGGGCTGGCCAACTGGCCCAACCAGCTGGAAAAAGCATGCCGAGCGCAATGAGGCCATCATCGCACAATGCCTGCAGTCGAATTCATCGTAGGTGACTGCCGGTGATTTCTTGTCCTCCCCACTGACGGCTCTGAGGTCTTCGGGAGAAGCCCATTGGCAGAGGCTCCACACAGGCGCGGGGGGCTTGATCCCCTTTGCCTTCGCGCCCAAAGCCCGCAAACTTGGTCCGCTCACTAACAGGGGAGAGGGTCAGCCGCGACCGATCCGTCTCGAGCGAGCGTCGCGGTGGGAACCCAAGCGGGAGGGTCGCGAGCAATTGCATGGACTCGGCGAGCACCCTGATCAGCCTGAATCTGCCTGAGACTCGGCGAGCACCCTGCGTGAGCCAGGCCCTCCAACCAGCCTGAGACTGCGCGCGGAAAACGCCGCTGGCCCCGTCGAGGGCCGCGCAGAGATTGCTAGACTGCGCCTCACCGAGACCCAGGTTTCCCTGAAGGTAGTGGCCACTGGGCCCAAGGAAGTCTCTGGCCTCGAGGGGGGAGGAGGCATGCAGGGAGGAGAAGCGAGAGATAGCAGCATGCGTGCCCCTCAGGAGCTCGCCCAGCTCGGTAGCCTGTCGGCTGGCACCTAGGCTTGGCAGCTGCAGGCCTAGAAACGCGCGGATCTGAGCCGCGAGTCAACGGGTGGCCCGATGCTCGGGGCACCTCGGTTGACTACCCCTCCCAACTAAGCACCTCCACACCAGCTGAAGCCCTTGACTCCCCCATCTTCGCCAAGTCCGCCCCTGCGCGCGCGCCAACTCGGCTTCGGCCCTGCCAGCCCGCGCCGCATAGCCAGGAGACAAGCGAGTAAGAGCAGCCCCTGCACCACCTGCAGCGACAGCGTCCAACCAGCCTGGGCATGAGTGATTACATGGTCCCAACATGGAGGGGGTCGCATCGGGCCGACCATTCTTTCTCTTGGCAAAGGGGGGGGTCCTAAAACTGAAGGCTGTCACACTCGCGGGCGACCTGTGGGAGACCAGGTCCACGGGGCGATGGGGGCTGAGCTCGGTCAGCGGATGGATCTGGCAAAAATCAACATCTGCGCCCAGACCACCAGCGCGCGCGTGGAAGTCGAGAGCGGAAGAGGGCGCCAGAGCCAAAATGAGCGCGGCCAAGAGGGTGAATCATCTGGCCATGCAAGTCACTGACGAACTTCCTGTCTATACTGCCCCCTGGGGGGGGGGGGGCATTGGAACCGCCGCCGATGGCACAAGTGGTCCCGCAAATGACCGCTCGTTCCCCTATCTTGCTGGGGATCCCCGCATTCCTCTCGGATAAACCTCTGAAACGTGAAGATAAATGGAAAACGCATTGAGGCTGACCCCCCCCCCTTTAGGAATTTGAGCGACCGCATGCGCGACCCCACCAGTCATCGCAGAGTGCCCCTGCGGAAGGGGGCGGGGGGGGCCGAGCCCGAGCCATCTCTTCGCCAACACAGCGGCGCCCCCCGAGGCGCCGCTGGGCGCCGCGACTGCCGACGTCCACAGAGACTTCCAAACGTTGCGAGCACGCCGCGAGGACGAAGTATGAATCGACTCGCGGTCGGCGAGAGGATGCTACTGAATGCCGCTGGGGCAGGCGCGCAGGGTGAGATCTTCTGTAAAGTGCCCCAACTGTTGCAGTTGAGCGTTCGCGCGACAAGAACAGTTGAGCTGAGACCCCCATCCGACTGCGGGGAACCAGGAGGGGAGAAAGAGGATGGAAGCGGGGCCTGAGATCACCCCGGGGCCAGGCGCCACCACGACGGGGCGTTGAGGGCCAGGGGCCGCGAGGACAGGGCAGGCGGCTAGTGACTCGACAAGACTGGCAGGCTTGGAAGGGTGCGCGTGCAAGGTGTCTCGGCCCAACTCCTCGCCTAGAAAAGCCGTCGAGTCCCCCGCGACGCGCGACGGGCGGCGGCCATCGGGCCGCCGCAGCCCGGAGCACCGATATCGCAGGAGACGCGAATGGCACGACGGAGGCGAGGCCGATGAGCCGAGGAGATCACGTTAGACTTGCCTGAAAAGACCCCCCCCCGCGCACGCGCACTTTCACACATTCACGCACGCGCGTTCACGCGCGTCTACACACGCACACGCGCCTCGCTCAGACCTTGGCGGAGGCGGGAGGGGGGCTGAGGGGGGGCTGCCAAGAATGACGTCCGCACGTCGCTTGGTCGCCTCTGCCTCCTCGTCTGGCGCTGGCGCCTGGCCAGCGTCGCCAGAAGAAGCTGCTGCAGTGGCTGTGGGGGGAGGCGTGACTGGCGCAGCGTCGCCTACGCCTTGGCCGACGCCTATGGACCGAGCGGCCCCTGTTTTCACCTCCTCGACGCGCTGGCGTTTGTTCTCTCTGCTGCGACTGGTGTGCGCAGCGTGCTCCTCGCGGAGCTTGTCCGTAGACTCCTCGGCGCGCTGGAAGAGCTCGGCACGCGTCGCCCTGATGCCGTCGGCCAACAAGTTGGAGCGACGGGACAACTCCTCTCGATCTGTGGGGCCAAGCTGCCAAGCTCGTGCTCGGCTTCGAACGGCGAGAGGAAGTCCACATCCAGTGTGAAAGCCTTTTCCAGCTTTCCGTCCAGTATGTCTTTGACCCATTGGGTGGGGTTTTTCGATGTCGCAGCACCAGCGCCATGCTCTGCTGCCCGGGCCAAGGCGAGCTTCCTCTGGTGGGCTTCAGCCTGTACCAGCTCGTCTCGCAGCTTGCCCAGGTCCACACGCTGTACTTCGAGAGCTTTAGCGTGCTCCTCGCACTTGGTGGCAGACGCGAGGAGACGCTTCTCCAGCTGCCGTAACGTAGAGTGAGCGACATTGACCTGGAACTGCAGCGGTGCTTCAGGAGCAGGAGCGCGTCTTGCCTCTGCCTCCTTCCTATATATAGCGCATAACCGATGACGTGTCTCCACCTGTCTCCAGCAGCAACGCAACCTGCTCGATCTCGTCAAGCGAGATCCCCTGCAACGTGCCGGTTGACGGCGGCTGGCCGTTGCCTGTGGCAGGGGTGGCGGGGGCCTTCTTGTTGACTGGTTCGTTCCAATAGCTGGACTTGTAATCCCAAGGCGCGCGGAAATTTTTGCACCAGGACCACGACCACAAGTTCCTCCGACAACCGCAGGCCCCACATAACCAACGATCTTTGAGTCCTTCCTGCCTGTTGCCTCCAACAAAGCCGCCGTGTTGGAGGCCCGCGGCAAGAGGAAGCGGAAGTGAGTGCCTGGCACCAGCTGCGCGCCTTCACCGAGACATGTAACCGCCACCACCACCGCCAGCAGGAGAAGCCGCTTGAGGCTGCGCCATGGCTGGGAACCTGAAGAATGAAGAATGATTGGAACGAGCGCAGGCGTCACCTGCGTACTGTGGGATGAACTGTGCAGGCGCCACCTGCAAACAGTAGGCTGTGGGACGAAGCCAAGAAAGGCTCGGCCGTGCAGCGCCGTTATGAAGCTCGCACGACCAAGCTCAACATCAATCTGAGCGAGAACGGTTACCTCGAGCCAAGATGGTTACGGGCTCCAAAAACCTGGGGGGTGGAAGTCACGAGTAACGGCACGCATTGGGTTCCCGTGGTTAAATCGGGGATCGATGCTCACACTAGGTGGCGTTTTCGTAACGAAGACGTCCAGAGAAAGACGCGGGCGTTTTTGCAACATATTGTTCGCTTCGGTGTGCCACCAGATCCTGCCCTGCGGCCGGCACCTGTTCCTCTTCCGTATCGCTGCCCGTTCTAACCTTTTGCGTCGCCCATCAGGGCGGCAGTCAAGGAACACATTGCTCGGATCCACCATCGGCAACGATCCTTGTCTGGTAGTTTGATTCACTGCAGTACTTGTCCAGTTTGCTTGATCAAGCTTAGCAATGTGGAGCTCAGCACGGACCACCTAACCTATGGGAGCCCGAGCTGTCTGATCACCGTGGGATGCCACGTTGACCCAGAGCACCAAAAGGTCCTGGATGAGGTGAGGGCCTTGAAGCCTCCCAACATAAGGCCGCCAGGGCGCAAGGTGTTATGAGAAGAGGACCGTGGCTATCTGCGTGCAGGACCCCTGGGCCCCTCAACACTTCTAAAAGGATATTCCTGACATATTTCGGGGCTTTGGATGTTCTCCAGACCATGGACTACCAGTACAACGGAACCCAGGAGCCCAGTTGCGAGACACAGGAGGCTCCCCATGGGGAGCCCCTTTTTCTGAAGATGAACACATGTCTGAACCAATGGATCATTTCCCTCCTGTCCCTCCTCCTTTTCCCCTTCTCCTCCTCCTGCTTCGCCGCCCTCCCCTCTTACCCCCACCTCCTCATTGTCCCTCCCTTGCGTGGCCATGGGCCCGCGCGTTCGTCGGGGCACAGCTTGCATGTTTCATCAATTGGAGAAGTCACTCTTGCTGGACTACATGTGAGAGAGGGCGGACACATCAATGACACCATGACCTTTCCGCTTCCCCTCCTCACCGAGGGATCTTCGCGAGTCCTGCCAGGGACTGTTCAGGAACCTGTCGCTAGCAGCGGCAAGTTCCACGCCCTGTTGTTTCTGAGCCCATTGATGCGTTCGCCCCCATATAAAACGAGCGGCAAACGCTGACGGGCGCCTGTCATCCCTCTCGTCGGCGCTGCCTTCTGGAAGGTGTGGCGTAGTGCTGCCCGCGGCTCCCGCCTTTACCATTCTCTGGCGGTTGGGATGTTCACCCAGGAGGAGGAGGAGGAGGAGGAGGAGGAGGAGGAGGAGGAGGAGGAGGAGGAGGAGGAGCGCGCCAACTCCTCCCTCCTCCTCCTCCTCCTCCTCCTCCTCCTCCTCCTCCTCCTCCTCCTCCTCCTCTGGGGGACCCCGGTGCGATCCTCCTCTCACGTAGCCGCTGCCAGCTGATGGCATGTTACCTGTCAGACTTCCCGAGCTATCTCGATGTTTGAAACCTCCAAAGGCCCCCCAGTCCCGTGATATGGTCTCTCCGCTCGGGACGCAGGCCACTCCCCCCCCCTAGTCAAGTCAATCCCCATCCACCGCTATGAGGGGCGTCCAAGAGGGTGGCGTCCAAGATGGGGGCTTGCAAATCATGGCCCGAGGCACGTGCGCGGCCCAGGGGGAGGGCCAAGAGACGTGGTGAAAAAAAAGACGGGACCCTGAGATCCAGGAAGATCTCATGGCCGAGGCCGCGATATCCCCCTCCCCTAGTCATCATCCCCCTCTCGGACGCCCCGGACCCCTCCTCGGGTCCCTCTGTTGCTGTTTTTCACCGTGGATCAGTGTTTGACTGTCCCAGTGCCCGACAGCGGCCCCTGGAGACCAGAGCGGGCAAGAGACCTTCTCGAACCCAGAACCTCGGATCCGGCACCTCCCTTCCTGCCTGCCAGAAGCCAATGCCTGGCCACCTCAGACTCCCAGCCAGCTCCAACACGAGGATCCACCTCCACCGCTACAGTCGAAACTGCTAGTTCAGAAGGATGCGCGGTAAGGAAGCCAGCCCCTTGGACGCCCGTGTTGAAGCTTCTTCGAGTGCGGCGGGCCACCGAAAGTGGTCAAGGATGGACCAGAGAGGCACGGATGCAAGGGCACTCTTGCGAGATCACCCCGATCCCTGCCATCAGTTTCGACTGCAGCGACTCCAGCCAGATGTGCTGCGCTACTGACGGACCTCTTTTCTACAGTTCGGGCCCGCCGCTCACGGAGTGCCTGCCCCGCGCAGGGCGCGGTGTAGCGCGGCGGCAGCTCGGCGCGGCGGCTCGCCCCGACCGCCCGGCGCGGCGGTGGCCGCCGCGCGGGAGCGGGCTTGCTCAAGGTCGGGCGGAGGAGGAGCAGCAGGAGTGGCAGGCTCGCTATCGCTCGGACGTCCATTCCCTGTGTTTTGTTCGGTTTCGCGCGTGGTTTTTTCGCCAAGTGATCAAGGATGCTCCCCGATGGCCCTCGCCGAAGGAAAAATGCACACGTCCGAGCGATGCCAAGGCAGGGGGAGGAGCGGTCGGGGGAGGAGCGTCCTACGCTCGACACCTTCTGCCCACCAGCCAGCGGCTCCTGGAGCGACTCCAGGAGTCGCCTGGCTCTCAGTTTCATCACCCCCCAGGGCCGGCCAGCCCTGGGGGGGGGGTGGATGGCAACGTCAGCGTGACATTTCTGTCATCAGGCAGTCAGGTGATAAGGAGGGGGAGGAGGACGAGGAGGAGAAGGAGAAGAAGTAGAAGGTGGAGGAGGAGGCGGAGGAGGAGGAGGAGGAGGAGGAGGAGGAGGAAGAGGAGGAGAAGAAGAATGTGGAGGAGGAGGCCAACTAGGCGGAGGTGAGCGAGGATGGGAGAGGGCAGGGAGGAGGAGCGGGGAAACGAGGCCTCGGGCGTTGCGGCCTCCCCAGAGCGTTCCGGAACGCTCTGAGAGCGCTCGGGAACGCGCTGGAGCGGATTCATCCTCGTCCGTTAGCCCCGTCTGAGACTTGCCAGAAAGCAGGCGGACGAGGCACAGCAGCAGGAGCGGGGGCGCAGAAGCCTAGATCCCCTCGCGTCGCGAGGAAAAATCATGACGGGATTGTGCTGCCGTTTTCGGCCCCTGGGGCCCTCGCATGGCCCCCAGGACCGTCAAAAAACGGCTCGGGACTAGCAGCCGGCCACGGGGAATGGGTCGAGACCTCTGCGGATCCAACGGTAGGGCGGACGAGGAACAGCAGAATGGGCGGGAGCCAAGAAGCAGAGGGCAGGATCAGTCAGAATCGAATCGGAACATCGGACCGGATCGAAATGCACGTCGGGCCGGGCTGCCTCGGCGCTGAGTCGGAATCGAATCGGATCGGCCGCGCCAAGATACACATCAAAGACATGCAAGCATTGGGCCACAAACGATCTTCGGGATGTCGGACTCGAATCGGGTCGGGCTGGCCGAGATCAACATCGAATCGGATCGATCGGTTCGGAATGGGCGAAGAGGGGGGGCACGGAGGAGGACGAGGAGGGAAGGAGCAGGACAGGAGGGAGCGAGTAAGGAGGGGAGGCTCCTGGGGATGCCGATGGGTTCCGGGTTTGTGGGGGGCACTGTGGCGCTCTGGAGTGGGGGGGGCTCGGGAGGACGACGAGAGAGCAACAAAGACAAGGCGGGAGAAGGAGGAGGAGGAGGAGAAGCAGTCCATCGGTGAGCCAAGGAATGCGACAGCTGCGGTCGTCAGCAGCGCCGCCCTGATGCAAACAGCTTGCAAGAAGTCCTTATTCAGGGCAACGCCCTGGCTGACTTTGATTCCCCATTCCCGCCCTTGGTTTGCGTGCTTCAGCATCGACCCCATCGCCTGCACCTGCACATGGAGTCCAGCATTATTGCAACGCGCTTCCATGAGACGCTCGGTCAGGTCGCCCAGGGCCGGCGAGAGGCGAAACAGCGCCACCGCGATGAACACGGCTACAGTAACAAACTAGAGAACATTGATGACTGCGGTGGCACCAGCACCGTTACCATCTTCGCCATTGTAAAGTGTTGGCGCCACCAGGTTCACCATCATGCTGCCAGCGATCTTGAGGACGAGAACTCCACGGGCGAGTGCCTTTTGGCGGCGCGCACAGTGGGGTTGAGGGGGGGGGGAGGCCTCTTAGACGGAGGCTGCTTCTCAGAAGGCGCCAGCGTTACATCTATAGATAAGGACCGCATCGTCTGAGAGGCAGGGGTGCTTCTATGAAGCCTTCCCCCCTCCCCCCAGCCTCTCTCTCTGCGCGTGGCTGAGCCTGCCAGGTAGAGGGATGATGAGGAGAGGCTGCGTCGAAACGGAGTCATTCCACATGGAGACCGACCATTCAACATGGACTTACCTACCCCCTGTGGACCTAGCCTCCTACCAGGCGAGGCTAAGCCCAAACGGAAAAAAAACAGTACGCAGACCGAGCGCTATGTATGGACTTCGCATCCTCTGACATGGAAACCCTTTGGACGCCCGAAATGGGCACGGAAAGAATAGGTACCCTGCCCAACAACAAATGCTGTCCCAAACCAACAGCAACCACTGTTGGGCAGGCGGCCTTCTGTCTCAAATGGACACAGGCCGCGGCGGCGTGGACAGCGAGTCCTGTTCGAACTGAACAGGAACTGCTGTTGGGCACTGTGCCCATTCTTTCCGTGCCCATTTCGTTCGTGCATAAACCCAGGTGGGGGGCTCCAGCTGGGTCCCGGTGTCCTTCACGGGCTCCGCGCACGGCTCCCGCGCCTGCCCCACGACGTCGCCAGCCTCGCGCAGAGCATCGCGTCCTGCAGCTCCCCGGTGCGGTACCCGGCAGCGCCCGGGGTGCGCGCGGTCGTGGGCACAACGTCCGGGAGGAGCACGGACAGCATCGCCTTCGGGAGGCCGCCGCAGGCAGACTCCCACGGCCGAGCGCCTCGGAATCCTCCAGGCCTGTGCTTTGACGCCGACCGCCCCCCGTTGTGAGGCGAGGAGGGCGCGCGGTGCAGGCCTCCGAGCGGCACTTCCACTCGTCGGTGCTGGCTTCTGCGGGGCCTCTTCCAGCATCGAGACGGTCAATGGTTTGCTGCCGAACGAACTCAGAACTTGAAACCTCCGAACTCGTTAGCTTCTCCAGGTCGGAAGTCGTGAGTGGTTCTGCGTCCACGCGGGTCCATATGGCCTCAAGTGGGGCGTTACATTCCCCGAGCCTGAGCAAGCGGGATTGCACATTCCCCGGATCTGGGTATCTCGGGTCGCCCGCCTCCCCCCAACGGGATACTGACTACCGTGCCCCGTCCTGTGTCTCGGCGGGGACGGCACCCATAGCGCAACACCCATACGGCACCACGGAAGACGGACGACCGCATCGCAGCAGTGAAGGCACAGTACGGCACCTGCTATAGAGCACCACCAAGCAGGCACCAAGACAATAATGGTAACGTGCAACGGTCCAAGCACCAGAGTGCACTATCCATACGGCACTGGGGCAAGACCGAGAACATCGCAACCATGAGTACATCATAGGGCGCCAAGCATAGCGCGCCACCCGTACGATGCGAAGGCAAGACTGGGAAACGCACAACCACTGACTCACCCAAAAGTGCTAGCCGTAGCTCACCATCCATAGGTTACCCGGGCGAAAACGCGGCAGTCGTAACCACCCGTGCAGCACCAAGGCAAAAGCGCGATGACCGTAACCATGACGTGCATCGTAAGGCACCTGCTAGAGAGCACGGCCCATAACACACCAACGCAAAAATGCGAACACCCTCGCTATCATCGGCATCAAAGGGGCCTGGCCACAGAGCACTACCCCATCAGGCACCAAAGCAAAACTGCGAGCCGAACAACCAACACATCGAACTCCTTCGGCTCGTTCGGACCAAATAAGAAACCCTGAATGCAAACACTGCTTGGGGAATCATAGGGCGTAAGCCGTGCAGAAGCGCTGCTGCAATAAGAAACGCCAAATAAGGAACGAAGCACTGTCTAGGGCGCCAGCAGCGCCTGGGTGCACGAGGAGGGCTAGAGGAACACCCACAGGATGCCCTGAGGAGCAGCGAGCCCTTTTCGAACCCAGATCGGTTCTTACTTCAACGTCTTGGTTGTAATGCGGCACCCCATCGGTTCCCGGGGCGACGGCGAGAACCCGCAGCACTTGGGGCAGCACGGGGCAACGGGGGCGACGACGAGGACTCGCAACCCAGAGTGTCTCGTAGGGCGCGCCGGCCGCAAGGCACCACCCACAAGGCACCAGAGCAGGCACGAGCAACCAGCCGGAGGGCAAGAACGATGAACCGCAATCGCTGGGCCATTGGGCCGCGCAAGGGCATACCAGTACTATGTGTCCTCCTTGGAGGCGTGCGACTGGCCCCAACGTCGAATACAACCACCTGGTAGTATATCTCGTTTCCAAAGCGGTATGACCAGAAAGCGTCCGCTACAGAGCTTATACGATAAGAATGTATAAGATTTTTCCGCGCGCGCGTCGTCCCTGGAAGGGCGACGCACACATCGTATTCGTATGTTGGGGCGGCGCCGGTCGTATGTTACCAGCCAGACAGCACCAGCCACAGAGCACCAGAGCGAAAGAGAGAGAGAGAGAGAGACATCACAGCACACGGGGCATCATGGGGCACTTTTCGTAGATCACCGCTCAGGACGCGCCACGGCAATGACGGGCAGTCGCAGCTGAGACGTGAAATCCTGCTCAGAACAGGTAATGAGACCGTAGTGCAAACACTGTGTGGGCAAGCATGGATCCACTGTTGAGCCGCGACCCCTCTGACGCATGCGGCAAGATCCACGCTCCAAGAGCCGAGGGTCTCTCTCTCTCTCTCTCTCTTTCTCTCTCTCGGCACAACGAGAACGAGAAGACCTGTTGCACACGTGTGAAATGCTTGATGCAGTATGGCCTACCGTTGTCCGTTCTGGGCCCCCTTTCGAAGTCTCTCGTGCGATTATTCCAGCCTCATGGGGACTGCTGGGCCCTACTGGGGCCCTCTGAACCGTTGTGGGCCCTCAGGCTTCATGAAAGCTCCCTCGGGGCTTTTTCGGGCAATCCTGGCGGCCTCGCGGGGTGCCTTGGGGACGTCATGCGCCCAAGAGGGGCCCCGAGACCTCCCAAACACGACAATCAACTCTCATGCTCCCTCAACTGCTTCCACAACGGCTGCGGCGACATGCACCCAACGCTTGCCAGTAGTCGTTTTCAAGAAGGCAGGTGGCGGCGGTGACTCGCCGAAGGCGGTCGAACAGTGAGAGTACGCTACCACTTGAAGAAGTTGGAGGAACGTGGCAGTGGTTGCAAACAGCCACATGCCTCTGTTCCCAGCCCGCCAACTGAATCGTCAAACATGCACCTCGACCGCCCATCGAGAAAAATGCCGACATCCCGATCCCCTGTGCAACAGGAAACTTGACTTTGACATATTCATCCTGGTCTCTCCGTCGGCTCACCCCTCTGATCTTCAATGCCAATCTCCCTTAGCCCAGTGCCCACGAGCTTAAATCGAAGACCCCTCCACATCGCGTCACCGCAGATTCGCGCATCGCGCCCCCACATCCTGCCACAATTATTCCAGACTGATCCTGGGTTATTTCATGAGCCACCTGGCCAGCGCAGTTTTCGGTAATCAAGCCGCGAGCAATGGGCTCGACAGAATGCCGCCGAGGCAGCGGAGGAGACCAGGGCAATAGAACGCATCGACTGCATGACGTACATGGGAAGGGCTCGCATATGCAAGAGCACCTTGAGCGCTGCTGTATGTGCGAAGGCACCCGTAGAAACAAGGGCTTCTGGGCAAGCCGGCCATCTTGCGAGTACGTCCTCTTCCCGGTAGAACCCCGTGCCTTGATGGGAACGATCGGCTGGGAGCGTCCCAAACAAGAGAAGGCATTCCATCAGGCCTGCAGGGACCTGCAGCTACCAATGCGTCTTCTGAAGGACGGTCGCCATCATACTGGGCGAGGCCACCGTCAGCGCGTATGGCACCTTCCCTTCAGCCAATTGGTGAAACGTCGTGGCCAGCGGCCACACCCGGGCGGAAAGCCACACGACACCGTGCATGGAATGGCAGGCGCCTGGGCACGCAATCGCTGACGGCGCGATATGGATCCGCAACACCGAGGTTCCTCGATCCGCGATGCGACCTGCGTAAGAATGACCTTGAACCACTGCGGCTGCAAGGGAAGCAGAGGGAAGAGAAGAGAACACGGCGACTCACTCATGTGCCACAGCCTCGCCGTGCCGACCGAACCGCACGCAGTGTACATCGCGAGCTACTGAGGTTATCTGGTGGGCATTGGAATGCATCTCATCCTACAGCGGAGGCCCGACCACAAGAAACCTTCCACAAGAAACCCAACCCTGAGACCCCAGGACGTCCATGGACTTTTGGCGTGGGAGCGTCACGCTTCCCACAGCAGAACCATCGAAACCCAAGAAACCCAGGGCACCCTGGTGGCAAGCAGGGTGTTTCTTGGCATGGGTCTCCACCTGTACTCCACACTGCCGATCCCAGAACCCTGGACGCGTCTCACCTTTCCTTTCGCCGCCCTCTGCCGAGCTCCCGCCGGCTTCCGCCGAGTGCGAGGCCCGCCGACGGCGAGGCCCTTTTCTGGCGCGACCCGCGCGGGGAGAAAAGGCATGATAGGCAGGTGCGCCTCCGGCATGGCTCCGCAGCGGCGGCGGCAGGGGCGGCGGCGAGAGCGCAGGAGGGGAGGCGAGGGGAGGGGAAGGGGAGGGGAGGGAAGGGGAGGGGAAGGGGAGGGGAGGGAAGGGGAGGGGGAAGGGGATGGAGGGAGGGAGGCCTCCTCGTCCCCGCGCCTCGGCATCGACCCGCCGCCCGCCACAGACACGAGGAGCCCCGCCGGCCCCGCTGTGCGGCCAGGGGGGCCGGGGGAGGCGTGCCCACGAGCTCCTCGCTGCAGCGCTTGCCATCCCAAGGGGGGGAGGGCCTTGCTCCCCTTGTTGAGAATTAGTGAAGTTTTGGGCCAAAAATATAGACTTCACTCCAAGCGTTTTCCCACACCTTCGTTCAAGTGCAGCTCTACTGACCTTCTACGCAAAGGGGAAAGCTCCAAGAGAACGCCCAAGGCGAAGTCCAGATTCTCGATATTCTCAAACGGAATATGGAGCCCATGAGGATCAAGTCTTTTCTTACAATGACTGCTGGGTATAGCCCCTCTCGCTCCCCACTGCTGGAACGGCCACGTCGCAACACTTGCCCCTTGGCCTTTGGACTGGATATGGCTGCCAGTCTGGCGCGATAGCCGCCGCTGGCCCACCGCTGTTGGCGGAGCCTCGGATTCGAGGGTTTGGGGGAGGCTTCTCGGGACTCGTGAGAGCTTCATTGCAGCACTTTGGGGGCTCTCTTGGGAAGCCTTGGAGCCTTTAGAATTATCCTGGGCCTGCTTCGGGAGGTGTGGAGCGCCAAGGACGCTCGACGGCCTTCTCAAGATTTGGAATGGTCTGGGGTCCTCTTGGGCGTGCCTCTCTTGGCGTCCTCTTGGGGGCCATCTTGCCTCGTGGGCCTGTCTTTGGGCTCTCTTGGGCGATCGCGGGGCCCATCATGAGGCCACGCGAATCCATCTACAAAGAAGAAGCGTCAAGGCTAAACTCACTGGAACATGCGACTTGTCTGTACTTGGCCTCTCGGGGCCATCCTTGGAAGGCTTCATGGCCACATCGGGCCGTCTTGTCGGGGTGTGGAGGCCTCCTGGAGCAATTGTGCAGGCCATATAGAGCCATGTTGGTCCATCGCGTGCCATCTCATGTCATCTCGCCTGATCTTGACTTGCAGAGGCTGAGCTGGGCTGTGGTGCGCCAGCTCCGTGGCCGCGGATCGACTGCAAGAACTGACGCCTTTAATCGGGGCGGTCCACGCCGCAACCGCTCCCGCATTGCCTGTGTACTGGAGGTGGCTCGCAATGTGGCACGGCGGCCGTCCCTGGTCAACCGCGGAGAGAATGACGAACCACGGTTGGGCGTAGCCTCCTACTTTCGGATTGAGAGGGCCTCGCGGAACCCTTTGGAGCTTTCTCGGGGAGCCTGTTGGGGTTCAAGTTGGGCAACCTGCGTTATTTGGGGCCCTTCAGGGGGAACTTTGGGGTAGGTGCGAACATCCATGCTCAAGCTGAAGGTCTGGGGGGCATCTTCTGAACCGTTCGATGCTCCTTTCCCTGATGAGGCCTCTCAGCGCCACTGGGAGCATTTTTTCGGGAAGTCCTGGAACTGTTTTTGGGTATGTCGTTGTGTGCGTGTGTGGGTGGAACTCCTTCTGGGGCCTCTTCGGACCATCTTGAGACCTCATAGGCCATCCGAAAACTAAACGGCGAGACAGAGAACCGAGTCAAACATCC
Source organism: Prorocentrum cordatum (assembly GCA_963575745.1). Classification (NCBI taxonomy): domain Eukaryota; class Dinophyceae; order Prorocentrales; family Prorocentraceae; genus Prorocentrum; species Prorocentrum cordatum. Next base: position 219,059 of record CAUYUJ010015504.1, read on the forward strand.
ACGTACTGCTTCACTACGATTGGCCTTTTGGGGGTATCCCACCAGCCCTTTAGGGCGTCGGTGGTCTAGAGAGCTTCCTCTTCCAACCCCCATTCTTTCCCGTCGGGGAGGGGTGTACCCCTCCCCATACCCCTCCCCACTGACCTGGATGGTGCGTTTCGCGACGCGTTTGGAGGTCCAAGATGGCCCAAGATGGCTCCAAGAGCGCTCCAAGAGTCCAAGATGATCTCCAAGATGCCTCAAGATACCCTAAGATGCCTCAGTATGGCCCCGATTATGCTCCAGGAAACCCCAAGACCGCCCCAAGACCGCCCAAAGTGGCCAAACAGCTCCCCAAGGAGCCCCCCAAGAGGCCAAGATCATGCCACAACCTAAGGAAAATCAATGTTTTTGGGTTTCTCGCTTTTTCGGTTTCGATGGCCATTCGAGGCCTCAACACAGCCCCAAGATGGCCCAATAGGGCCCCAAGAGAGGCCCAAGAGAGCCCCAAGACGGCCTCAAGAGCGCCCATGAGCGCTCCAAGGTCCTCACGAGGGGCCCAAGAGGCCATTCGAGGCACTCTAGAGGGGCGGCGCTAATTAAGACCCCCCCCTTGTTTGATAGATCTCCTCCAACATGGCCCCAAGAGCGTCCCGAAGGCTCCCAAGAGCGCCCCAATCGCGCCCCAAGAGGGCCCCAAGAGGCCCCGAGAGGCACCCAAGGGGCCTCCAAGAGGCTCCCAAGAGACCCCCAAGAGGCCACAAGCGGCTCCCCGAAGTACGCAAGAGTTTTTTTCCTGGGGAGCGCGAAAACGCAGGGGGTGAGGCGTCACCCCGCTCGAAACTGTGCAATCGAGCGGGGGTGACGGGCCAGCCAGTGCGCTGCCGACGCAGACGGTGCTGGGGCCAGGTGTGGCATTGCAACCAGAGCCGCAACAGCACCGAGAAAGGTTGAGCCCGAGGTACGCAAGAGGCCCCCGGGACCGCCAAGAGGCCCCAAAGACGGCCCAAGAGGCCCCCAAGCTCGCCATTGTCCTCCTCCTCCTCCTCCTCCTCCTCCCTCCTCCCCCCCTCCCTCCTCCTCCTCCCCTCCTCCTCCTCCTCCTCCTCCTCCTCCTCCTCCTCCTCCTCCTCCTCCCTCCTCCTCCTCCTCCTCCTCCTCCTCCTCCTCCTCCTCCTCCTCCTCCTCCTCCTCCTCCTCCTCCTCCTCCTCCTCCTCCTCCTCCTCCTCCTCCTCCTCCTCCCTCCCCTGGGACTCATTTCTGGACGGGCTGGTGGGTTTCTTTTTTTGATTGACGGCTCCAAGGACAGATCCAGGAAGCGGGGTGGTCTCGGCTGGGGCACAAGGCGAGATATGGCTACGGCGGCGCATAGGCCGACGCAACAAGTGCACGTGCCAAGGGCAAAATGCCCCCGATTAAGATGCGGGCGACCCAGGAGCGGGGACGCAGGCACCGGAAGGAAACAGACGGAGGAGGAGTCGCACAGTGGCGCCAGCTCGAACCGTACTGACCAGCGCGAACTGGCGTGGGTCACGCAGCGCTTTGGCAGCACGGAGGGCCAGAGAGGCCGCACCGTCCATCACGACAGGAGGCGAAGAGGGAGGAAAGGCGGCGGGCGCGAGAGCACGCGAGGACAGAAGAGGGGGGGAACCGAGGAACGCCTCACTCACATGGACTCCTGGGAGTAGTCGGGCATAAGCGAACGACCTATGCATGGCGACGTCGTCCCAGTCTCGGAGTCCACAACCTGCAAGTGCCTGACTCTGAAGGCCGGGGGGATACAGCTGCAAGCGTGGTCGAGCACCACGGGCCACCCTGCGGGAGGGCCGAGAGACACTGCCAAAGGATATACCACTTGTGCAGTAGCGAGAGCTCGGTGGCGGCGCCCGCCGTGAGAAGCGGGACATCCAAGTCGTCGGCGTACAACGCGGGCAGCTTATCCATCACGAAGGACGGGGGCACCAAGATGCGAGCGTCAACCGGGTTGGCAGGGGCGGACCTGATAGGTTGGCAGGGGCGGACCTGTTGGCTGGTGGGGATACGCGAAGCGTCTGGAATTCCTGGAAGCCGCTGGGGCCACCTCAGAGCAATCTTCTTTGATTGGTTTCCGCCGTTGGGCACTTCACCGACAGGCAAAGGGGGCTGCCATGGTTGCGGACGAGCTCACCGACATGAATCGAAAGTGCCTGCGCACTATTCAGTTCAGCAAGACGCTGTCAGCTGTGGCTGCCGACGTGAATTGAAAGGGCCAGCGCATCATTCAGTTCAGCTAAGCGCTCAATGAGGAGCTCAGCCTGGCTGGGCACGGAGCCGAATACCTGCTTCTGTTACACACGACAAAAATACGGCGCATGGGAGCGCGCTTTCTCTTCAAAGGTCTGCGCTGGCTGTGGAGCTGTCGCGGCAAGCGAGCAACTGCCCAGACAGAAAAGCAACGAATACCAGCATGGCAGAGTCGCTCCCGTCCACGATTATGCTGGAGGCCCGCTCACAATGGCCGCAAGGCTACTAGCAGTGCACCTTAAAGCTGCGCAGACCCATGGAGGGGGCAACAGGTTGCACGATAGGAGGGCAACACAGAAATCCACCAGTCAAAGTACGTGTCGACTGCTGCTGGGTCTGAACCACGTCCTCAGCGTGTGAAGGGCGAAAGGGGTCTAACGAGATACATCCATGCGAGGAGACATGACGCTGGCCCGCAACACAGCTAAACACGCCTCTCTTTGCACCCCTGCTTGCGCGGTCGCCCTTTAGGACGAGGCTCGACAGGTAGCTGGGCTCCTGACCGAAGAAGAACTTGTCGTTCTTGCCGATGAGCTGCGAGCTCTTATCCACCCTGGCCAAGTTGACGGCCACCGAAGCCGTGGACAGTATGTTCGCTGCGTCCTTGCTGCCCTCGGCCACCAAGCGCGCGGACTCTGCCGTGGCCTTGGCACGGATGACCTCGGCCAGGGCCTGGCCCTCCGCCTCGATCTTCGCCTTGTCCGCGGTCGCCGTCGCGTCGAGCTTCGTCGCCTTGGCGTTGCTCCTGGCGGCCGTTTCCGCATGTAAAGCCTGGGCGCTCGCCACCGCGCCGCAGGCCAGCGCCTTCGTGAGCTCGACGTCAATCGGGACCGCCGACAGAATGTTGATGGACAGTATGTCCACGCCGTACGTCATGGCCGTCATGTTCGCGTGTGCCACGGCTTCGTTCATCCTGCTCACGTCGTGCAGCGGATTGTCCATGGTCTTGCCCGTCTTCTCTTCCAACTCCGGCTCATCTTGGCTTCCGCCAGGTGCACGTGCTTTTCTACCCTGAACACTCGCGGCCATGTGGAAACTCTCGGAATAGTTGACGCCACCGATGAAATTTGCCAAAGACGCAATGGCTGTTTTAAGCACGTCCTGACGCAATTTCGTGGTATCAGAAGAGAGTGGCTTGGATCAAACCGCCATCGTCACGGCGCCCATTCTAGCAGCCAGCGTCGGGTTCTTGATGCACCAAATGACTGTGGACGTCACCTGCATGGTGATGTTATCTGCACTGGTGGCCTTGAACTGCTCTAGGCCGTCTGTTTGTATCTTTAACGTCATAAACTTCTCAAGCCACCAGTTCGTGTGGGTTAACACATGTGTGGCGCCGCCAGGAAGAATGTGTTACTTCCCGTTGTTCTGTGTCGTTGCTGCGTAGTCCTCGTCCACGGTGATCAGTGTATAGGGCCCGAGCGACACCATGTGCTCGTCAAGAGAGATGTCCCTCTTGTACCTCAGTGTATCGGACGTCCAGACGTGTATGCCCAGCGGCAGCAGCACGGGTTGGCCGTTGTCGAAGGCAAGCCCCAGGAAACCCTGCTCCACCATCAGGATGCACCTGCTCCCGTGCACGAGCGCGTCGTCCGTGGGGAGCTTGTGCGTGCCGCAGTGCCTCATGAAGCACCCCCTGATGTTGTGCATGGCAGGCTGCGCGAAGAGGTACTCCTGCTTTTCGTTCATCAGGAGCACGAGGCAGCCGGCGGGCACGAAGAACTCGGTGTGGGTAGCCTTGCAGACGATGCACCCAACCCACGGGCACACAAAGCAACCAAAGATGCACTTCTGCAAGAGGTCGTTGGACTTGGAAGATTTCGCTGAGAGGTCCACACCATCGAATATGTACTCGAAACACTGCTTCCGAAACTTCGTCACGAGGATACCGCCATCTTCAACGTTTTGTAGGCTGGCGTGTCCTCCAAATAAGCCAGCTCCTCATTCGGCTCCGCGGCCATCCCCATTTTCATTGGTGCGGTTTCGGCGATCACCCCTGGCGGTTGTGGCTGGCGCGTCGTCATGGCCTGCACCCCTTCTGAACTTCCGAAACTCGTGGGCAGTGCCTACCTGTCCGCTTGGGCCAGCTTGAGCCGACAGGGCTTTAGCCAAAATGGCAACGGGGCCTCCTCAAAGCCATCTTGGGACCTCCTCGGGGCATCCCAGAGCCACGTTGGCAATCATGTTGGACCAACACAGCTTCTCGGATGCAATGATATCTTTGAGATCTGCCTCGCCAGTTCCAGCAATGTCTGGTCATGCCCATTCCAATCGTGAGCTGCGGGGACCGTGGCCTTCGAGTTCCGTCGCCGGGGGGAGGGGGGGAGGCTCGTGCCCGGCGAATCGCTGAGTTTGAACGCTGCCCTTTTCGAATCCAGAGCCGACGGCGCACATGTGAAACTAAAATCCGCCGACCCTGTCGGCGTGGGTGAGAGGGGAGATCTGGGCCGGTCGTCCAGGGGTGGTCTTGGCGGGCGCCCTTCGAGTCGAAGAGAAGCCCTTTCCCTTTGCTCCACTACCTGTTGGGAGGTCCCCGCCAGGGGGTGGTGGGGGGGGGGGCCGTGGGCCGGTGGGATCCCAGAGAGTACCCGCCCCCGGGGAGGATGCTTTCTCACTCCATGTCGGGGCACCCGCGGGCCAGTTTGGACCCGTCGGCAACTTCGGTCCAAGACGCCCAAGATGGACTCCAGGACGGCCCAGGATGCCTCGAAGACATCCCGAGAGTGCCCCAAGAGGACCCTCACACGGGCCCAAAGAGGCAACGAATTATGTTTTCCAAGGAAGGCTTGGATGATTTGGAAGCTGTTGCCTCTTCGGCTTGCCAGCGCTCTAAGACTGCCAAGGACGTCTCAGTAGGGCCCCAAGAAGGGCCCCCAGACGGTTACAGAGGGCCCAGGAGGCCCCCAAGACGGGAGGGCCCCACGGGCCCAAGATGGGGAACACGAGCGGACTCTTGGAGCCATCCGCTCCCAGATGACCCCCGAGACCACCAGCAGGCCCCGAAGAGGCCCGCACAGGCCCCCAAGAGGCCCCCAAGAGGCCCACAAGAGGCTCACAAGAAGCCCCCAAGAGCCCTCCGAGAGGCTTGCGACAGGCATCCCAGGAGAACCTTACACGTTCAAGAGGCCTCTGGTCCACAACCCAGGCACGGTGGCGGGATGGGCCTCCCTCTACACCTGCTCTTTCTTTCTCCCACGGGTGTCCCCCCAAGGATCTCCACAGCGGCTGGGGGGCATACGTTGCCCAATAGCCTACCAAGCCCAATAGCCGTATTCAATTTGGAACTCAGGGATGGAGGACAGATCTTTTCAACATGGGGCTCTCCCCGCTCGCATTCATCTTAAACGTTTGCAGCAATATGAGGGGCGGAACACAAGTCGTTCAAAACATGGTGCACTCGCCCTCGCACCGCGCACCGTCGTCCTAAAAGCTTGCATCAGATATGACGATGTAAGACGGCTCCTTTTTCACACTGGGGCCTCTCGCATGAACTCGGTTAAACCTTACATGCCAAACGCATGAACATCTGTAGCAACTGTACGGGTGGAGGGTGAGTCCTTTTTAACATGGGTTTCTCGCTTGCTTGGGACGACCTCGAAGTCCATGGCGGGACGTGTAAGCTTTTGCAAGAATTTCACCGATGGAAGCGACCATTTTTCAAAACGGAGATCTCGCTGGACACCTCGTTCAACTATATGGTCATGTCTGTCCGCGTTTCGTGCAACCCACTTGGAGGACGAACATCAATTTCTTTTCAAAACGAGGCTAATGCTTGAATAGCAGGCTCATAGGGTGCTTGTCTTTCAAACAAGCGTTTCTTGTAGTGACAGGGAAGGCTTACATGGACTTAGAAGAAAAGGATTTGGGACGCGGGGGGTGCGTTGCAGCATCGTTGACGCATGCTGGGTTTGCCCTGGTCCCTCCCCCTCTTGCTCTCATGCCTCCTCGCCCATCCCTTCCTCCCTCCCCCCCCCCACACTCCCTCTTCTTTCCTCTCTCCCTCTCGGGGTTCGGGGTGGCTGGTGGCGCAATTTGCATGCGCGCCACCCAGCCCACCTCTCGAGAACACGAGCACGGCCAGACGCCAATGCCTATGTTCGATTGATAGAAGCTGTCTACCTTCTCCCTCTCTTCTCGCGGTTCCTGCTGGAGGCATCGTTGTTGCATCTTTGGTTTGCTCTGGTCCCTCCTCTTCCTCCTTCTCTTCATCCGCCTCCTCTTCCTCCTCCTCCTCCTCCTCCCACATGCCTCCTCAGCAATCCCTTCCTCTATCCCTCCCTCCCTCCCTTCTGTTTCCTCTCTCCATCCTCCGTCACTCCTCGCGGTCACTGCTGGAGGCCGGCGGGCATGGCGCCACCGTTCAGGCCACTTTTCTCTCTGCCCCGCGATCCCGCCGCCGCGGACGAGCACCTCGCGCACGAGACTGTGGTCGAGTGGTGCAAAACATGCGGCAGGCCTGGGATGTCTGCCGTGCGTCCGAGTCGGTGTGCTGCGATCTGCCCAGGCCCCGCAGGCCAGTTGCTAAGACGAAGCCAGGACGAAAACAACATCGGGTGAGGACAAATCGAGAATCTCCGAGATCCAACGGCTCTGGAGAATGTCTCGGGCGATGCGGCCTTCTCAGAGCGTTCCGGAACGCTCTGAGAGCGATCCAGGACGCTCGGGAACGGATCGACCCTCGTCCCAGCCCCGTCCGGAGGCCCTGCAGGCCACTTGCGCCCTCGAGCAGTGCGGGCGTCAAAATCCATTATGATCGAGCCCGACGGGGCTGCCATCCAGCCAATGTGGACTCGCTCCAGCCGCTGGTGCTCCCGCCGCTGGTAGATCTCAACCTGGACCTCATCCGTGCAGTGTCGCTCGACCAGGCCAGCAAGCTTGGCCAGAGGCTAGCGGGGGCGCGGCCGCACCGAGTGCCTGTGTGGTGGCGTGCCGAGCATCTGGCACGCACTCACTCTGGCAGGAAACGCAGGTTTCTCGGCCCGCGGCCCTGCTGTCTCCCGGGTCATCGGAGCACGCTACAACTCGCGTGCTCTCTCATGATTCTGCTCCCCTTCTCCTCTTTCTCCTCCTCCCCTGCTCCTCGCCCTCCTCCTCCTCGTCGTCGTCGTTGCCCACCCCCTCCAGGGGCCACGGGCGGCGACGCAGGCCACGGGCGGCGACGCGGGGAAACCTCGGCGAACCCCCCAATGCGGGCGGAAGCGGGGCGACCTGTGAGGCTGGAACGCAGCCAAGGATCACAGAGCGGGTCAGATCACCTCGAGCCTCGATCCATCGCCAGCCTTGTTCAGCGTTCTGTTCTTGAACCGGCGCGGGAAGCAGCGGCGCATCTGGTCGAAGCGGCTGGCGATTCTGGCGTCGACGCCTCCCGCGGGGCGGGCAGCCGCAGCGGGTGAGAAAAGCGCCCCCCGCCCTGAGAGGGCAGCGAGGACGACAACCAGGATGACAAGGACGACGATGAGGACGAGGATGACGGCGAGATGGCAAGGGCAAGTGGATGACGATGAGGACGAGGATGACGATGAGGACGAGGATGACGGCGACGAGGACAAGGAGTGACAATGATGAGGCGGAACAGCGACACTGGCCAGCAAGGGAAAGGCAGACAAGGGAGGAACGTTGGTCCGAAGAGAGAGAACAAAACAACACAACAGTGGATACGATGAAACCCGCCGCCCTTCAAGGGGACGGTTCCGATATCGGACAGAGAACATCAAAACGCCGAAATGGAAAACTAACATAAACTATTAATTCAATTTAATGATACGTTTGACCTTCCTGGTCGGGGCCTTGGAGATGCCGAAAATCAGGACACTGGCCCTCCACCATACTAGTTGCGGATTCGATCTTCAAAAGAGCCTCGGCATCCTTCTGCAGCCGGGCTGGGGTGATAGAGGTGTGATTTAAATCGTGGTAGGCTCTGCTATACAACTCAAGGGCTAGAGCTGCGGAGGCAAGATCCTAAGGAGGCATGGGACAGCGACGCCAAACACAGACGGGATCATGCCACCCACTGTGCTGGAAGAAGTTCTGAACGAGGGGAAGGATGAGAAGAAAATGTCCAAAGGTGAGCAAACAAAGATGTGCCTTAGACAATCGCCTCGGGGGGCAGTACACGCGCGGCAACACTGAGCCATCCCGAACTGGTCAGAAGTGCGCCACGAAATGCGGAGCGTTCGGGAGAAGGAGCAAAAAAATCAGGTACACCTCTTGCGCCAGTGTGAGGCTGGGGTGAAATCTCTGCGCCCGGCGAAGAAGCGCTGATCTGCACGAGTAGCTGAACGAAGCGATCCTCCTCATCCACACACATACCCCGGAGGAGGATGAGAAGGGGTCGGAGGAGGGAGAGAGGGGCGGATGGGGCAGGAGGAGGGGGAGGAGGAGGGGGAGGAGGGATAGGAGGACAAGGGTAAAGGGGAAGGGGGGATGCATGCACATGCATACATATATGCGAATACGCACACACCAGATATACATATAGCTGTTGGTCCTGGCGTAATCCCCCTGCTGCAATGCGCAAATTTTAATTGGAGGTCTTCGACCCCCCTTCCACGATTGACGTCGGATTTAGGGGTGTCTTCGTGTTGCGGGGGTCTTCGACACCCCAATCTTTTTGGCCAGGACCAAAATGCGTGTATATATATACAGACATACATGAATACACAAACTTAAAAACGCGCAACCCACGGTATACCCGATCTGCAAGCAGGGGCCCCCATTTTACTCTCCCTGTGCACTGGTGTTGCTGGTGTGCGTGTGTGGGTGGGGGGGAATCTTGTTGACAAATCAGCATGTTCTTTGTTTTTCGTTTTTGTTTGCCCACCCCCCCGAGGACACAACACACACACACCACCACACCCACCTCCCGTGGGGAAGAGATGCGTGCCGATGCCGCCGCGCGCTGCAATGTTGCATTCGCTTTGCACTGCAATCGCCCTGCAACAACCGCCCGGTTGAACTCCCCCCGTCGCATTGCAGTCGCATTGCGTTGAAGCCGCGTTACGCTGCATTGCAATCGAATTGCGCTGACTTGCAAACGCACTGCATTGCAATCGCAGCCCATTGCAATCGCATTTCATTGTATTGCATTGCAGTCGCATTGTTTTGTAATGGCATTGCGTTGCGCTGAAGACGCAGCGCGATGCAGTCGCATTGCAACCCCTTGCAATCGTATCCTTCCTCTTCCCTCACTCGTGATCCCCAGGCTCAGGAGGGATAATATAATTCCCCTTCCCCTTTCTTCCCTGGGCCGCTTCCCTCGTACTGCATTTCTCTTGGGCTGCATCAACGCATTCAGACTGCAACAGAATGGTCGTCGCATTGTCGTCGGAATCCAGAACTATGAGCATACTACTGTAGCAGCACAGTGTAGCGGAAGCAGCAGCAGCACAAGTAAATTAGTAATAGTGGTGGTAGTAGTCGTAGTAGTCGTAGTAGTCGTAGTAGTCGTAGTAGTCGTAGTAGTAGTAGTAGTAGTAGTAGTAGTAGTAGTAGTAGTAGTCGTGGTAGTAGTAGTAGCAGTAGTAGTAGTAGTAGTAGTAATATTAGTGGTAGCAGTAGTTGCAGCAATAGTAGTAGTAATAGTAGTAGTAGTGGCAGTAGTTGTAGGACAAGTAAGAATAGTCGTAGTAGTAGTAGAAGTAGTAGTAGGAGTAATAGTAGTAGTAGTCGTCGTCGTAGTGGTACTAGTATCAGTATCAATAGTACTAGTAACAGTCGTAGACGTAATCGTAATGTTAGTAGTAGTAGTAGTAGTAGTAGTAGTAGTAATAGTAGTAGTAGTAGTAGTAGTAGTAGTAGTCGTAGTAGTAGTAGCAGTAGTAGTAGTAGCAGCAGTAGTAGTAGTAGTAATAGTAGTAGTAGTAGCAGTAGTAGTAGTA
>CAUYUJ010015504.1:234198-326333 GCA_963575745.1 Prorocentrum cordatum
GGAAGGAAGAAGAGAAAGAGAGAGAGAGAGAGGAAGGAGAGTGGAGGGGGAGGATGGGGACTAAGAGGAGAGGAGGACGCGAGGGGCAAGGGAGACCCACGCACTCTGAGGCGACAGAACCGTGTCTTGGGGTTGGACCTCCGATGTGTTTGTGTGCGCGGCGAGTGCCCGGGGCAATGCGCTGCGAGCTGCGAGCGCTGATCTGGGCTGACGCTACCCATTGGCACGCGGAACCTATTTGCCCCCCTCCCCGAGCATGGAGCAGATTTTGATAATGAGGAGGGGAAACATGAATCTGGGGATGATGGAGAACTGGTGACGGTGGGGAAATCTGCGCATGGAGAGGCGGGCAAGGACACGGAGGAGGAGGAGGCTGAAGAGGTGGGGGGAGAGGAGAGGAGGGAAGAGGACCATAAGGGAGAAGGGGACAACGCGGGGGAGGAAGGAGGCAATAGAGGGGAAGAAGGATACATACATATCTATATATATATATATATGTATAACTAATCATACGATAGTAAGTGGTATAGGAGGAGGAGTGAGGAGCTCAGGACCTCATGAGCCTCAGAGAGCCGTCCGACGACAGAACAGCGCCTGGAGAACTGGGCGGCCTCGTCGCCGCCCAACGCCCTCCCGCAGGGGGTGCTGGAAGACAACGGGGCCGTCCACGGAGGCTGGGCGGACTTGTCGCCGCCCAACGCCCGCCCGCAGGTGGTCCTGGGAGACGACGAGCCCGTCCAGCGGGCGGACCTCCGTAGAGGTCCATGTGGAGGCCGACGGGCAGCGCGAGGAGCGCCGCTTCGACCGCCAGCACGCGGCGCCAGCCCATGGCGGCCCCCGCTTCCAGGGCGGCCGCCACCCCGTGCAGCCCCGCGGTTGCACCCGGGAGCGCTCGGCGACCCGCTCCCGCGCCGCGCGGCGCGCGAGGTCGGCCACGGCCTCCAGCAGCAGACGCGGGTCGGGGGGGCGGCGAGTGCGCCACGGCCTCCCGGAAGAGGCGAGGCGCGAGGCCCGCGAGCCCCGCATAGGCCTCGCGGGCCTCCTTCACATGGGCCTCCGAGCGCTCCGAAAAAGGGCCCCCGAGGGCGCCGCCGCCGCGGGAGGCGCCGAGGGCGCCGCCGAGGGCACCGCAGGGGCCTCCGAGGGCGCCGCCGCCGAGGGAGGCGCCGAGGGCGTCGCCGGGGGAGCGGCCGCCGCGGTGGCGACCCGCGGGGCCACGCCACGAGCGTCGTCGGCCCAGGCGTCGTCGCCGAGGTCGGCCATCCCGTCCGCGGCAGCATCACCCACCGCACCGCGCGCCGCCACAGCGGCGGCAGGCGCCGCGGTGGCCTCCACGTCCAGGACCTCCTCTTCCACGTGCACGTCGTTGTCCTTCCTGGCGGCAGCCAGCGCGGCGCTGGCGGCGGCGCCGACGCCTCGCAGCACACACGTCGGCGGCCGCCACACCTCCGCCATCGGGAGGACCATCACCCTGTCCACGAGGCACGTCATCAGCGAGGCCGCGGGCGGCGGGCGGCGCAGGCGGCGCGGAACGCCCGAAGAGTGCCGCCGACACCGTTGAGCGCGCCACCGCCGCGACCGTCCGCCTCGGCGCCTGCGCGGCAGCCGCCCCGCGTTCCGCAGCCTCCGCGAGGGCCGTGGCCAGCGCGGGGGCGGGAGCCCCTCTAGCCCGTCGCGCGGCGGCCTCCATTCTCCAGGGGACGGCGGGCCGCGCACCAGGCATGCGAATGCTTGAGCCAAAACGAAGAGGAATGGGGAGGAGGAGGAGGAGGAGGAGGAGGAGGAGGAGGAGGAGGAGGAGGAGGAGGAGGAGGAGGAGGAAGGGAGGAAGAGCAAGAGGAGGAGGAGGAGGAGGAGAAGGAGGAGGAAAAGGATACATAGGACGAGGAGGACCAGTGTAAACCCAATATCCATCAACGTTTGAAATACACCCTCCTTCTAAGGTCCCTCTTCGCAGGCCCCTACAGTGGGCCATTTCCACCGAGGCGAGTGCCCCGTTGGGGGACAACCGTGTGAGCATCTTGAAGCATGCCGAAGCACCGCTGTCAGGACTCCAACGCCACAAATTAACCTGACTGCTACGCCTTTGCGATCATGAGTCGTGCCTGAAAAAAACCATTCCTGGGACTTCAACACAGCGAATCAACGTAACTGTTGCGCCCAGGCAATCCGGAATCGCTCCAGCATTCATTTGTTGTACGTGCACACAGGGAATCGATGAAACTCTTGCACATGTTTAAAACGAATGTGTGCGGCGTGAGGCGAGAACCACATCTTGAAAACCATCCGCCCTCAAACCGTGAAGCTCGTGCAATGTGTCAAACAAATGTGCGCGGCGCTAAAGCGAGAGCCACATCTTGAACACCACTCGCCCTCGACTTCTGCAACTCGTTTCAGCGAATGTGCGCGGCGCTAAGGCGAGAACCACATGTTGAAAACCATCCGCCCTCAACGCGCGAAGCTCGTGCAATTTGTCAAACAAATGTGCGCGGGGCTAAAGCGAAAGCCACATCTTGAAAACCACACGCCCTCGATACTACCCCTGCAACTAAATTAAACGAATGTAGGCGGCGGCGCTGGGGCGAGAGCCGCATGTGGAAAACATCCGCCCTCAATCCGTGAAGGTCTTGCATTCTTTGTGAAAAAACCTGCGCGGCGCTAAGGCGAGAACCACATGTTGACCCCCCCCGCCCTCAATCCATGAAGCTCTTCCAATAAAAAACGAATGTGCGCGGCGCGAAAGCGAGCGAGAGCCACATCTTGAAACTTCCCGCCCTCACTCAATCTATCTTCTGCAACTGTTTCAAAACGAATGTGTGCGGCGCTGGGGCGAGAACCACATCTTGAAAATCACCCGCCCTCAATCCGTGAAGCTCGTGCCGTTTTTATCTACTGAGCGCGGCGCCAAGGCAAGAACTACATCTTGAAAACCACCCGCCCTCAATCAGTGAAGGTCTTGCAAGTTTGTTTAACGAATGTGCGCTGCGCTGGGGCGAGAACCACATTTTGTAAACCACCTGCCCTCAATCAGTGAAGGTCTTGCGAATGTGTACAGCGAATCGTCGCGGCGCTGAGGCGAGAACCACATTTTGAAAACCACTCGCCCTCAATCCGCGAAGCTCTTCCAAATTTTTGAAAACGAATGTGCGCCTTTTGGAAACCACCCGCCCTTCATGTGTGAAAATGTTGCCAATGTTAAGCATCAAGGTCATGAGGAAGTCTCAAGCGAAACGCTCGGCTCGGCCTTTCGACCGGCCTCGGGGTGCGACAGAGACGAATTATCTATAAGGAAAAAGACTGGAGGAGGAGGAGGAGTAGGAGGAGGAGGAGAAGGAGGAGGAGAAGGAGGAGGAGGAGGAGCGAGCGGGGCAGAAGAAAGGGGGGGAAGGATGACGAGGACGGGGTCGACACTCCTTCTTCGATAGCGTCCGATTTGATGGCGCTTCGAGGCACTGACTGCTGAAACACAGTATCGTTGGGGCACGACTTGACGGCATACAACAACGGGAAGGACGATGCCGATGACCATGGATATTACCGGGGCCTAAAGCGATCGCGGGTAATTCGCCAGCCCAACGGGCCAGAAGCATGCTAATATCTCCTGCAACAGTGTAACAAATGTCTAAGTCGCCGGGCGAAAAATACCCTGAGCGATCTCCAGCAATGTCCCTTTAGAGATAGTATTGCTCCTGGGCAGCGCACTTGGGGCTCCCCAGAAAGCCCCCAGAAGGGCGGCTCCCCAGAAAGCCCCCAGAAGGGCCAAGAGGCCCTAGGCCCCCAAGAAGGTCCAAGAGTGGTCTGGGACGCAACAGGACAGCTCCAAGACACATAAGATGGCCCCGAGACAGCCCAAGTGGCCTCCAAGACGCCCTGAGAAGCCTCCCCGAGCACTCCCAACAGTGTACATGCCCCTTAGGTTTTGAGCGATTTTGGCGTTCTCGCCATTCCGGTTTCCCGACGCTCGAACATGGCCCCAGAGGCCCCCGAGATCGCGCCAAGACGGCTCCTGATGCCTCCACAAGGGCCTGAAGACGGCCCAAGAGGGCCCAAGACGGCCCAAGAGGCCTCCAAAACGGCGCACTAGGGCCCTGGGACGGCCCCAAGGGATGGCCCGTTCTCACCGTTTCGGCTTCCCTGCGCTCCAAGACGGCCCCAGAGGCCCCCAAGATCGGCCCAAGACAATTCAAAATAGCCCCCAGACAACCCCAGAGGCCTCCAAGACGGCCTCAGAAGCCTCCCGAAACACTTTCAAGAGCGCCCCAAGAGGCAAACATCATATGTTCACCCTACGTCTTTGAAAGATTCCGGCGTTCTCCCTATTTCGGCTTCCCGACCTAGGTCCCAGAGGCCTCCAAGATCACCCCACGACGATTCCTGAGGCCTCCACAAGGGCCTGAAGACTGCCACGAGGGCCCCAAGACGGCAGCCCAAGAGGCCTCAAAGACGGCCCACAAGGGCCCAAGGACGGCCCCAAGAGAGAGATCGTTCTCGCCATTTCGGCCTCCAGGCGTTCTCAGACGGTCCCAGAGGCTCCCAATATCGCCCCAAGACAATTCCAAATGGCCCTCAGAAGCCTCCCAAAGCACTCCCAAGAGCGCCCCAAGAGGCAAACGTCACGCATCCTCCCTGCATTTTTGAACGATCCCGGCATTCTCGCCATTTTGGCTTCCCGACGTTCCAAGACGGCCCCAGAAGCCCCCGAGATCGCCCCGAGATGGTTCCTGAGGCCTCCACAAGGGCCTGAAGACGGCCGAATAGGGCCCCAAGACGGCGGCCCAAGTGGCCTCCAAGGCGGCCCACAAGGGCTCCAGGACTGCCCCAAGATAGGGCTCGTTGTCGCCACTTCAGCTTCCCGACTCTCCGGGACCCCAAGATCGGCCCAAGAGAATTCAAAATAGCCTCCAGACAGCCCAAAAGGCCCAAGGCGGCCTCAAAAGCCCACAAATCATGTATTTCCCCGGCGTTTTCGAACGGTTCTGGCGTTCTCGCAATTGTGGCTTCCCGACGCTCGAACAGGGCCCCAGAGGGGCTCCAAAATGCTTGCTCCTGAGGCCTCCACAAATGCCTGAAGACGGCCCACGAAGGCCCAAGACGGCCCGAGAGGCCTCCAGAACGGCCCGCCAGGGCCCCAGGACGGCCCCAAGGGAGGGCCCGTTCTCGCCACTTCGGCTTCCCGACGGGAGGTAGAACACCATGCGAACTGTGTAGCTGCCCCGCCCCACCTGCCGCCCTCCGCGAGTGCCCGCGTTGAGGCCACGAACCACTCACGACCCCCAAAGCAACCCACCCGAGAACAACTACACAAGAACTACTCCGCCGCCAGCCTCTGGGAACCCACCACCGCCTCCGCACCGCAGCAGGGCCAACGACCACGTGGGCAATTGCCAGAGATGCAGCGTTATGGGCTGGCGGAGTGAGCGAAGCGATTCAACAACAAGTATGCAAGCAGACGCGGAGGCATGATACGACGCAGGACTAAAAGACAAGGGCAAAAGCCTACGCCGAAGTAGTTGCAGAACGCCACGGAGTGTAGCTTGCGATCAGCCTGCGGATTACCTCCCCTTCCAATATCATTGTGCCAACGCACTCCCCCCGACAAAATACGAACCGTATCTTGCGATTCCTTGCAACGCCTCATTCGTCGATCTCGTCTGCTGCAATTCGCCAAGCCGCTCCGTGTGCTCTGCGGCAATCGAAGCTACATGCGCCAGGAGGTCGCTCACCAGGCCGCCCATCCTGTCATCCTAGCCTGCAACACGCTGAGGCAGGACGTCGGGTATTCGATACCAGAGCCGGCGAACCCTGGAACATGCTGCGACCCAATCTCGGGTGGCCAGTAACGTAGGGGGAATACGCGCGGGGTGGAGAAAGGAACACGTTGGGTGCCTTAATGGGGCCCCCTTCAATACCCCACGGGCCCCGTTTGGGGTCCCTGACCAATTCTTTGAGGGCCATTTTCCTGCAATTCTCGGTCCCCCTACGCTTATTGCCCCCCCGTCGCCGTCCGCATGACAATTTCTCCCCGACAGAGCACGACCGCGAGAGGGTGGAAGGGGGACCCCCCCACGAGGCGCGCCCCCCGAGCCATCTCCGCGAGCGCGCTCGCCTTGCTACGCAGCCCTCCCACCCATCCCACACCCCGTCCGTCCGACCCCCCTCCTTGCCCTGGCGCCCCCCCTTCCGTTCACGCCCGAGCCGCCGTGCGCCTGTACCCAAGCCTCGCACGACTCGCTCCCTGAGCCCAAGAAGACCCTTCGCTCCCTGAGCCTGCCATTGGCAGGCCAGGGCTGGACCGAATCGAGAGATCGGATCGAACCGGGGACGGATCGGATTGCCAACGAGTCGTCCCGAATCGGATAAAAAAATCGGATCGCCGGCTCCGGCTGGTCCTGGCCAGTGCTGGCAAGTCGGACGCTCCGGACGGCATCGAATCGAATCGGAACCGCGGCCCCAGCCAGCGAATCGAATCGAATCGAATCGGATCGGATCCTAGGCCAGCATGGCTGCACACGAGCAGTGAGCATCCAAACCCTCAAGCGAAATCGCAGACGAGGATGCCAACATCAACTTCCGGTGTAGAGGCGGAGTTACCCTTACCGAAACACTGCGCTGGCGCTACATGGCACACCAGTCCAAAACCGAGTCTCGTCGCCATCAACTGAAATATCGAGGCGTGCTGTCGTGTGTAGCTCAATGCCAGCTGGTGCTATCTCGTAGTTGGCATCTGCAGGCGTACAAGCAAATTTTCAGTAGCAGTGAACGAGTGAATCATGGCCGGCTCACTTGATCAACGGACATGCTTGACAGCTGTTCGAGTTTGGTCCGCCCTCTCCGGGGACTCTGGGGCTGTGAAACCACAGCATGACTTCTGTTGTGCTGCTGACTGGCGAATCCTGTTCTCTCTCTCTCTCTCTCTCTCTCCTTTTCCCTCCATCTCCCTCTCTCGCCCTATCTCCCGATCTCCCTCTCCCTCTTCCTCTGTCTCCCCTCCCCTCCTCTCTCTTTCGATCTCCCTGTCTGTCCCTCCACCTCTTCCCCTCTCTCCCTCGGACCCTTTTTTTGTTCTCTCCCTCTCTCCATACGCATGTGCATGTCCTTCTCCTTCCCTGTCCTTCCCTTCTTCTCTTGTCTCTCCCCTCTCTCTTTCTCTCTCTCTCTCTCTCTGTCTCTCTCCCCCCTCTCTCTCTTATCGCGTCTTCTGTAACTCTCTCTCTCTCTCTCTCTCCCCCCCCCCCTCTCTCTCTCTCTCTCTCTGATCGCGTCTTCTGTAACTCTGTTCCTGTCTCGTCTCTGCTGTCTTGTCTGCCTGTGGGCCCAGAGCGTCCGACGAGCGCGCCAAGGTGCCCCCCTGCAGCCCCGCGGGGACGCCAGCAGGGGGCCCACGGAGCCCCACGGAGAGGCCGAAGAGAGGGGCCCCGCACGGCCTCTGGGAGGGCCCCAAGAGGCCGAAGATGAAGGGGCCCCAGGACAAACACAAAAAAATACGCACAAATAAACATATTCCCCATAATTTCCCATATTTTCTGGGTCTCTGTCTTCCCCCCCACTTCCCATATTTTCCTATATTTTCTGGGGGATCGACGATAAATTGTGTCTGTGTGTTTTTGCCCCTCCTGAGAAGAGAGGGGCCCCCCCCCAGGCCCAAGACCACACAAGAGGGCCCAAAGCCCAAAACGGCCCAAGAGAGCGCCGAAACCGCTGCCAAAAGAAGGCCCCGAGAAACTACTAAATGGGATGACCAACCAAGCGATGACACCACGCATTTTCAGAAGATGGTTTGCGCATCGCCTGGGTCCAGCCCCTACCGCCTGCGGTGTGAGCCGTGCTGAATAAATTTGCTCATGGGCGTGCCACCTGACGGCCAATGCTTGGTCACAAGCTCCCAAGCCCCCCTTCGACGAGGCTCAGTTCTGCCAGCGGGCCCGCCGAACAACATATTCGGCGGCGCCATGACAGCCAAAAGATGGCCCGAGATAGCCCAGCATGGTCTCCAATATAACACACGAGGGTCCGACTCGGTTCACGACGGCCTCCAGCATACCTCCAAGTAGTCCCAACACTGCCGCAAGACGGCCCGAAGGCTCCAGGGAGCCCAAGGATGACCCCGAGAGGCCGGTATCGAAGCATGCAGCATTGCTTTTCGATGGTTATTGCACTCTCGCTTTGCATTCGTCCGGTAGGGGCCTCTGCGGCCCAAGAGGACCCGAGAGGCCCACAAGAGCACCCCAAGGGAGCCCCTATGGGGCCCAATATTGGCGGCGCGCACACGGGGATGGGTGAGGGGGGAAAGCTTCTTAGAACGAGGCTGCTTCTCAGAGGGCGCCGGCCCTACATCTCCAGATGAGGCCCGCGCCTTCTAAGAAGCAGGGGCGCTTCTAAGAAGCCCTCGCCCCTCCCCTTACCCCTCCATTGCTCGTGGCTGACGCTAGGCGACCTCTTGTCCGTAATTCTGAAAGGGGCCCAAGGACACACAACTAAATAGACACAAATAAAAGGTTCCCCCATATTTTCCGTATATTTTCTGGGGTTTTGTCTTCCCCCCACTTCCCATATTTTCTGGGCAATCGACGATTAATTTCGTCAGTGTGTTATTTTCCCTCCTGAAATCCCCAGACGTCGCCGACGGAACGCCCTCGCTTCGGGGTCGAGGGCCTCCAGGGTGGCCCCAAGAGGGCCCCGACAGCTGACACGCACGCCAAAAGAAAACCCCGGGGGGCCCCAAAGGCCACGACGAGGCCCCAAGGGAACCCCAGTATGCCGCCAAGAGGCTCCGAGAGGTCGTCAAGTCGGCCACTGCTGAAGGTTGAAGATTGCCGGGGTTGGCCCCAACGTCGGTCTGATTGGTGTCACCCCGCCCCTTTTTGTTCCGCCAGCGCTCGCCCACGATCCTTCTGACGACACATCGCCCAGGACTCGTGTCTGCACGAGTTGGTGGGGATACTTTTCCGTCGCAGCCGCGTCACAAGTCCGCTCGGGCTACGAGCAATCCTAATTACCCCAGCGCGCACTGGCGGCTGCAGAACTACCGCCGAGGGACGCTGAGCTGCGCCGAGGTCTGAGGCTGCAGGAACTGCCAGGAGAGCCAGGCCAGCGTGCGGGCATCCCAGAGGCGAGACCACCAGGAAGGATGAATTGAACCTTGTCGCACCAGGCGCGTTGGTGGGGATACTTTTGGTCGGCGGCTCCCAGGCGACGGTCTAGGAGTCTAGGAGCGAAAACGGCGTCCGGGTGGCGGAACGAAGCGAATTTGCGAACAGAGCCGCCAGCGTCGGCGGACAAGTTCGCACACGCAAGACAAACTCGCAGTTGCACATGCACAGAACAAAATGTACTAAATTCACCAGCAAACGCACATAGGCGCAGCGACGTGAACCGAAGTAAGCGGGCTGCCGAAGAGAATGTGCGGAGGCACCGGAGTGAGTCGCCAGGGCGGCGCCAGACTCCATGCCGACCTGCACAAGCCGACCGGCTGCGCGGTGTACCCTGTGCGCGGGAGAAGACCAAAGGCTGTGCTGGCGTTGCAGGCTGAACCACACAGCGCCCGGTCCTCAGAAATCCTCCTCCCAGCGGGGGGGGCCAGCGGCAGCCCAAGGCGCACCGCGTGGCCGAGACCCAAGCGGAGAGGCCCGCTGGCGTCCGAGACAGTGCGCGGGGGAAAACCAAAGGCTGCACAGGCGTTGTAGGCTGAACCACTCAGCGCCTGGCCCTCAGAAGCTCATCTCCCAGTGCCGAGATGCCAGCGGCCGCCCAAGGCGCAACTGTGCTGCCGGGCCCTGAAGCGAGAGGTCCGCGAGCGCGCAGCACCTCCGTCGGGTGGTGGGGGTCTGCACATTGGTGGTGGAGACGCCTGATCTGCCTGCCAGGGGGGGTCCTGCGAGGCCGAAGTGGCCAGCCACCCCTGACTGTCGTGTGGCGCTGCCCATGAGCTCAAGCGTGGTCCCGCGCCAGATGTCTCCCCACGCCGTGGGAACTGACGCTGATATGGTCAAGGAAGACCAGGGGCAGCGCGACCCACTGGGCGAGTAGGGAGGGGAGGGCCACAGCCCAGCGAAGGCTGCAACGGGCAAGCCCCGACGGCACGGGTGGGGGACACCCACCGGGCCAGAGGGGGGAGGCGGGGGACGCAACGTCACGCCCCACGGCCAGAGCCTGCAGCCGAGACCGGGGGTCGTGGCCAGTCACCTGGTGTGCCCAGGGGTAACTGCTACTCGCCGAGAGCACCTGAATGGAGGAAAGGGGGGGATGCAGCTGACCGCCGCAAGAAACCATTCACATCGTGGGGGTCGCAGCAACTGGCCGCTGAGGTCCCAGTCGGACTGGGCCAGCAGCGGGATGCGCCTCTTGGGGGGGTCCTGGGGTGTCGCAGCTGCTCCCCGCCGGAGCTGAAGCTGCCAAAACAGGGGGCCTGAGACATCAAGCCGGGCGGCGCGCAGGGGGGGCTGCTTCAGCCGACTTCCCCCTGTCACCGAAAGGTGGGTGGCTGTCGCGGCTGGACAGCAAACGTGGGTGGTGCGCAGGGGGGGTGCTTCTGCCGACGACCCCTGTCACCAGAGGGAGCGTGGCTGTCGCCATGGGACAGCAAAGTAGGTGGTCCAGGGACCGGTCAGCCCAGTGGGCTGGTCCCCTGCTGAGAAGGGGGTGAGATGAGATGTTCGGGATAGGTCCACGTCTCCAGTGTGGGCTGTCTAGCTATGCAGCGCCTTGGGTGAGATGTGGGGCGACCCCCGCCCCAGCGGGTGTTGCCCCAAGGTATTGCGGCCAAGGCCGGGCGCTGCGAGGTGAAACGGCCCCCTACGGGGAGCGGGCGGGGGAGGTGGAGGAGGTGGCGTAGGCCACTGGCCAGGAGGGCTGGGGGTGCGCTGACAGGCTGGCCGGGTCCTGCTAGCCCTGGGCATACGAGTCCTCCCTGCCTGACCATCGGGCGCGCTTGTCCGTGTATCGATCGTCCCCCCTGGGGGGGTAACGCTTACCTCTTCCTTTCCACTCCGTGTCCGTCCATGGGGCTTTCTGGTGGCCCCAGGAGTTCCACTCCTGCCAGTCCTGCCACTGGCTGGGGGCGGCTGAGCCGACGGCACCTGCCCATCGGTCATGCACGGCCGCCGCAGTGGCTGACCTGCCCTCTGCCGTCCATGGGGCGGGTCTACTGCTGCTGTCGGGACCGCGTTGAGCGTGCGCTCGGGATTCGCGGTGCATGAGCTTCATGTGCTTGTCCTTGACTGACGACCAGTGGACGCTGAGTCCTAGGTCGCTGTCCATCTTGTAGGCGTCATGCCCTGCGTCGTTCCAAGCCTGGAGGAAATCGTTGCACGACTCTACTGTGTTCAGTTTAGGGTCGTGTTTTTGGCTTCCGCCGAGCTCCTGCCTCAGGGCCGCCCTCTTCACCCATGCGGCCCAGATTCCGTTGAACGCTCCCCCCAGCGTCTCTTGCAGGCGTATTATCTCATCCTGTACGGGTTCCCTCCTCTCAACGTCTGCATCTGAAACGGAGCACATGTACATGGGGATGCCTCCCATGGGGTCGTTTGGGTCTTCGCGGGGGGCTGCATGGTCCTTACGTCTTTCCAGGGCGCCTCGTAGGTCTGCGCTCGCGCTGGGTCGCCTCTTGGGGATTTGGTGGCAAGGCCATCCCCATCCTTGGTGTCTTCCCACACGGGTCGCTGGCGGCCCTTGTCACCGCTCGAGCGGCTGAGGGTGCGGTCGTCCCTAGCGCCGCTGATGTTCCAGGTTGAGCTGCTTGCTCTTTGTGGGGTTGGTGGGGATACGCGAAGCGTTGAGAATTTCAACTTCTGTGCCAACTTTCAAGGAACGGCCAGCGATGCGCCGTCGGCGTCCTCCATGCGGCTTCGACCTGTGTGCCAGGGCCGTGTCGGGGAAACGGCCAATGGAAAACGCGGAACATGTCTTCCGCAGGGGAGGGGGGGCGCCCCTTGAGCCCCCCCCCCCCCCCTTAAGAAGCGCCAGACAAGACCGTTGCGCCCTCCCCTACGCTTAGTGTTTAGGGTTTAGTGTTTAGGGGCCCCGGGATTGTCCCAGCGGGCCCAAGGCAGTCCGAGACGGCTCCCAGGACTCATGGAGAGGGGTCAAGAGGCCTCTCGAGTAGCCCAGGACGCCGCCACAGGGCCCAAAGACGACCCCAAGTTGGCGCCCGATGCCAGCTCGATAGCACCAGGGACTCCAGGGAGGCCCTCGTGGAGCTCCCGGGGGCCCCGAGAGGTCGCCAAGATGCCCCTAAAGGGCATCCGACATGGACCAAGATCGACTGAACACACGTCAAACGCGCAACTTTTGAACGATGTTCGACGGGCTCGTCTAGAATAAACCGTGAACGAAGTAGTTCCGAGGGAACTCTCATCGGAAAGGGGGCGGCTGATGTCTGCTGAGTAGGGGACCATTGACGCCATACCACTTCTGAGGCCCAGCTCGTTGACAAACTCTGTTGCTCATAGGTTTTGCGCTGTAGCGCCTTCTTCGGCTTCTGATAGAATGGCCTTGGCGCGGCCTCCAGAGGAGATCGTGGGACCTGTGAGTATGTGACATATAGATATACGAACACACATATATATACATATATCTATACTTTTAAATCATGTGTATGCTCCTCCGTACTTGTCTGTATTATATATGTGTCTATATGTCTGCCTGTCTGTCTGTTTGCCTGTCTGTCTGTCTGCCTGGCTATCTGTCTGCCTGCCTGTCTGCCTGTCTGCCTCTCTTTATCTATCTCGCTCTCTCTCTCTCTCGTTTCAATCTCTCTCTATGTATAGATTTGTGTCTCTCTCCCTTTTTGTTTTGGTTGGTCTCTCTCTCTCTGTCCCTCGTGGCCTATACGGCCTACAGACAAACGGCATCGGGCTGTTGAGTGCCTAGAGCGCTATCCTGCTATCGAGTCAGGGATGAGCAGCGCGATGCTGCAGAACCACGGTTGGATCCACAACCGCCACCTGCCCCTCCTTTCTCCCTCCTCCTACCTTTCCTCCGCTTCACCGCACGAGCGCGGATTTACGTTTGCGCCTGCCCCTCGCCCGCCGTGGCCAGGTATGGGCACGCACGCAGCTCCTGGCGACAGTGGACGTATCGTCGCATTCCACAGGTCCTGCCCCCCCCGCCCAGGAGGAGGAGAAGGCGGAAATGAGACATGGCGTGTACACTTATATGTGTGGGCACGCCGCAATCGATGTCCAACCGTTCGTTTGATGCTGTGGACCAGTGTTATAAGAAACATGCAGCATGAAACATGCAGTCTCGATCTATGCAGGGTGAACATGCAGTCGGTTGCCATGTCTTGTGCCACGTGGCCTACAACCATATGGTGTATGCACACATGTTACCCTGCGTGCGCTATGGTAGTGTAGTTTCAGATCATACCATTTCTGAATACACGCTAAATCAACACGTGGCGGTAAATCCACACGGCGGCTCCCCGTCCCCAACGCTGCCCACGCATCAGCGCCCCTTCCCGCAACGGGCGATGCAGCGCCGTTTGGGGCGCTATGTTGGATACAGTGGTGGAAATGCGTCCCCCCGCACCCTCCCCACCGACCGCCTTCGCCCGCCTCCCTACGCCACTTGTATGACCCCTCTCGGGGTGGCATGCCTGCGGTTACAAAGAACCATGACTGCGGTGTCTGCGATCTCGTCAAGATGCACAGGCGATGCCTGTACCCCATTGTTGGACGCGCCCGCGGTGCCTGCGCCGCGCCATGCGCGGTGCCTGCGCTGATGAACGCCAATGCCCGCGGCGCCTGCGCTAATGCAGCGGCGCGCAAGCGATGCCTGCACACGTTTTTTTTCAACAAGGTGAAATCGCACAACGCCTGTAGAATGAACCATGCGTAGGGCCGCAACAGTAAAATACGACGTTGGGCGACTCTCCCTAGGATGAACCCGCGTCTCGCTAATTTAATGCCGAGCACATTCTGCAGAAACGCCTCTGTGGGTGCCACACCCTGGGGGAGGAGCAGAAGAGGTCTTCGGGCGAAGCGAAGGCGAGAGAGATGGAGGAGCAGGAGGAGGGGGGATGAGAAAAGTTATCTTCTTTTGCTTCCTCGTCCTTCTCCCTCTCTTGGAAGAGGGGGATGATGGGACGAAGGACGAGCAAGAAGAGGAAGCAGAGGCCGCGACGCGGTGCAAAACGGGCAGGGGAAGGGTTGCCTGAGAAAGGGTGCGGCAACCGACGCCGAACGCTCTTCTTACTTCTCCTCCACCTCCTTCTCATTTTCCATGTTCGACCTCATCCGCACTTCCTCCTGCAGCCACCCCTTCTCCATCATCCTCCTCTCCTTCTTCAACCACCTGTATAAGGAGTGAGAGGATGACAATGATAATGGTGATGCTGATGATGATAACGATGAGGAGGAAGGGGAGGAGGAAGAGGCCGGCGAGCAAGATGGTGAAGCGATGCTCACGAGAGGCGGTCGAAGTGGGCCCACACTTGTGGGGAGGATGGTGGCCCGCATTGGATACGTGGCACTCGCCTTCCTGCCTGCCCGCACTGATGATAAGAGCGGCGCGTGAACGTGCCAACTCCTCCTTGTCTTTCTCTGATCCTCCTCCTCGTCCACATGTGCTCCTCCTCCTCGTCCTTATGAACACTTGCACTTGTGATTGCTATGCTGTTTCTCCGGCGCCTCCCTGCTCACGCTGTTTCTCCAGACCGCGCGCGCACATGTCTCAGACCACTGGTGAATGAGCAGCCGATGACACACCATTGGCACACATTAGCACGCAACTGGCTGGTGCCTATCTTACGCCCTACCAGGAGCGCTACAGTGTGCTGGTGAATGGCGATTGAACGAAGGCGATATAGAGGGGGAGGGGGAGGGGAGGAGGGACGGCGAATGCGCATGACTGGAAGAAGATGGGGGAAGAGCAGGATGAAGATGAGGCAACGAGATTGAGGAGAGGAGTGCGGGGCGGGGAAGCATAATGAGGAGGAGGAGGAGGCGGAGCAGTAGGAGGATGAGTTGGAGCATCATGAGGGTAGGTAGGAAAGGAGAGGAAGACATGGAGGACCAGTAGGAGGAGAGGATGATGGGGATGAGGAGGAGGACGAGCAATAGCAGGAGGAGGAGGAGGAGGAGGATGAAAGGATGGAAGTTCGAGGAGGAGGGTGAAGCCAGGGAAGAAGGGGAACACTGCAGAGAAAGGGGAGCGGAGAGGGGTAGGAGGCGAAGGATGAGAAGGAGGATGAGGACAAGGAAGAGCAGCTGCAGCAACAACAGGGGGGGGGAAGGGGGGGCGGAAAGGAGGGGATGTCTTCATGGCGTAGTCCTGGTCCTCTTCCGTCGCTCCCTCCTCCCCCCCGTCTCCTCTAGCTGCCGTCCCAGCCCGAGGCTTTGGGTGCATGTTCCAGGAACCTGCGAGCCTCTCGGGACTGCCCCTAGACGCGCCGACCCGCCATTCCAGCGCCTGGACGGCCGTGCCCCAACAGGGGACGTTCGCCACCACGCGCGGCACATTCAAGCCAGCGTGGCACCGCCGCCTGAGAGCACAGAGGGGGATCGCCAGAGCGTTCCTCCGCATTGCAGCAGCCAGAGAGTTGCCCGACCAACACCGCAGCTCGATGGCGCAGTCCAGCTCCAGTCAGCCAGCCAGTCGTCCTCAGGCAAAATTTTGGTCATGCAGCAAGTGCCAGAGGACGAATCTATATTCCCGTAAGAAGTGCAGATTCTGTGTGCCAGAGCCAAACAACAGCAGAGACAGCGTCCCAGAAGAAGTTGACTCGTCGCCGCCGTGGATATACCAGTCTCGCACAAGGAAGCCACAGTGGTCCACGAGCTGGACTCACCACTCACCAAGGGCAATGGTGGCAAGAAGACGCAGCAGGAGGAGGACCACGCCCGAGACGGGACAGGTCAGCACATGCTCCTGACAGGAAGTCGAAGGACCAGCTCACGCCACCACTGCCTCGACCAGCTCAGCCGGAGGAGGCCATGAAGCATCGATTATGGTTGCCAATGCCCACATCGAAGAAGGGTATCATTGCTCATGGAGACCAATTGAAGATCAGCCTCGACGGGCTGGAGAAGCAGATCAACAGCGCCTACCAGACAGGTCAGAGATCGGCCCGCATCGCAGAGCCGGGGTTGCTGGGGCCGCTGGGGCCGCCGGGGCCGCCGGGGCCGCCGGGGCCGCCGGGGCCGCCGGGGTCGCTGGGGCCGCCGGGGTCGCCGGGGCCGCCGGGGCCACCAGGGAAGCCGGGGCCGCGGGGGCCGCCGGGGCCGCCAGGGCCGCCGGACCGGCCCCACAGCCGGAGCATCATGCCTGCTTCGTCCTCGATCGTATCCTGATTGGGGTTATGTGATTCTTACCTGCAACGTGTATTTCGTGCAACCCCCAAGGCAAGGGGGAGAAGCGTGCGTCCTGCATGAATCGCGAGGGCGTATCGAGGGATCGCTTGATTTCCCAAATAAACCTGGAGGAAATCCACAGCGAGAGCGTTATTCCTGAGTGTCGATGGCGCGGCGTCTGAATAAACTGTGAAGAATTCCCACGCGACAATGCGATTTCGGAATAGCCTGTGAGGAAATCCCGCGCGAGAACACGATTTGGGAATGAACTGTGAGGCGGTATCAAGCGGGAGCCGTTGTTGTTATAAAGTGGGGGCCACGTGCCTAGTTTGGTGACCCCCTCGTTTTCCCTTGTAAAAGAACAAGGTGCAAGCACCAGGAGAAATAATTGATTAATTGAATAATAGAATGGTTACCGCGCCAGGGGGTTCACGAAATATTTTCTTTCGAACTGAAACCCAACAACAATAATCCGCACCGCCGACGCGCACTTCAGCCACACACCCGCGGACAGTGAATGACCGTTCGGCCCCCTCACGCTGACGAGGGTGGAACTACAACAAGGAGGGAAGGAGGAGGCGAGGGGGAGGGACGAGGGGAATGAACTGGAGGAGAGCGAGGGATGGAGGGGAAATGGAGGAAAAGAGTGCAGGGAAAGGCAAGGAGGGATGGAAGGGGGAAGTGAGGGGAGAGCAGGTGGGGAAGGGGGAAGAGGACACGGCGGGCAGTGGGCTACAGCTCTTGGCTTGCCTTTGCCTTCGCCCACCTTTCCAGGCTGCTCTGTTCCCACTGGTACAGCAGGAAGACCACGCAGAGAATCGCGAAAACTTTGGCGCCCATGAGGGCGTACATGAACAGCCGGTCTATTTTTGCACCGGGGCGCTCCCTCTGCTCGAGGGCGTCGTCGAATATCCGCAGCTGGTCTTTGTCGCAAGAGCCGGCCATGCTCTCCACTGCATGCTTCGCCGGCTCGTAAGCTCCCGCCTTTTGCAGATCGAACATCGTCAGCGCGAGCACCTTCAACGAGCTCTGAAAAGTTTCCCTCTCAATGGCCCTCGAGAAGAATCTCATCGCACCCTCCAGGTCGTTATTGCAGGCATGCACACGGCAAGCCAGTAGCAGATAGGCCTGGAACTCATCCGGTGCCTCCGGCTCGTCTATGTCCTTGAGCACAGCCATGGCCTGCTTGTGCTTCCGCAGGTAATACGAGACCTCGCACAGCTTCAGCAGGAAGCAGAGCCGCACGCCTGGGTCCTCGATCTCGCCCGCGCGTTTCCAGCCCCGGAGCAAGGCGATCTCGCACTTGTCCCATTGCGCCTCCCGGCTTCCCGATCAAGCGAAATCGCCTCTGACAAGATCGCTCGCGCATCGCTCTGGCTTGCCTGGGAATCTTCCGCTTCCCGCTGTGACGCCAGGCGTTTTGTAGTGAGCTTCGGCGGTCGGTGGCGCGCTCTCTCTCTCTCTCTCTTTCTCTCTCTCTCTCTGTTTCTCTTCCTCGGCATTTTCACGTAAATGTGAATACAGATGTGTATCTATCTCTCTCTTTCCCCCTGTCTCAACACACAGACAAGTCACCGTCGTGCTCTCACGCCGCCTCCGGCTCTTCTCGCGCCCCATGTGGGAGACCCAGAATTCCCACCTGCCCAAAATCAGTTTTATTTACGGCGGGGATAGAAACAGGGAGCGGCGACGCCACCACCACCACCACCACCACCACCACCACCACCACCACCACCACCACCACCACCACCACCACCACCACCACCACCACCAGCGCGAGGAGCTCTGGCGGTGTGGTCCCCCTCGCTCGAAACATCCCCTATCCCCAGCGCGGGGAGGCGTCGTGGACTCCCTCGCTGGAGGTGCCCCCCACGGTGGTGGTCTCGCCCCTCCTTTTTTTCAGGAGGAGTTCTCGGGGGAGGGGGTGGACTGTCACAGCAACAGCGCATCACAAGGAAACCAGCGCGATGCCGCATGCCATGCCCCTCAAAAGCGAAAACCCGGTGAAGCGGAGGACGGGAGTAGGACCCGCCTCTCCTCGCACCCGTCCCCGGCCCTCTCCCGGATATCTCAACTACTCCCCAGACCTCTCCCCCGTCCCGCCCACTCCCGCTGAACCCCCCGTCGCCTAGGAACCGATACTATCGCAAGTGGGTCTTGGAATTGACGCGTGTTTCGACCTAGAGACCGGAAGACGTTCGCAGGCGGTCCCACTTCCGATGGCTTGGCGCGTGGGAAGACACAGGCCGCGCACAGGCGGGAGCGAAACTTCCAAAAAAACAACCTGGCGCGGCGCTTCAGCGAGAGCACGGCTCAACGCTCCTGGGAGCGGTCAGCTTCCAAATCCTTTTGGCGAAGACAAGGCGTGCGCCGCGCCGACGGAACCGTGCCACTTCCAGGCGAAACCTGCGCGGCGCTTGCGCGAGAGGGGCATTTCGCCCGTTCGCGCGGCCCGCCTCAATGACCGGGTGATCTAACATTACGCGCTGCTCCCAAGCGGCCGCGATACTTTCAGCCTAAATCTGCACGGATCATGCACGAGAGCTGCATTTCGTCGGCTCGTGCGCGTACCCGTTGCTGACGAATCCCACCCACCCTTTAGGGCGTAAGTGGTTTAGCGGGTTTCCTCCTCAACACACTCTTCTTCCCTTCGGAACTCCCCCATACCTCCCACCCCTGGGGGGAGGTGGAGGGTCGTTGGGGCGTCCAAGATGGCCTTGACGAAAAATCAAAAATGATTGATGTTAATTCGGTTTGGAGGCCATGTTGGCCCCCGTGGGGGGAAGGGGGGTGCTGATTGAGTAACCCCATTTTTGGATCAACCTCTTCCAAATGCCCCCCAAAGCTCTCAACAGAGCCCCAAGAGGCGCCCAGGAGGCCCCCACAGGCTCCCAACAGGCCCCCAAGAGGCCCCCAAGAAGCTTCAAGAAGCTCCCCCGAGACACCCAAGACGCTCCAAGATGCCCCCAGGAACGCAAAGAAGCACCAAAAACGCCCCAGCAGGACACAGGTAAGCTCTCAAGAGACATCAGAAAAGACTCCGAGAGGTATCCGAGAGGCCTCTGGCCATTCTGCTTGCTCTCCCCCTCCTCCTCCTCCTCCTCCGCATGTTCCTCCGCGTACTGTTTTTTACACACAGGATTCCCATGACATGGGTTTTTCGCATGGGTTTTGGTTCGAAATGGTGCTCCCGCTGAAACGCTGGCCCCATTTCTGCGCCTCTGGTTGTTCCAAATCGTGCTCCCGCTGTAGCGCGGGAGTTTTCGGTACTTCCAAATTAAGCCCCAAAATCTAAAAAATGCCCCCCCCCCCCCCCACACCCGGAAAAAACCATCGGAAGTGATTACACATTCGGTGTCGATTCGTTCATGTTTTGGGCCGCGGAAGCCCCCCCCACTTTGGGGCGTCGTCGTTTTCAGGAAGTATCAGCCCCGTTTCTGCAAAGGCGATGTTGAAAGCAGAACCAGCGGGTGCTCTACATCAGCCTGGCCTTGTGTGGAACTTTTCGGGGAGCCACGACTCCAGACCGGCCCAGACCTTTCGAAGACGATCCACTTACCCTCCATGCAACCTGGCGCCATGCCATGACATGCTGTGCGGTGGTGTGTTCTGCGCCGCTGTGCGATGCCATACTTTGAGCTGCAATGCTTTGTGATCCGATGCTTCACTGCGCAATGCCACGCCATGCTATGGCATGCTACGCTCTGCCGTGCTCTTATACGCCATGCCATGCCGTGCTCTACAATGCACCGCGTGCCCTCTCGCAATCATTGCCCTGCTCGACATCCGACTGTGCGAATAGACAGGACAACTACGCCATGGTAAGGGATGGGAGAAAGGGATAGGACGTCAGGTATGACGCGAGCGCACCTAGCTTGCACCCTCCCCCTCCCCCTCCTCCTCGCCCTCCTGTTTCTCCTCCTATCCCTCCTCCTCCTCCCTCCCTCCACCTCGTCGCTCCTCCATCCTCCTCCATCCTCTCCCTTTTGGGCCGTGACGTCTTCCCTTGCTCGCTATTCCGCTGCACGCTCCTCCACGTCCCTGATCAGGGCAACTCGCCCGGGCATCGCTTATTGGATGGGCTGGAAGGGTTACGCGAAGCGTCTAGAATTGGCGAACGAAAGTGGGCGCGGCGCCGAAGGAAGCGCAACGTTCTGAACAAATACGTTCGGCGAGAAAGGCATGTCCCTCGTTCGCGCGCAAAGTGCGCCGCGACCAGTTCCCGCCATGGCATTTTCGCAACGTTGGCGACAGATCGGCCATGGCGAGAACGAGGACATCGGCATTGATTTGGGTGTTGGTGGGTTGGGCGGGAACTCCCAAATGTGACCCTATTTCGCCCGGCTCGGTGACACGATGATATAACGCAGATAAGCACATATATACATATATGTAGATGTGTGCATATACAAGGCTGCATTGGCGCTGCGCGCCATGCACCTTGGTCCTCTGAGTTTCGCACGCAAGCGGGGTACGTGCGTGCGTGAATGCGCGCATGCATGTTACACGCGCGCGCATGCACGCTCTGCACATATATCTATGTGTATACCACACATGTATACTGTTGTATACGCGTACACATGTTACAGCTAAACATGTGTATGTATATGTATATGTCAATCGCAGGTGTTTGTTGGTGCACGCACCTAGATGTAATTATGGGTGCGCATACCCATGCGTATCTCAGGCGGTAATGGCCTGACCGCCTGCTCAGAGCATGTCGCAACTCGGAATGGCGAGGGTCTCAGGCGAATGTAGCCAGACTACTACGGGGCAATGCATCTTCGATGTCAGCGTTGCGAGGATGTTTCAAGCGAAAGTGAATTGACCATCTCAGCTGAGGACATACCCGAACCCGGAATTGCGAGGACGTCTCAAACGAAAATGGCCTGAACACCTCAGCTCAGGGCATCCCTGAATCCAAAGTTGCGAGGATGCAGGTGGAAGTGGCGGACAACTCTGCGGCAGGGCATCTCGGAATCCAGAGTTGCGAGGATGTTTCTAGCGAAAGTGGCCGGAACACCTCCGCTCAGGGAACCCCGGAACCCAGAGTTGCGAGAAGATCTCAAGCGGAAGTGGCCAGACAAACTTGGGGCAGGGCTTCTCTGGGGTCAGAGTTGCGAGGATGTCTCAGCCGACAGTGGGAAGGAGGAAGGCGAAAGGAAAGTGTAATGGGAGGAGTCCCGCGAACCCGAGGACAGGCAGGCACGAACGCTCAGGATCGGAAGTCATGGCATGGAGGCCGGAACTGACGCGGATGCAAGACGCTGGGAGCTGGCCTCCGAGAGCGTTGAAAGACAGGAGGACCTGAGAGGGACTCAACGACGGGCGCCGCCAGAACATTTGAGAAAAATCTGGAGGCCTTGTGAACGTGTCGGAGTGCTACGTGTCTGATTGCTACGCGGCAAGGCGTATCCGAGGTTGACGTTGCGAGGATGTCTCAGGCGAAACTGGCCCGAGCACTATGGGGCAGGGCATCTCCGAAATCAGCTTTGCGAGGGAGTCTCAAGCGAAGAGCGGTCTGAACACCTCAAGCCAGAAGGTCGAAGAACCCCCTTGCAAGAGCGTCCGAGCAGCCCCTGGGGAGCTTCACAGCAGGTCGAGCAGCCCGGGAAGGGGCTTCCCAGCAGCCCGGGGAGTCCGAAATGCGTTCGGGGGGAGATGTGTGTGCACATGTGGATTTATTCTGCGTATGTATGCATGTGCACGTGTATGTATGTACGTATGGATATCAAATCACAGCGCCTTCCAAAGTCTGAACGTCCCAAGAGCATTTGAGGCTCGTTTTGCAGGTAAATTATTGTTAAACGATGTCTACATAGGTGCAATAATTGCTTTACAAAGAAAAAACCTGTAAAACTCTCTTGGGCCGTCTTGGGCCGTTCGTCGCCGGAAACAGCGAAAACCGCAAAAAACCTTCAAACCTATTCAACGAATCAATCAATTTTGCCTCTTTGGGCCTTCTTGAGGGCCCTTTTGGGCCGTTCGGGGGCTTTCTTGGGCCGTTTTGGGGCCTTTTCGGGCCGTCTTGGGGATCTTGGAGACCTTCGGCCGTCCTCGGGCTGTCTTGGGGGCCTCTTGGGGCCCTCTTGGGGTGCTCCTGAGGCTCTCTTGGGGCCGTCTGGGGGCTCACTTGGTCGTTTTCGGGCCCTCTTGGGCCGTCTAAGGGCCCTCTTGGGCCGTTTTCGAGCCTTTTGGGGGGCCTCTGGGGCTGTGTTGGGACGATCTTTGCAGCCTCTTGGGCCGTCTTGGGCCGTTCTTGTCCCGGAAAAGCGAAAACCGAAAAAGCCTTCAAAAACAATTGAACAATCAATGAATTTTGCCTCTTCGGGCCCTCTTGGGAAGCCTCTTGGAGGCCTCAGGGGGCGTTTGGAAACAATGTTGAAGGTTTTTGCTGTGCTTTGGAACTGTCGACGAGCTGTCTTGGGCAATGTTGGAGGCCTCTCTGGACCTTCCGAGAAAGCCAGAAGACCGAAGGAACCCTGTGCAAGTGCGTCCGAGCAGCCCGGGGGGGCTTCAAGCAACCCAACGAATCCGAAATTCGTTAGGTGGGGGGGTCGTTTTTTTTCTCTCCGGGGTCCCCGGCCGCATACAAATATACTATTCTAGGAAAATGTGTATATATATATATGTGTGTATGGGTGTGTCAGCGTGAGCCCTACACAATGCGGTTCCAATGCTGTTGGCGATCTATGTGATGCAAACTATGTGGTGCAAAGTATGGTGCACACTACGAAACGTAACAGCTACGTGGTGCAATATATGTTGTGCAACCTATGTGGTGTCATCTGTTTCGTGAGCGATCACAAAGCGCGCTACAGGCGCGAACAAACAATCGTGCAATCTACGTGCTGCAATCTACGTGGGGCAACCTGCGTGGTGCACTCTCCGCCGCGCAATATAAGCGGTGCAGCCGATCTGGTGCAACTTACGTTGTGTAATACATCTTGTCAAATATCTGGATGTGCGGAACCTTGTGTGCAATCTATGTGGCGCAAAATGTGATGTGCAACCTTTATGGTGCAATATCTGCGGTTGTGCGATCTATGTTGTGCTATAGACGTGGTGCACGCTATGTAATGCCATTGATATTGAATTGACACATCCCATGCTCTTGCAAGCTTCCCACCCACCCACCCGCATCTTGGTTTGCAAAACCCATGCGGTGGCCATTGCGATGAATGCTTGGCGTTGGCTGGTGCATCTCTGCGGCTGCACCAACCCAAACACGCGCGCGCAGCGGTCAGTTAGTTTGGCGCTACCGACGCGCCAGCGGTGGCGCTGACCGCTGGGCACATCCCAGCGGGCGCTCCAGTACGAGTTGGCGATTTGGGCGGGCGCGGTATTATGGCAAGGTCGACAACGGTAGACACGATGATGATGATGCTGATCGTAGCGATGCTGGTGGCGATGTTGACAACGACGACGGCGCGGCCGGTGCGGGCGCCGATGCTGATCACGCCGGCGACGATGACGGCGTCCTCGCGTCGGTGAAGGTGTTGGAAAGAGTTCGACATGCGAGAGTGGCCCGCATGGTATTATTTGACACGGATGGGTGCCCCTCCAGCACGCGCGCAAGGGCGTGCGAATGATTTCGGCATGCGGCGCGAGAGGCTTGTTTGACAGAGTTCCATGAACATGTTGAACAACCGATGGTTCGCTTAAGAATTCGCAAGCGAACGCGCGCGCACGCTTTTTCGAAAACTGATGTTCCACAACCTTGCGTTTTTCTTTATATGTGTTTTTGACACTCGGTTTTGAAATCGCTACCATACCAAACGTTTTTTTACTGATTCCGGCATGCGCGCGCGACGACTTGCAAAGGGATTCTCGCGACGGCACGCGCACATAGGCGTTCGAACGAGTTCGACATGCGCGCGCGAAGCCCGTCTGGTAGCTGTTCTGAACATGTTGTAAAACTTATGGTTTCCATACGAATTATTACGATCGCGCGCGCTAGCTCTTTTTGGGCATCCGTTTTGCGAAACCTTGTGTTCTATATGTCTTTTGGACACTCGATTTTGAAACCCTTGCGAAGCCGAAGGTTTTGGAAGGATTCCAGCAGGCGCGCGCGACAACGCGCGCGTGTGCATTTCGCCCCATCTTTTGCAGAGGGTTCTTAAAGCTGATGCTTTTTGATAAGCGAGTGCGCGCGGATAGCGTTCGTTGCAGAGGATGGCGGGGGGGGGCGGGTACCGGCTCCCCTGGGATGGTGTGAACTCACAAGGGTGGTGTGAATTCGTAAGGAAAATGAGCAAGGAGGCGGAATCAGATGTAAACTGCTATACGCGAGGCCGAATTGAAACCCCTGGGGGGGGGTGCTGGGGGTAGAATCGAATTTCTTGCAAAGCGGAGAATCCATATGGTGAGCGACGACGAAGCGAGCCGGTGGCGCGACTTCTCTTTCGTGCAATCTATGTGGTGCAATTCACCTGCCGGATTTGAAGTTGTCAACTCCACTGCTCGCGCAAACATCCCACCCACCCACCCACCCGCAACTTGGTTTGCAAAATCTCTGAAGACCGTGACGGTGGGTACCAGATTACACTTGGCAGCGAGAGCGACGCCGGCGACGACAGCGACAACGACGACGACAACACCGCCGACAGCGACTACGACGACACCGACGTCTCCAGCGACTTCGACGACGCCGACAACGACGACGGCGCGACTTCTCTTTCGTGCAGTCCAGGTGGTGTAATTCAGCGGCGGCTACGGGCGGCAACGAAGCGTCGAAGCAGCGGCGGCGGCCGGCACCGGAGCCGCCCGAGCGACGCAGAGGCCCACGCGCTCTAGAGCAGAAGGGCTCCTAGGCGCAACCACTGTTGGGGGATGTCTACATGTATACGCACACTGCTGCACATCTATCGACAAACGTGAAAGAAATTATACTTGCACTCGTGGATCTCTATATATATATACTGTGCCGTGATGAAAGATTACCTTATTTTGACGGGTCGGAAGAAGTTCATCCTTCGTCCGCAATGCGAGCACACGTCTGTGCCGTGATGACAGATTGCCCCACTTTGACGGGTCGGCAGAAGTGCAGCCTGCGTCCGCAATGCGAGCACACGTCTGTGCCGCGATGACAGGTTGCCCCATTTGGACGGGTCGGCAAAAGTGCATCCTGCGTCCGCAACGCGAACGCACGTCGCTAGTCGCCCCGCTAGGGACGTGGAGCCTGGTACAATGTTACGGGGATGTGCCTCGCTTTCGGGGCGGAGTTCGAACCTGGGCTGTCGGGGCGGGGTTCGAACCTGGATCTGGTTCCTTAAATTAAAATATTATTAAGCCAAACGGGATGGCGGTTCGAAAACGGCAAACCGCGTGGGACATGCTCACAAAATTGGCTCTCAAGACGGTTCGAACTCGGTTCGAAACAATAGAATGCGGTTCGAAACAAAAGCAGAATGAGCGTTTCGCGTGGGGCTTCCCTCAAATTACGGCGTCGGACCCAGTTCGAAACAAAAGGATGGCGGTTCGAAAACGGCAAACCGCGTGGGACATCCTCACAAAATCTGCTGTCCTGATGGTTCGAACTCGGTTCGAAAGAAGGGGATGGCGGTTCGAAAACGGCAAACCCCGTGGGACATCCTCACACAAATTCTTGTTCTCACGGTTCCAACTCGGTTCGAAAGAAGGGGATGGCAGTTCGAAAACGGCAAACCGCGTGAGACACCCTCACAAAAATGGTTGTTCTGACGGTTCCACGTCGGTTCGAAACAATAGCATCGATTTCCAAACGGTTGGAAAACGACGTGTGGATGCATCGTAGCCATTACTTCGGCTATGCTAAAAAAGGGCCAAACTTTAATCACGCCCATGTAAATATATACACATAAATATACACATGTTCTGTTAGTATGCGCCGGTATCCGCGACGGAACTCTGGGGCACGAGTTGGAGTGCTCTCAAGTCCCTTGGAGTTCCCCGTCCCCGATCCTGCGCGACTGAATATTCCAAAGCCAAGACCTCGAATTGCCGGGTTTTCCCAGGCTCCCCGCGTGTTCCCGCGTGACTTGTTCTAACGCCAGGGTGCTCCGAGACGGGCAAAAAGGGCCCCGAGAGGCCCTCAAGTCGGTCACATAGGGCCCCGAGTCGGCTCAGGAACACTCCATGATGCCCAAGATGGCCTCGAGACGTCTCAAGTGGCCACCAATATGCTGCAAGAAAGCTCCGAGAGCCCACCCAAGACGGCCTCAAGAGGCCAACATCAATACTAGTCCCTAGGCTTTCGACAGATTTTAGCATTCTCGCTTTTTCGGGCCCCCGACGCTCCAAGGCAGTCCAAGAGGCTTCCAATATCGCCCCGAGACGGTTTAAGAGGCCCCCACAACGGTCCCCAGGCGGCCCACCAGGGCTCCAAGACGGCCCAAGATGCCCTGCAGACTGCAAAAAAGGGGGCCCAGAAGGGGAACACGCACCGGTATTTCGAGCCTTCCTCCTCAAGCTGACCGCCGAGACCGCCAGCAGGCCTTCAAAAGGCCCTCAGAAGCCCCAAGAGGCATTAACCAGGCCCCAAGAGGTCCCGCAAGAAGCCGAGGCATCAACAACACTCAAAGCCGCCTCCAAGAGGCTTCCGAGATGCCTTTCAAGAGATTGCCACGGGCGTCCAAAGAGGCGTCTGAACGACACCCAAGGCACGGTGGCAGAATGGGCCGAAATCCAGTATATTCGCCCCCTGTGGCTTGCCAAGGGGTGCACGGCGTGCTGGATGTATGGGGTTCTTGGTTCTTTTAGAACTCTCGGTCGTGTCTCGGCTCAACCCGCTGGCCACCCGAAGAGCCCCAACACTTTGTTATCCGTTGGCCACATCGGCTCCAAGACGGCAAGATGGCATCCAAGAAGGTCCCAAGACGCCTCCAAAACGGACCCGAGAGAGCCCAATACAGCCGACAGATGTCTTCAAGACGGCCCAAAATGCCTAAGATGGTCTCAGTATGGCCCTAGTATGGCCTCAAGGTCGCCCAAGATGGCCAACGAGGCCTCCACCAAGACGAGCCAAGAGGCCTCTAAGAGGACCGCCAGGGCCCGACGATGCCACCATCATTGATTTCCCATTGGTGTTTGACCCATGTTGGCGTTTGTTTATCTTCGGATTCCCGACGCCCTAAGACGGCCACGAGGCCCCAGAGATGGCCCCCTGACGGCCCAAGGGGCCCCCAAGACGGCCACAAGACGGCCCCAACACGGCCCCGGAGACCTCCCAGACGCCCAAGATGGTCTCCAAGTCGGCCCTGAAGCGCCCCAAGAAGGCCCCAAGTCGGCCCAGGAGGCCCGCAAGACAGCTTCCGACGGCGTCAGGACCGATTTCAGACGACCAACGAGCCTCCCAAGGAGCCTCGAACGGCTCCCCAGGAGGCCCAATGAAGCCCCCAAGAGGCCTCCAAGATGCCCCCAGGAAACACGCATGATGTCCCAAGAGTGCACCAAGAAGCTCCCAAGTGGACTCCTTCTCCTCCTTGTTCCTCCCTCTCCTCCTCCTTTCTCCCCCACATGTCCTCCGAAGGTTTCCACAATGGCTGGGGGAACATGTAGTCCGATAGCTTGGCCGAGCTCTGGCCACAACGTTCGGCCAGGTAGGCTCTTCCGAGAGGCAGGGGGCGGCGGTGATTCGCCGTAGTCGTTTTCGATTTCTCTTTTTCTCTCTCTCTCTCTCTCTCTCTCTTTCTTTCTGTACATATACATACACTGTGTACAATCGGGGGTGAGGGACCCCCCTCCGAAACGGACCCCTCCTGATCCGTGGCCCCAAGGGCCCCCTGGACGTCCCTGCAGAAGGTCCCTCGGGCTTTCTGTGGCTCCTGCAAGCCACTGCCGGGACCAAGCAACGGACCTAAATCGTTCAAGAGGCGGCCGAACGGCCCCGCAAGAGCCCCAAAGAAGATCCCCAAGAGGCCTTCGAAAGGTAATACACATCGTTTTGCCCAATGGCGTTTTTGTATGATTTTGAAAATGCTCTGTTCTTCGGTGGTCCGGGCATCCGAGACCCCACAGGAGGTCGGAAAATCATCCCAAGACTACCCGGAAGGGCTTCCAAGCAGTCTGGGAGAATCCCAAGATGGCACAACAGGGTACCAAGATGGCTTGAAGAGAGCCCATGATGGCCTAAGATGACCGCAAGACGCCCCCCGAAGAATTCCAAATCGTGACCTGGTTGTTTGGGTAGACCGTGGTTGGAAGCAGGGTGGCCTGAGGGAGCCCTCAGAAGGAACCCAGGAGGCCTCCAGAAGGCCCCAACAAGACCTTAAACACTCTCGTGAGGCCCCCAAGAGGTTGTCCAAGGAGGAGCATTCGCAAAAAGAGCTGAGGACAGGGGGGAATTCGCAGTGTAAGGCGAGAACGGGGAAGAGGAAGAGGACATCTGAGGGACGGATAAGTCACAACATGATCAGAACGGCGATGTCGGGGAAACAAGGCAACAAGGAGCTATCGCTACATCACATGTTTTACCTTCTTGCCCTCCCGCCTGCATGCAACCATTCGCGGGCCACGGTGCATGGAACAATTGCCAAAGCAGTCTTGCGTGTGCAGGTATAAGTAGATGCACAGACACGTACGGTATTCATGCAGTGGAGGCCAGCCCACCAGAAACCTTCCACAAGAAACCCAACCCTGAGACCCCAGGACGTCCATTGATTTTTGGTGTGGGGACGTCACGCTTTCCATAGCAAAGCCACGGAACACCAGGAAACCCAGGGCATCCTGGAGGCAAGCAGGGTGCTTCTTGGCATGGGCCTCCACTGTAAGCACACAGACGGAGCGAGGACGAGCGGACGGACGGGCTGGCCTCGTCGGCGTAGATCCGCCCCAGCTCGTTGATCCAAAGCATGCTGTGGGGGCTCTCCGCCAGGGCGTCCCTCGCCCTCCTCGCCCCATCCGACATCCCCTGCCTCTGGACGGGGCTCGCAGATTGCAGGCTCCGGGCGAGAAGCAGCACCTCGAGCGCGTCGAACGCCTCGAGCGCGCCCAGGTTGTGAGGCAACCTCCAGGTCTGCTGGGAGAGATAGGAGGAGAGCGAGGAGGACGAGGAGAAGGAGCAGGAGGAAGAGGAGGAGGAGGGGGAGGAGGAGGAAGAGGAGAAGGGTAATGACTTCACGAAGGGGTGAAAAAGGGAGGAATCAAGAATCAGGAGCCGTGGGCTGGCGGCTCCGACCCAACGGTTACCTGTAGCCGCCATCAGACTCTGCAGTGGCAAAGGCGAAGACACGCGGGACGCGGCACAGCTAGTGCTCCGCAAGGCTTTGCGTTCTCTTCGCCTCCGTGCCCAGGCTTTGCATTCCTGGACCCTGGTCTCCGGGCCCAAGCCGATTCCTAATTCCTGATGGTGTGCGGGAAGACTGGGAGAGAGGTGGAGGAAGAGGAGGAGGAGGAGGAGGAGGAGAAGGAGGAGGAGGAGGAGGAGGAGGAGGAGGACAAGAGGAGGAGACGGAGGAGGAGGAGGACAAGAGGTGGAGAAGGAGGAGGAGGAGGACAAGAGGAGGAGGAGGAGGAGGTGGATGAGGCGGAGCGGACATCACCCCCAGGAGGCCTCCGAAAACGAACCTTGACCCCTGACCCTTCACCACTGGCGATAATTAGCCTGACGGAAGACCCAACCATACGTAGTTGTGAATACCGCAATTGTGGATATATTCTTTGGTGGCGCCCCCGGGCCACGAAACGAGTGAGGGGTGTGCCGAAATGGGGGGGTGGAACCGCATGCGAGCGCAGCCACTGGGGCCTTCGGTGGAGCTCCCTATGGGGCCACGAAACGTGTGAGGGGTGTGCCAGAATGGGGGGTGGAACCGCATGCGGGCGCAGCCACTGGGGCCTTCGGTGGAGCTCCCTATGGGGCCACGAAACGTGTGAGGTGTATGCCTGAATGGGGGGGTGGAACCGCATGCGGGCGCAGCCACTGGGGCCTTCGGTGGAGCTCCCTATGGGGCCACGAAACGTGTGAGGGGTGTGCCAGAATGGGGGGTGGAACCGCATGTGGGCGCAGCCACTGGGGCCTTCGGTGGAGCTCCCTATGGGGCCACGAAACGTGTGAGGGGTGTGCCAGAATGGGGGGTGGAACCGCATGCGGGCGCAGCCACTGGGGCCTTCGGTGGAGCTCCCTATGGGGCCACGAAACGTGTGAGGGGTGTGCCAGAATGGGGGGTGGAACCGCATGCGGGCGCAGCCACTGGGGCCTTCGGTGGAGCTCCCTATGGGGCCACGAAACGTGTGAGGGGTGTGCCAGAATGGGGGGTGGAACCGCATGCGGGCGCAGCCACTGGGGCCTTCGGTGGAGCTCCCTATGGGGCCACGAAACGTGTGAGGGGTGTGCCAGAATGGGGGGTGGAACCGCATGCGGGCGCAGCCACTGGGGCCTTCGGTGGAGCTCCCTATGGGGCCACGAAGCGTGTGAGGGGTGTGCCAGAATGGGGGGTGGAACGCATGCGGGCGCAGCCACTGGGGCCTTCGGTGGAGCTCCCTATGGGGCCACGAAACGTGTGAGGGGTGTGCCAGAATGGGGGGTGGAACCGCATGCGGGCGCAGCCACTGGGGCCTTCGGTGGAGCTCCCTATGGGGCCACGAAACGTGTGAGGGGTGTGCCAGAATGGGGGGTGGAACCGCATGCGGGCGCAGCCACTGGGGCCTTCGGTGGAGCTCCCTATGGGGCCACGAAACGTGTGAGGGGTGTGCCAGAATGGGGGGTGGAACCGCATGCGGGCGCAGCCACTGGGGCCTTCGGTGGAGCTCCCTATGGGGCCACGAAACGTGTGAGGGGTGTGCCAGAATGGGGGGTGGCATGCGTGGGGCCTTCGGTGGGGCCTGTGAGGGGTGTGCCCCGCATAGCCACTGGGGCCTTCGGTGGAGCTCCCTATGGGGCCACGAAACGTGTGAGGGGTGTGCCAGAATGTGGGGGTGTGAACCGCATGCGGGCGCAGCCACTGGGGCCTTCGGTGGAGCTCCCTATGGGGCCACGAAGCGTGTGAGGGGTGTGCCAGAAGGGAGGGGGAGGAGGGAGGAGGAAGGAGAGGAGGAGGAAGGAGGAAGGAGGAAGGAGGAAGGAGAAAGGAACGCGGGGACCGTCTCTTCAAAACGAGGACCCAACAACACAGGTTGGCTGGGAAAAAAAAACCAACGGGTCGGCAGGCACGTTTACTAACAAAGGACGGAGAGGAGGCGGAGAGAACTTTTAGGAGGAGGAAGAGGAGGAGGAGGAGGAGGAGGAGGAAGAGGAGGAGGAGGAGGAGGAGGAAGAGGAGGAGGAGGAGGAGGAGGAGAAAGAGGTGAGCCAGCCCAGCCCGACTCCAGGAGGTTGGACGTGGGGGATGCGAGGAGGATGAGTTAGAACGCCCGAAATGGGTTAATGGAAACAATGGGCACAATGCGCAACAGCAAGTGTTGTCCGAAACCAGCCACGGCCGCTGTTGGACACGCGACTGTCTGTCTCGAGTGGGCAACGTCCGCGGCGACGCCGGTAACGAACCGTTTTCGGAACGGACAGGAACTGGCGTTGGCCTTGGTACCCCTTGTTTCCGCACCCATGTCGGTTCTCCCAAATGAGGCCGAGGATAGAACAACAAAAACGGCACACACAGAGACGATTGGAGATCCACGCGGGAATTCGAAAACAGGATCGACTACAACAGTGGGAATCATCTAACTTGAACCAAACAAATGCAACTGTGCTTCAAGTTGTGCGAGGTTTGGGTTTCATTATTTCTCCATGTCCTTGATGAAATTGCTTAGCTTTGTAAAGTGTGAAAGTCCATGTTGTAACGCCCAATGGTATGTCATAGCATCATGCTCTGCAGTGGGACTATAACGTAAAACCACACTGCGAAACACTGTTTGGAAATAGCAGACCCCCGAACCCCATTTCGAGCAATGACTGCACTGTGGGCCCCACCGCACAGAACAGCGTTCACACTAAACCATAACAAACCCAGCAGTGCCAAAAGCGAAGCTTATGTTATCCAGCAGAGCCAGAGCAATACTCATAACGACCGCTGTTCCACTTTTTCCTGGACGGCTGCACGCGCAAACTCGCACTTCAAAATGGCGGGACGACGCCTGCTGCAACGGCGCAGCAAAAGATTCCACCAGGCCGTCTTCGCCTGCTGTCCTGAACGGATTCTCCCAAACGTCTGGGTCAAGGAACGCTGGCCGCCCGCGGTCTTCTCTGGAGGGAGGCGCGCGCGCCGGAATGGATTCCGACCGCTCGGATCCACTCTCCCGAACCGCATGCCTACGTCAGGAGGCGCGGCGCCTGGCGCGGGCAGCGCTGGCAAGGCCGAGGGGCCAGCGCCACTACCGGGCTCCTGAAGTGGAGCAGCGGGCAGCTCTCCAATCTCGCCGGCACCTGCATCAGGGGGGTGCTCGTCACCATCGATTGGGCAGGGCACGACGGGGCTCTCGGCAACCGGGCCGTCAATGTCAGCTCCCGCAAGATCACCGCTCACATCCATGAACAGCTCGGCGACTTCCATGGCTCGGTCTAGTGCAGCCTGGTCAAGCGGCATGCCACGGTGGACGACTGCTGGCCTCTCGGGACCAGCTGAACTGCTTCCGGGTTCACCCAAATGGGCTTCAGGTGGAGCAGGCGCTGGAATCTCAGCGTTTTTTTTTTTTTTTTTTTTGTTCGGTGGCGGTTCGGCTCCCAAGCGTGCTCGCACTTGCTCAGTACCTTCATGTGTCTCTTCCTCGTTCAACGCGGAGCCAGCGGGAAGTTTCCCCAACGTGTGCTGGACGTCTGATTTTGCAATCTCAACTAGAAGAAGGGGCACGAACTTCTCCATGCCATCACGCTCCTTGACAGTAAAATCCCCTCTTCCGCGCCCTCGCGCTGATCCTCGCCAGGAGGGGCGTTTTTCTTCGTCTGACGGTCCGTTTGAATGTTGTTTGTGCTGCCTCTTCTTCCTCCGATTTGCAGCCAGCGCGCGAACGGCTTCCCTAGCGGCATCTGTTTCATCATCCGTTACGCCACCCACGTTGGCAGCCACGGCGTCGACCAAATCTACCAGCAAGGCGCCACTTGGTGCTTTGACACCTCTCTTTTAAGAATGAGGCGCAAGGATACCGTGGTCAAAATGGACACGTAATTCCGAACAACGTCAAGCAACACCCTGAACTCACGGACTGGCTGAATCTTGATCATGGATGCATCCCTTGCGAAGTCAACCACGAAACTCATCTTATAGTCCCAACACGCAAACACCACACGCCCCCGCCGCGAGCACCGAGGCAATAGCTTGTAACACATGTTCCTCCCCCATGCGGACGGCGCCACTGGGGCCTTAGGTGGAGCTCCCTATGGGGCCGCGCAACGTGTGAGTGGTATGCCCAAACAAGGCGCCGCCGCAATGCGGTCGGCGCCACGGGGGCCTTGGGTGGGAGTCCCTGTGGGACCGCGAACCGTGTGGAGGGTGTGGCAAGATGGATGCCGATGGTGGTGACGGTACTGGCGATGATGATGGCGATGATGGTGGTGATGACGATGCTGGTGATGATGACGGCCATGATGATGACGATGCTGAGAATAATGCAAATTAAGACGATGATGGTCAGGAGAAGGAGGAGGATGATGATCCCGGCGTCTGAAGGGGACAGGAGCTCCCAGCTCGTACTGCCCCTCGGACCGAGACGTTCCCCTTTGGCCCTACGGTGGCAACGCTCGGTCACGTGCGCCTCGGCGCACGCGCGCAGATTCGCCTGAGTGCCGCGAGCAACCAACCGCCTCAGCCGAGGCAAGCGGATGACCGATCCCAGCTGCCGGAACGACTCAGCCCGCGCGGCAGCTAGCAGAGGCCACGCTGCGTAGAAAAGCGGGCTGGTGCACAGCATTGCTGCGCGCCGCACTTGATAAGCAACCGAATCCACGGCGCCAGGCCGCTCGACCGACGCGGTTGCTCCTCAGGCCTGCGGAGTTCGAGCCAGAGCGTGGGCGAACCGACGCTCGCGGGTCGCCCTCCGCGCCGTCAGACGCGCGGGCAGCTGTCGCGCGCGGCGCGCCAGAAGCTACATTGAACGGCTGGCGAGCCAGCGCGCGATGCGGAAGCTAGCGCTCCTCTGAGACCCATCAGCACAGCAACCCGTCGATGCGGCCCCTGGCCACTGAGACGGACCGGTTGCATTGCCAATGGCGCGGGGCCCGATCCTGAGCGAGGGCGAACCTTCATTCTTGGGTCAGCCTCCGAAGCTAGCGCTCAGGACAGAGTTGCACTGAAGGCGCGCCTCGCGGCAGTAAAAATGGGCAGCCTGCTGCTGCCAGTGAGTGCAGCACAGCGGTAGCGCAGCTGGTATGACATGGCGTTCGCGCCAGACAGCTTTAGCCAGGCGGTGCAACAGCGCGTCGGGCGCCACGCCGCAGGACAACACCTCGCCACCCGCGTCGCAACACTTCCCTGGGGCAGGCCCAAAAAGGGACAGTTGCAACGCCGTTGACAACGGGGCCCGGTCCTGCGTGTGAGCGAGCCCACACACCTGGTGCATCTTCTGCCCAAGCGACAGAGCCTGTAGGCACCAGCGTGCCACGACTGGG
Source organism: Prorocentrum cordatum (assembly GCA_963575745.1). Lineage (NCBI taxonomy): Eukaryota > Dinophyceae > Prorocentrales > Prorocentraceae > Prorocentrum > Prorocentrum cordatum. Next base: position 269,002 of record CAUYUJ010015504.1, read on the forward strand.
CAAGCAAGAGCGGCGCGCAGCACAGGCGATATACCATCAACAAAACAACTCGACCCTCGGCTCCTGGCCTCGCACTCGGACTGGTTGCAATGCCGATGGGTGCAGAGCCCGATCCCGTGCGTGGGGAAACCTACGCACCTGGGTCAGCCTCCGCAAAACATTGCAACGCGAGGGGGGCAGCCAGGCCGCGGTGGAAGGCACCACCGAGCACGGAGCCATGCTGCTAAAAAGAAAGAGAAAGGCCGCAGCACCGCATCCCGTCCCTTAGCACTCTGCTGGGATGGTTGCGGTGCCGCTGGCGACGGAGCCCGATCCCACGTGTGGGCGAACCGACATACCTGGTTTAGCCTCCGCTGCAAGCTGCAAGCAACTGAGCGCGCGCACCGAGCCTATGCCATGCACGCGTGAGCAACAAACTGCGATCAGCGTCAAAGCGACCTAGCCGACAGCAGCGCAAGCAACTGTCCTGATGGCCTATGCCACACGCTAGGACTTGCTGCATTGCCATCGGCATTGGGCCCGATCCCGTGCATGAGCGTACCTGCGCACGTGGTTCTGGCCCAAGGTAGGCAAGGCTGACTAGCGGTCCATGCGCCAGCGCATGCGGCGCAAGGGCTCAGGGTCGCCAGCGCTGCCCTGCCCCGCTGGCTGCAGCCCTCGCTTGGGGCGGCCGAGAACCGCCTTCTGCCTGTCGCTCTTGGGGGCCTGCGGGCACTCCTTGGCCAAGCCTGCCACCCGACCACTCTGCGCTCAGTAGCCGCACTGGGCGCAGAAGAGGTCGTTGCCCGCACGCCATAGCTCGTGTGAGTCGTGCGGGTCGAGCCCCCGCCACGGTGGAAGGGCTGGTGGGGGCGGGGGCGGCGGCTGCGCAGCAAGCTGCACGCGCGCCGCCACGGCCGCGCCACCGCTGCCAGCCGAGGTGCCGCCGCCGCCGTCACGGCGCTCGCCACCATCTGCTGCAACTCCGTGCGCGCCACTGGCCTGGCTGGAGAGGAACGCGGCGATCGCGGTGAGGATCGTCGCGGCAGCTGCGGCTGAGTCCGAGGCGCCTTCTGCACCCGAGGTCCACAAACCCGAGATCGCCCCGCCGCGCCCAGCACACTCCTGGCAGGCCCAGAGCGTGTCTCTGCCGACCTCCAGCCACGTGCCGTGCCGACCGCACGTCATCCTTGGGCAATCGCGGGAACTGCAGTGGCTACAGCAGCGCAGCTTGCATCCGCGCCAGCCGCACCGCACTTCTGCCATGCCTGGGCCGTCACGGCCATCCTCCGCTGTCAGCTCGGCGTCGCCTTCCTGCGCAGCAGCTCTCAGCCAGCGAAGGACCTTCCTGACTAGGCGATCCTTGCGCAGGCTGCGCGCGCGGACAGCCTCCTCCGAAGGGTGCAGCTGCGCGCCCTGAATGTCGCGCGCGTCGGCACTGTGGTTGCCCCGGCGCTGCCACGCGGCGATGCGCTCGGCCTGCACATCTGCCAGCGTCGCGTGGGCATTCGCCTTCTTGTGGATGGTGATGTTGTCGATGCCGATGTCCTCGATCACCGCACATAGGCGCCCCCAGAGCTCCCTGTAGGGCCTCGGCCACCGGAGGCACAATGCCTTGCCCGCGTCGAAGCCGTCCACAAGCAGCCGGCAATCGGTGAAGATCCCGACAAAGGGGAATGCACTTTTGGAGCCCCTCGATGGCGGTTACCAACTCCGCCGCGCTCGACTCCTGGGGGTAGGGCCAGGGCAGCGGGCCGAATATGCTGACGGCCTCAGCGTCCTGACTCATAACGACCATTGCCCAGCCGCCGCGAGCTGAGACCAAACTCGAGTCCAGGGCGCTGCCGTCCGTGAACAAGTCGCCCATGAGGGGTTGCCCCACCAGGTCGCCGCGGCCCTCCTTGAGAGCCGTCCTTTCCTCCGCGGGCAGTGGGAGAGACCTCCTGTGCTCTGGTGCGAGCGCCCGCGACCAAAGAGGATCCTCTGTCTCGTTCGTGCTGGCCGTGACAGCCATGGTCCTGAAGTGGATGTCGTCTGGCGGTCGCCTCTCGTCGCCGTCGTCGTGCGCCTCCCATTCGGCGCGGCCGAGTGCCGCGGAGAGGCGCTGCCAGGCTAGGTGTCGCACAATGCCCTGTGCCTGACACCCTCGGGGGCACCAAGGCGACGATGCTAGCGGACGCTCAGCCTCGAAGCGCCGAGCCACGGGCCAGAGACATCCGGTCAGGGCGTTCTTGGCCGAGCTCATCTGCTTGGCCGCCTGCTTGCTTATCCTCTTGCGGTGCAGGGCACTCCTCATGCTGGAGAGTGCGCCCCCTCTCGCCAGGTGCTCGAGGCCAGGGTGCTTGGCCGCGTCCCGCCACAGGAGCCGCTCGTGGCTCGCAGCACTGTGCTTTGTCATTGTGGATGAGCCCAGGGTCTTCAGGTCCACGGGCTGCTGCAGGTCGTTGAGGATGAGACCTGGCCGAGCAACAGACCAGCCCAAACGGTGGCACGCCAGCGCGCATGCCGATGCAGGCCCTCGGCCTGCAAGGGTCTCGATGCCCTCCTCCTCCTTGCGCGCCAAGGCCCCCGCGAACGCGCTGCCGAGGGCCCGCGGGTCGGCGCGGTCCGAGTAGAACTGCGCGGCTTTGGCCCACGCCACGATGGGCAGCGAGACATGGTCCAGGAGAGGGTCGCTAGCCGGGCGCTTGCTGAACAGGAAACTAAGGCTGAGACTCTTGCCAGGGCCCTTGCCGTGGTGCACGGCGCGCACCTGCCTCCGCCACTTGGTGACCTGCGGCGAAGGCCAGCCAACCGCGCGTAGGCCGTGCCGCGTGGCTGGCCGAAGGCCCGTGCTGGCCACCCTCACCGCGGCGGGTGTCTCTTACGATCGGACCGCGCGCAGCCTCTGGAGCTGCGCGGCTGCCTTCGAGTGGCGCATCTCGAGGACGACGAAGGCCTGACCGTCGAGGCAGTAGTCCACGCCAAGGTTCTTGACCGAGTCCGATGGGGAAGCCTGGCCGCCCATCTGCTTGTTCGGGCGAGCTTGCCAACAGCTCGCTCTTGGAATCCGAAACCTCGCAGCCCAGCGCCACCAGCTGCCCGACCACGGCCTGAGTAGCCAGGGCCACGTATGCGACCTGTGCCATAGGGCCGTGACAACCCACGCAGCAGTCGTCGAACATGATCGCGAGCGTGACGCGCGGCTCCAACACTCGCCAAAGCCGAGCGTGCTCGTCAGCGAGGACCAACAGGCCGCACTCAAGAAGCCCCCCAGCATGCGAACAGCCAGCAAAGAGGCCCGATCCAGCAGGCAGGGCAAAGAGACGCTGCCGTCGAGCATGAGGCGCCGCTCGCCAGAGTAGAGCGCGAGTGCCATGCCGAGGAGCCCCCGCGGGTAGCTTGCCAAGAGGCCCCGCTCCTGGATGATCGCCAAATCCACCGGCTCGTATGGCTTCCAGAGGTCCATGAGGGCGGCAGCTGTTCCCTCGGCCGCGCACCCTCGGCCGCCCCGAAAGGAGCCCGCTACGCCTGGGTCGATCTGGGAGCCCCGTCGCCTCGCATCGGGCTGACGGACACGACTCCAGAGGCGCGGAAGCCACCCCAAGAGCCCAATGAGCCGAACGCCCTGGGGCTAAGGAGGCACGGCCACCAGCGAGTCGGTGATGACGTCGGGCCATCCTCCGAGCTCCTCGCACTTCATGCCGGAGCCGATGACGGCCTCGAGGAGCTGGTCGCTGAGGTCGGCGACCCTTCTGGGGTTGAGTCGGTCACTGCCGACTCCCGTGCTGCGCCTGAAAGTCTTGGCGGCCCTGCGGACGCGGTCGGCCGTGGGTCGGGGGAGCGCCTCGGCGTCGCCGGGGGGGCGCCGAGGGCGGAAGCGGTCGCTGCCCTGGCGCGTCCCCCAGGCCCCTGAGGACCACTGCGCCGCCACGACCTCGACGTGGCCGGGGCCGTGAGCAGAGGCGCCATGCAACGCATCGTCGGGTGTCGGCTTCAGCCTCATCCTTGGCCTGTGCCGTCCACTCCTCCAGGGGCAGGAGCTCGGGGCAGTCCCCAGCCAGTGCGACACGCGTCGCCCGCTGCGCGCCCAGGGGCAGGCCCGCGGTGGAAGGGGGCCCGGCGCTGTAGCACCCAGGCGGCCTCTGCTGCCGCTTGCACCTTCGCTGCCGTCGCTGCCGTCGTCGCTGCTGTCGCTGGAGACCGTCGGCAGGCCACCGTGCTCCCGCATGAAGAGCTCGGCGGCCTGAATGTAGCCGTAGTGCTCGTCCTCGGCGACGACCCACGCGCCAGGGTTGCTGGACTCCAGGTCGCTCTTGCTGCGGTGGTACTCATTGCAAGAAGGTGCTGATCCTGCCCAGCCCTCCTCGCACAGCTCCACGGCGCGTGCCCAGCGGGCGGCTGCGTGCTCGGCGAAGGGCCTCGCCGTGCTGGGCCCACTCGCGCTGCCGCCACCCTCTCAGCCGTCCAAGTGCTCGACTGCCTGCGGGGGCTTGCCTGGGGTCTCGCTGTTACCCTCCGCGAGTGCGGCTCCTGCTCCAGCCCCCGATGAATATGTAGATGGAGCGGCCGCAAATGGCACTGCGTAGTTGATCGAAAGTGCTGGGCCTCCTGCGCCTGCTGCTGCGAGCGCTGCGAAGGAACTGACAGGGGTCTGGATTGGTGTCAGGCTGGCCCCATCCGCAGCTGCGGCTCCCAGCTCACTGCCCGACTCTGGGCTCTCGGCGCACTCGCGCTGCTCCTGCTGCGCCGCCCCATCGCTCTCGTGCTGGCTGAGGCGTGCGAACGCGTAGTGCGTGCGCAGATCCACCCACTCCTCGCGGTCCTGGACCGGGTCGGGAGCATGAATGCGGGGGAGCCAGCCTCGGCCCAGGCGCTTGTGTGTCCGCCTCACTCTTTGCACCCCGACCTCGATGGCGCCCCAACCAATGTCGTGCGCGGCGCGGTCTGGGGGCCGGCTGACGAGCCCGCTTCGCTGGCCCAGGTGGGGCCCCCAGTCGCCGTGGGCCCCGTGGGCGGAAGGGGCGGCGCTCGCAGCGCCAGGAAAGGGCCCGTTGTAGTTGCCCCGCTCCTCAAGCCAGCGCTTGGACCCCCTGTAGTTGTCAATCGTCCTGTGGATCTCCTCCTCCCAGTCGGCGCGATGGGTGGTGCCGAGCTGCAGAAGGGGCCGGGCCAGCTCCGCCCTTCCTGGGGCCCCGCGACACCATGCCGACGAGCATGCGTCACGCGCCGTGCGCATGCGGCCCTCGAAGTCCTGAGCCAGGCCCGTGGCGGCGTACGTCGGTAGCCCCAACGTGCGGAATATGTAAGGCTCGCACTTATCCATCCACTCGGCCTCGTCCTCGAAGTAGTTGGGGTCGCTGGGGTTGGAGACACAGCTGCGCGCCCGACGGCCAAGGGCGCGCTTATAGAGCTTGAGCGCCCTGGCCTGCAGACGCCCCGCCTTCTGACGGACAGGGCCTAGCTTGAGCTGGGCTTCCGCATCTTGGCCGCGGCCGCCGTGCACGGGCCCGCCCGTGAGGAACCGCGCCTGGGTGAAATCGTCGCTCAGGTGCATGAGCTGCTTGCCCTTGTAGCTGGCCTTGGGGCCCTCGATGGGCCGCCCACGCGCCTGCGAGCTGTAGCTGGAGCTGGGCGGGCCCCCGCGTCCTCGGTAAGGATCGGCCTCGTCGGGCCGAGCTGGTGAATCCAGACGAGCTCGTCCTCGACTCCTGCGCAGATTCCCTGGTTGGCGTCGGCCATGGCCTCTTAGTCCTCGCCCTGGTCGATCTGCGCCCGCGCTGAGTCGCGGTCCCAATGCTTCTCCTGCAGCGGCTTGAGGGGCCGCAGTTTGGGGAACGCCATCGGGCCCCTGACCCTGCACGACTGGCCGAGGCCCCCGTGGCCAGTGAGGCCGAGCTCGCCCCAATGCGTGGCCTGCACGGGTTGGAGCACCCCCACGGCCGCTATGTCGAGGCGCTTGCAAGCCACGACCCTATCCGACCCTATCCAACATCTCTGCGCTGACGATGAACCAGTCGAGCTCGGACGGCGTCTTGGACAGGGGATGCTGGCATGCGCCCGCGCCCGTGTCGACGACGTGGCCCCCCACCTTGCACGGCCAGTTGCAAGCCCGCTCGTGAAACCGGTCGGGCTCGACGATTCAGCCCCCTGCAAGAGACCAGGGCTTGCCCGTGCGTTTTAGGGGGGGCCCGACGTCCTGCAGCACGACCTTGCTGTCCTCGCCGGCGCCATCGTTGCCCATGTACACTGAGCCGAGCAAGAAACCACCTGGCACCACACGGTTGGCGCGTGCCACGGTCGCTCTGCCGTCGGAGTCGAGGCAGCTCTGATTGTTGCCGCGCTCGCCACGACCGCGCGCCCCTTGAGTCGGGCGGACTGCAGCGCCCGTGCCGCCGCTGACCGCGCGATGCTGGGAAGCCCCCTCGGCGGCGACCCCAGGGGTCAGCACTGCGCCCCAGCCAGCCTGCCTGCGCCGCTGCTCCTGCTCCACGGCGCGGCACCCGTTGAGGTGGTGCTCCTGGAAACAGAGCGCGTCCCCGAAATGCTCCTGCGCCACGGCGCACTGCCGGGGTTCCTGCTGCTCGCCGAGGAGGGTGGCGAAGGGGCCCCAACCGCTTCCGTTGAGGCTCGCCACCGTGAAAGGCGGGCTGCCACCCGCGCTCCCCCCTCCGCTCGAGCCCCGCGGCGCGGGGCCCCTGGAGGAGCTTCTGGGCCCGAAGCTTGCGCTCGGCGGCTGCCTGGGCCGCGGGGTCCTCGGGCTGTGCTCCTTCGCCATCTCCGCCGCTGCCTGCGCCTGCTGTCGCTGCGCTGACCTCCTCGACTGCCTCCTCCTCCATGCTGTCCAGCATGTTGCTGACATCTTCCTCCTCGAGCTCCTGCTCGTCGCCGCTGTCGCGTTCCGCTGCAGCTCCTGCAGAGGCGCAACTTGCTGCTCCCATTGCTGTGCGTGCCCCCTGTTGACCATGCCTGGGGCTCTGTCGCGCGCCGATAGGAAGGCAGCGGCGCGCTCGCCCTCGCTGAGTGCTGCCGCAGGGGATGGGGGCGCGGCAGGCCCGTCGCCTGCGCCGAGCCACCCTTCGCGCGCAGCACCCTCGTGCTCGCGCTTGTGCCTGGCCAAGAGGTTGTCGATGAGGGCCTGCAGCTCCTTCTCCGTGGCCTTGCTCTGCTCGCGCTTGCCCTCCAACTCGCGCTTCTCTGCCTGGATGCTCTCGATCTCCTGCGCGGCGGTCGCGATCGTCCGCTCCGGCGCCTCGGCGGTGCTCTGTTGGTTCCTCTGATTGCGCCCCAGCTCGCTGAGCTGGACAGACGCGGCCAGCTGCCGCGCCCCCTGTCGCTTGGCAGCCAGGATCTCAGATGCCCCCTCGACACCTTCGAGCTTCTTGATTTCACTGCGTAGAATTCCAAATCGCGGTACTCGTTCGTCCTTCGGTACACGTGCCTGCGCTCCTCCTGCTGATGAGCCCGCATCGCCGCCTGGGGCGCCCTGTGCGCCGCCTCCAAGCTTTTCCGACCTTTCTCCGCAACTGGTTGAGCTCGCGTCGTCCCTTGGCGCCCAGTTGCGACGCGCCGCTCCGCCGCGAGCTTGCGCCATAACCTTGCCCGCACCAATCAAATCCGCAGCTGCGGCAAGTGCGCCTGGAGCCCCAGTTCTTCTTGGCTCCGCACTTCGGGCAGTCCCAGGCCTTGGGCCCTCCGCCACTTGCGTCGCCCGCGCCTGGTCGACCGCCTCCTCGCAGTCCGCCTCCGCTGCCACCTTTGCCGCCGCCGCGCGCGGCACCTCGAACGCCGCCGCCGCGCCCCGCCATTGGTCGAGCCCGCTGCAGCTGGGCCCCCTATTGGGCCACGGGGTCCGGGCGTCGGAAAGGACATGAGCATGGAAGAGCTGTAGCCGCGAAGGCATCGCTGAAAGCTCGGTCGATTTGGACTCTGACCCAAGAAGTGACGCGACGGCTAGAGCCAGCCACATGGGACCAGACATCTGCCCTGATCGCATCATCTCGAGCCAACGTGGCTACGGCTGATGCTGCTGATGATGACGGCGGCGACGATTGATGGTGATGGCGATGACGATAACGATGACGATGGTGTTCCTGGTGATGCTGATGCGGACGATGATGATGATAATGGTGGTGTTGATGTGGTGACTGTCATGATGGTAGTGGTGATGATGGTGATGCTGCCCATGGCGATGATGATGATGCTGATCTTGGCGGCGATGACGATGACGATGATGGAGTGGGAGGGGGGGGGGATCGGAAGGGGGGGGGGTGGGCGGGGGGGGGTGGGGGTGGGGTGGGGGGGGGGGGGGGGGCGCGCGGGGTCGTCTCTTCCAAACGAGGGCCCAACGCCGCAGGATGGTCGGGCACAATGAGGAGGAGGAGGGGGGGGGGGGGGGATGGCGAAGGGGTTAGCGGCGGGGGCAAGACCAAGGGAATCGGAAGGGGCCAGAGCGGGGTGGAAGGGGGCGCGCGGCGGGGGATGAAGGGATCGGGAAAGGGGGAGGGGGGGAGGAGGAAGGATCGGGGAGGGGGGGGGGGGGGGGGGGGCGCGCTGGGGAGAAGGGGGGGGGGGGGGGGGGGGGGAGGGTGGGGGGGGGGGGGGGGGGGGGGGGGAGGGGGGCGCGGGCGGGGCGGGAAGGGGGGGGGGGGGGGGGGGCGGGGAAGGCGGAGAGGGGAGGGGGGGAGGGAGATGCGAAGGACAGAGGGATGAAGAAGGAAGGGGGAGATGATGGGGGGCGGGTGTGCGGGGTGGGCGGGGGGGGGGGGACTGGCAGGGCGTGGGAGGGGGAATGGGGCGAGGGCAGCGCAGAAGCATGAGGCGGCGTCGGTGGAAGGGGGGCTCGCGGTCACTGGAGACAGGGGAAGGGGAAGAGAAGGAGGATGACGACGAGGAGGAGGAGGAAGAAAGGGGGGGGGCGGGGGAAGGAGGAATAGGCGGAGGATGGGGAGGGAACAAAGGTAAAAAGGCGGATAAGCAAAAGACACAAGGATAACATGTGGACGAGGAAGAGGAAGAGGGGGCCGTGAATGACCATTGCATTGCGGCAAGATGAAGGAGGACGAGGACGGGGGGAGGTGGAGGAGGAGGGTTGGAAGTTGGAGGGAGGAGCGATGATGCAGGACTAAAGGGAAGAAGAGGAGGCCAATGGGAAAACGCGCGCCTGTCGTTCAGGGCGCGCCGCCCCATGTCGGCACACCTCTCGCGCGTTTCGTGGCCCTGCGAGGGGCCCCGCCCGAGGTCCCGGCGGCGCCGCCAGCATGGCGGCGCCGCCTCATTGCGGCGCGCCCCTCGCACATGCTGCGGCCCCATGGGGGCCCCACCTAGGAGGCCAGTGGCGCCGTCCGCATGACAGCGCCGCCCCACGTCGACACGCCCCCCGCGTGCTCGTGGCCCCATGGGGGGCGGCGCTTGAGGTCCTGGAGACGCCGCCAGCATGGCGGCGCCGCCAGATTTCGGCACGCCCCTCGCGCGCTTCGCGGCCCCGTCGGGGGCCCCGGCCGAAGTGCCAGCGGCGTCGCCCGCGCGGCAGTGCCTCGCCATTTCGGCGCACCCCTCACACGCGCCGCGGCCCCATATAAACGGCCAAGGTCACAGTGGCGCTGCCCGCGTGGCAGGGTGGCCACATTGCAGCACACCCCTAGCACGCATCGCGGCCTCATGTGGGCCTATCGCACGCTTCGTGGCCCCATGATGGGGACCCCACCTGATGCCCAAGTGGCGACGTCAGCGCGGCTGCGCCGCCCAATTTCGGCACGCGCCTCACGCACTTCGCGGCCCCATGGCGCCGCCCGCAGGGCGGCGCCGCCCCATTTCGGCACTTCCCTCGCGCGTTTCGCGGCACCACAAGGGGCCCCACCTCAGAGCGCAATGGCGCCGCCCGCATGGCTGCGCAGCCCCATGTCGGCACGCCCCCCACGCGCTTCGTGGCCCCATAGAGAGCCCGCCCCCGATGTCGCAGTGGCGCCGTCCACGTGGCGGCGCCGCCACATTTCGGAACGCCCCTCACACTTTTCGCGGGCGCATGGGAAGCTCCACCCATGGCCCCAGCGGCGCCGTCCGCATGGCGCCGCCGCCTTATTTCAGCACACCCTTCTGGCGCTTCGTGGCCCCATGAGGAGCTCCACTTCCCAGCGGCGCCGCCCGCGTGGCCGCGCCGCTCCATGTCGGCGCATCACGAGCGCGCTTCGTTGCCCCAAATTGAGACACACCCGGGGTCCCAGCGGCGCCGCCCGCATGGCGGCGCCGCGCCATTTCGTCGCGCCCCACGCGCGCTCCGTGGCCCCATAGGGAGCTCCGCCAAATGACCCAATGGCGCAGTCCGCGCGGCGGCCACCCCACCGACGGCCCCCGCGGCCACGTTCGCGCGCGCTCACCGCACATATCGGCACACCCCTCACAAGCTTCGTGGCCCCATGGGGAAGTCCACCGACGGCCCCAGAGGCTGCTTCCGCACGCGCCCGCCGCACAATGCTTGGCACGCCCTAACGCAGTTCGCGGCCCTACAGGGAGCTCCTCCGAGTTCGGCGCGCACGCGGCGGTGTTCGCGACTGCATATGGTTAGGGCCTTCGCTAGGCGAGCGCCTCCCCCTCCCATGCCTCGCCCGCTCCCCCCCGTGCCCCGTTTACCCGGCCTGTCGGCGCCCTCGCGTTCCCCTTGCTCATCGGCATACACCCTTTTTCGCCGTGCAGCGCTTGTCATGTGGATGACCCTCCCCTCCCCATTGCCCGCGCCATCGTCGCCTGTTTTCCTATGCCATTGCGCGGCACTGGGCCCCCGCTCGGAAGGGGCAGCGCCCCGCGTCTCACTCGCCCCTCCCCCCCCCTGCCCCCTCCCATTCCTACTCCTGCCCCCTCCTCCGCCATCGCCATCGCCATCGCCGTCGCCACAATCATCGTCAGCTCCGTCATGATCATCGTCGCCATCCGTATCAACACCATTACCATCACCATCGCCATCACCACCACCGTCACCAGCAGCATCACCATCGTCATCTTCATTACTGTTAGCATCAACATCGTCATCATCATCGCCACCATCCCCCCTTCCCACCAGCAGCACTCATCGTCGCCATCGTCATCGCCATCATCATCAGCGTCGCCATGGTCGCCATCATAACCGTCGCCATCACCATCATCGTCGCCACCACCGCCGCTATTGTCACCATCATCGCCACCCATGTTGACATACCCTTCGCACCATTCGTGGCCCCGCAAGGGGGCCCCACCTCGGGTCCCAACGACGCCGCCCGCACGGCGGCGCCGCCCCATTTTGGCGCGCGCAACTCATGCGTTCCGTGGCCCATAGGGAGCCCCACCAAAGGTACCGGAGGCGCCGCCCGCATCGCGGCGCCGCCCGGTTTCGGCATGCCCCGCGCACATCTATAGCCCCACAGGGAGCTCCACCCAAGGTCTGCCCCCGCATTGGGCGCATGCCCGCATCGGTGAAGCGATCTGTTCAGCGCGCGGGCCCCCGAGGCCCCGACCCTCCACGTGCCCAGCGCGGGCTTTCCATCCCGAGTCGTCGCTCGACGGCCCCGGCGGCCTGGTCTGGGCCCCCGCCCCCGGAGGCAACGAACTTCAAAAAAAGCCAGCGATCTTGTTCGCGACGCGCGCATGCCTGGGTTTCGGCCCGGCGGCGCCAGCGCGCGCAAGGGGGCAGGGGCAAGGGGGGGGGCGCTTTGAATGCGCCGGCCCTGCATTTACGGGCGAGGCCCGCGCCTTCGGAGAAGCAGAGATTCTGCGCAGAAGCCCCCCCCCTCCCTCCCCCTGCGCCCCCTCTGCGCGTGTCTGCCGCGCGTCGGCGCGCCCCTTGCACGCCTCGCGGCCCCGGATGAGGGGCGGGGGGGGGGGCGCCCGAGGTCGCGGCGGCGCCGCCCGCGCGGCGGCGGTGCTCCCCCTCGGCACCCCTCATGCGGTTCGTGGCTCCTCGCGCTGCGGGGTTGCGCTGGAGGGCGATTGCGCCGGGGGGGGAGAGGGGGGGGGGGGCGCCGAGTTGCACTGGGTGCGCGCGCTGCGGAGGGGGGGGAGGGGGGCGCGCGCGGAGAGAAGGGGGGGGGGGGGGGGCTGAAGGATTGCGCTGGGCGGCTGCGCTGGGGGGCTGTGCTGGGGGTCTGCGCTGGAGGGTTGCGCCGGGGGGCGGCGCCGGGCGGTCGCGCTTGGGGGCTGCGTTTTGCGCAGAGAAAACTTGATTCCAAAGCTGGTTCTCGCAAGAGGGTTAAACTATTCAGCGACGCTGTGTCTGCATGTCTTACTAGAAGATCTCTTCGCACAAGTTCTGAGTGCATAGCCCTGTGGCCCCACGCCCCTACTGTGGCCGTGAAGCCCCATGGGCCCACGGCCCCGCGACCCCGCGGCCCCATGGCCCCGCGGCCTCGCCGCCCCAGAGCCCCGCGGCCCCATGGGGCCCTATACCCAGAGCCCTTTAGGCACATAGCCCAATAGGCCCATAGCTCTATAGCCCCAGAGCCATATAGCCCTGCACCCATGTAGCCCTACAGCCTCATCGCCTGACAGCCCTATATCTCTATGGCCATGCAGCCCTTAGCGCTATGGCCAGATGGCCCCATGGCCATATAGCCTATAGCCCCACAGCCCTATAGCCCAATGCCCCTATAGCCCTATGGTACTCTGGACCTAAAACCCGATTCCCTTATGGCCATCTATCCCTATGACCGCGTTGCCCTATAGCTTTATAGCCATGTAGCTCCATCGCCCTGTCGGCCGATAGGCGCGTGCGAACCCAGCCGCTGGGGCCTTCGGTGGAGCTGCCTATAGGGCCACGAAACGTGTGGGAGGTATGCCGAAATTGGTGCGGCGGGCGCGTGCGAACGCAGCCACTGGGGCCGTCGGTGGGGCCCCCTGTGGGGGCACTAAACGCGCGAGGAGTGCGCCGAAGGTAATGGCGATGATTGTGATGATGGCGGCGATGGCGATGGCGATGGTGGCGATGATGGCGGCCATGGTCGCGGCGGCGATGGCGATGGCGACGGCGGTCGCGAAGGCGACGTCGGGGACGCGCGGGGGGCAAGGGCAGGGTGGGGGAGGGGGGGTGGGGGGCGGGCGGAAGAGGAGGGGGATCAGAAGGAGGAGGGGGGGTAGGAGGGAGGAGGAGGGGGAGGAGGAGGAGGAGGTGGAGGAGGAGGAGGGGGAATATGAGGAGAAGGAGAAGGAGGAGGAAAGAGGGGGAGGAAGAGAAGGAGGAGGAGGAGGAGGAGGAGGAGGAGGGCGGGGAGGAGGGGGGCAGTAGGGGTAGGAGGAGAAGGAGGAGGAGGGGAGAGGAGGCGGAAGGAGGAGGAGGAGGAGGAGGAGGAGGAGGAGGAGGAGGAGGAGGAGGAGGAGGAAGAGGAGGAGGAGAGAGGAGGAGGAGGAGGAGGAGAGGAGGGGGAGGGGGGGGGGGAGGAGGAGGTGGAGGAGGTGAAGAGGAGGAGGGGGGGGGGGAAGAGGAGGAGGAGGAGGAGGAGGAGGAGGAGGAGGGGGAGGATGGGGGGGGGGGAGGGGGGGGAGGAGGAGGAGGAGAAGGAGGGAAAGGAAGAGGAGGAGTAGGAGGGGGGATGGGGAGGAGCGGGGCGAGCAGGAGGAGGGGGGGGGAGGAAGGAAGGGCGCGCGGGGCTCCGTCTCTTCAACGCGACAACCCAACGCCGCAGGATGGCGGGGGGAACCACGAATCCAACGACCCACAGCCCCATGCAAGCGCGCCCCTGGCTGCCTGAACACCTCCCGGCGCCGCCGCCCCGCGCGGGCGGGGGGCGCAGGCCGCGCCAGGCAAGCCGAGTTGGAGGGCGCGGCAACGACGCGGGGGATGCGACGCACATGCGCGCCACTGCATTCAAGGGCCTCGACTGTAGGGGGGGCGGGTGAGCGTAAGCCTGCACGGTGGTTTCATAAAGCACGCGATGTTATTGCGATGCTACCTGCGCTGCGCGCGAATCCACGCCCAGCTTCAGAATTGTCGCGCAGCTCGGGCAAAGCACATGCGTTTGGGGCAACCAGGGCAACATTGAAAAACTTGTCATCGGTATCTGAACTTACTGCGTGCTGCCTATAAATCGAGGCCATCCGTACTTGCCCCCAAGACTGGGCATCAGCGGTGAGCAGAACCCGAACTAAGAAACGCTGTGCCAACGCAAACGTACCTGGACCTGCTGGCTGCCATGCCCTCCTGGCTGTGGCCAGCTTCTGCGGGTTATAGCTGAGGGGCGGCGTGCTGCTGCGGTGGCCAACGAACGCGCTGGCGGGCAGAACCAGCTCATCTGGAAAGTCGGCCACATCTGCAGGTTCGAAGTCAGTGGGCGCCATTCTCGGATGCCGTGGTTTAAGGGTGTAATTGCCAATGCCTTAAGAGAAGTGTTCGTCCGCTTTCCATGTCTAGCACTGCGGGGCACGTTGTCGCGACAGTCGTTAAAGTAGGGCTGGAGCAGGGAAGTGCAAAGCACTACGACAGCAGCAACAACGACACGACGCGAGTGACACGACATCCTGCGCAATACAACGAACACGCGTTGAAGCATGCATGCGCAACTTAGGGGCGCAGAACTTTCGATGGAGACGAGAACGTCACATAATCAGTTTATGGCAACCCTTTATGCCGAACCCAGTGTTGACAAGCTACTGCTCATGAGCGCATGAAAGCAAGGGCGCCGCACTGCAATGCAGTGCATGGAATGCCTGGCAGGGGCAGAAGCGATGCTGCAAGCTGAGCGGTGTCCTCCAATGATAACGACGTCGCCACGTGGTGGCGCATCGCTGCCACGTAACCCGACGAGATTACGATTGGGAAGGTAACTGTTGGCCTGTGAGATATCAAACGGCCCACTGGACGATGCGCCAATTGAAATGAACAACTGCTTCGCCAACCCAGCGTGCACGGGGATTGCGCGCGACCCCTACAGAACCATTGCATCCCAAACCTGCGCGGCCTCACCTATACGCGATTGCAGCGCGTCTGGGCTGGCGCTGAGAAGCCTAGCCCATGTCCGCGGAGGCGTTTGCGGCATGGGATTCCATGGCTTGGCGCGTGCGAGCCAATAAGAATAACTGCAATTCGTCGGATTCATCTAATGCTCCAGAACGTGGGACATCGAACTCCTGAACGGGCTCGCACAGCCCATTCTAAACAAACATGTGGGCATGTGCAAGGCTGCCCTGCGTTGCGGCGACGATCGCGTTAATCGCCCATCCCTCAACATGCAACTCGCCGTGCATCTTAAAAAGGAAGCCTGTCGACTGAAGCTGTTTGAACTTCGCGACATGTGTAGGCACGTGCGGCCGCTGATGCAGCAGCAACGCATCATGCGCAGACTCTCTACACATGCAACCTACTTTTCTTTGCACATACATACTGCTACACCCGTGCCGTGCTGATGCGTGGGACATGCAAGTACCTGGGGCAAGCACATGAGACTACCCCCTGCAATCTGGCCACGCGATATGGAATCGGAGAGGCCCCTCTGGATTGGAATGCGCCTCGATGAAGCGCCTGCGATGGTCGCGCAATCGTTGATCTATTGTGAATTGTGAACGCATACAGTTCTTGTTAAACGCGCGCATCAGCATCGTCAAAGTTTCGAAGAAAGCCCCTTTCTCGCCTCGCCCCCATCATCTGCGACACGCCTGTGCTGCGCCATCACGGACCACGGGTCTTCGCCAGATGTGTAAAACTGGAACAAGAATGCTGCCAATATGGCATGCCAGAGCCCGTCGATGTCGAGGCCCCCGTCGCATTTGGCCCACCGGCGGCGCGCGTCTACGCGAGGCCCCGGCCGCGCCTTGTAAAACTGATCAGAACAAGGCGCATTGCTTCAGCGCTGTCCAATAGGGGGTCGGCAGCCTCATTCGCGTCGCGCGCGATCTCGAGGGCGAGGTCCTTCAAGATAGAGTGAGACGCACCAGAGTCAATGACTATGCTGATTGTCTCTTTCAGTTCCCTCCAGTTCTTGCCACTCGCAGAGGGCGCCCTGCGAAACCGACGTAGAAGCAGCGTGTCACATGTGACCAGGCAATTTCTTTTACATGCTCCCATACTATTAATCTAGCAGTTGCTTATGCGATGTGGCGGATCTCTGAACAAACAGAACCCTGGAACCTCTATGAAGCAAGTGCCAAAAAAGTGAACAAGTTGCCCGGTCTGCGCCAGCTGCTAAAATCAACGCGCGCGCGCCGCAAAGCAGCGTCGAGGACCCACGTAGACCGAGCCGCGGGCGCATCCCAATTGAAATGCCGCCCTTTTTCCTGATCCCAGCACCGCGGCGTCGACGGGCCCGGCCCGTCGATTTGGCACGACTGCCAGATGGCAGTTGCCCAGAAGGGTACATTTTGAAACGAACTGGCAAACGGCGCGATGCAGTGCGCCTTCGTCGCTGCGCCTGCAGGCTTGCGGAGACGAGTTTTGCCCCTGGCGCCTCGCCGGCGCAATGCTGCGGCGCCCAGATTGGCCAGGGCAGCCGACCGATCCATAAGGGCGCTTTGATATGCCAGCGCCGCTATTGGCGTGGCTGTAGTCGTTCCACCCGACTGGTAATGGATCGCGAGCACTTGCTTACAAGACACCCTGGACGCATCGCATCCGTCGCGAACGATTGCCTGGGCGACCGCCAGCAAGCGTCGATGTGCGCGGAACGGCATTTCAGCAGATGCAGAGCAACCGTCTTCAGAAGAACGCCGCTCTCAAACTGGCTAAAGCACCCACTGTGCGCAATCTCCTCGGGGGGGAGTGACAGGCCCCCAACGCGCGCGCGCGCCAATGGGCCCCTCTCACCGAGAGGGAGAAGGCACCCGGCGAAGGACACAACCCAATGCAGCTGCGAGCGCCGCGCGGCAAGCGGAAATTAACGGAGGGAGAAGAAAGATAGCAGAAAAGCAACATGATGATACTGTACTCTTCAGGAAAAAAAAGCATTCTGAATTTGCTGAGCGATTAGCGCTGCAGCTGCAATGTCGGTGCTACGGTTAATAAGTATTCCCGGTGGGCATGCTGCAGATGCGACGTGGCCCGCGCGCCGCGGTCCAAGCGGACTCTGAATGTTAGAAGGGTTAAAGACGATCCCGGCTTCGAGGAAATAAGAATTTGGAGTGTTAGAGAGGGTTCCGAATGAGAGAAACATTCGAAGTGAGAAATTGGAACGTCAGCGAGGAGACCGAGTTAGAGAAGAATTCCAAAAAGACTTCGGAGAGTTAGAGGGGACTCTGAGCTAGAGAGGAATGTCAACAACATTTAGAATGTTAGAGAGGATTCTGAGTTCGGGAGGAATTCGCACCATACGTTGAAAGATTTTGACACAGAGAAGAAGCTTCATACTATACACACACATATATATGAAAGTTAGAAAGGATTCCAAGTTAGACGAATTTGAAATAAGATTGCTGAGAATGGATCCCGAGTTAAAGAATCATTTTTAAAACATGCGGAGGAGTTAGAGAGCATTCCGAGTGAGAGATGAATGTTAACAGTGATTTGGGGAGTTGAGAAGATTCCGAGGCAGAGAAGAATTCAAAACAACAGATGGAGAGTTAGAGAAGATTCCGAATTAGAGAATACTTTGAACAATAATTTGGGCAATTCGATAGGATTCCGGGCCACATGGGAATTCAAGCGGTACTTTGGAAGAGTTAAAGGGGACTCCGAGTTTGAGAAGAATGTAAACGAGAAAGCGATGTCAACAATGTTTTAAAGAATTACAAGGGTTTCCGATTCAGAAAAGGAATTGAAACATGAAGTTGGGGAATCCGATGCGATTCCGAGCTAGAGAGGAATTCCACCGAGAAGGGTTCGAGAGGAACCCGATCTAGAAAGGAATTAGAACGATACTTTCGAGGGTTGAAGAGAATTCCGAGTTAGAGAGGAATCCCAACACTAACATAAAGAGTTAGAAAGGATTCCCTGTCGGAGATGAAAATAAACCAGCAGTTTGAAAATTAAAGGTGGTCCCGATTTAGGCAAGATTTTGAACACGAATTTTTAACAGTTCGAGAATATTCTGGGCTAGAGAGGCATTTGTACAAAAAAGTGATAACTAAAGAGCGTTCTGACGTAGAGGAACATGTTTTGCAATAGTTCCGAGGGAAAGACGATTCCGAGTTAGAGAGGAATTTAAACTAGCATTTTGCGAATTAGAAAGGACTACAAGGTAGAAGGGAAAACAGCTGGAGAGCTAAACAGCTAACTAGGGAGAAGGTAGAAGGGAAAACAACAGAAGGATTCCGAACCAGAGAAGAATTTGAACAACACTTTAAAGAGTTAAAGAGGATTCCGAATGAAGGAGGAATGTCAACAAGACTTTGAAGAATTAGAACGGATCGCGAGGTAGAGAAAAGTTAAAACGTAATTTAGAATGTTAGAGACATTGGGGTGAAAGATGAATTTAACCAAGAGTTTTGACAGCTAGGAGGGATCCCGTGTCAGAAAAGAATTTTCCTCCAAATTTAGAAACGCTCCCCTACTCTCCCCTCCGCACCCCTGCGCTCCACTTGCGCTCCCTTGCGCCTCCCTGCGTCCCCCTATGCTCCCCTTCGCTCCCTTGCGCTCCCCTGCGCTTCCCTGTGTTCCCCTGCGCGTCTCCCCCCCTGCGCTATCCTGCGTTCCCTTGCGCTCCCCTACGCTCCCCCACGCTCCCCTGGGCGACCCTACGCTACACTACGCCGCCCTACGCTCCCCTACCGCCACGCGCGCTCGTCTTAAACCGTTGCAAGGGGGGCAGGGGAGAGGGGGGAGGCATGGGAGGCAGACGAATCCCATGGACTATCAAGCAACGCGCTGCAAAACATCACACACGAATGTGCTACGCCGGCCGAGGCCAACTTTATATCGACATCCCTACACCCGAATAAAAGGGTAAACATTTGCTTCCTCTGGTCAATTTCAACGAATTCGAATTTCGTGGACGGTCCGAGGAATCCGCGCGGATCTCCGAACATGCATGCTTATGCCAGTTCCGAAAGGGATCGATTACATAATCTATGTGCTCCCACATGGACTTCCTCGAATCGGATTACCCCCCGAAAAAACGGTACATCTTCAATGGGTTTGGGGAACAAGAACTAATGTGGGGGTAAGTCAGAAGTCTGTAATCGATTCCCTGATCGAAATTTGCTTCTCTTTTCGGGGGGTGGACTAGGTCTGAGGCGACCGGCATTTCTGCCAAGAGGTCGCCCGCTCGCCCTCCGCGGCCATGCCGCCCCGCGCCCCGGGACTATCCCAGCGCTGCCGGGCCTCGCGCGCCGAACGGCGGGCCGCGGCGCAGAGCCTCCGGGGGGCCCTGCAACCCTGGGGCAACGGAGCTCGAGCCAGGAGTCACCAGCAGGTCCTCCGCCTGGCCCTCCCCGACCTCCCCACTCCGCTCGCTCCCTCCCGTCCAGCCCGGCCTCCTGGGGAAACCGAGAACGGTGCGGACATCGCTGCTCCCCGGACCTCTCCCGGGGTGCAGTCTGACCGGATGTTCGAAGCGAATCTGGCGGTGGCGGCGAGGGCCTCCCAAGAAGGGTATCGGTACCTGTCCCTCCTCCGACCCTCCCTTACCCCCCCCCCGCCCTCCCCCTCATCCACCGCGCCCTCTCCTGCTCCTGCTCCTCCTCGTCCTCCTCCGCTTCCTCTGCCGCCTCCTCCTCCTCCCCCTCCTGCGTCCTCCTCCCCCTCCTG
The DNA here is from genome assembly GCA_963575745.1 of Prorocentrum cordatum. Classification (NCBI taxonomy): domain Eukaryota; class Dinophyceae; order Prorocentrales; family Prorocentraceae; genus Prorocentrum; species Prorocentrum cordatum. The sequence continues at coordinate 288,593 of CAUYUJ010015504.1, forward strand.
CGTCCTCCTCCCCCTCCTGCGTCCTCCTCCCCATCCTGCGTCCTCCTCCTCCTCCTCCTCCTCCTCCTCCTCCTCCTCCTCCTCCTCATGCTCCCTCCCCCTCTCCCCGTCCAGCTCCGGAGAGCGGGAGCGGGGAGCAGGAGTGGAGCTGCTGCTGCCGCTGCCTATGGGGGCCGGCCGCGGCAAGCTCATGCAGTGGAGATGGCGCGCTGGTTTCCGGCACCGCGTGGATCGTTCAACCACGGGTGTTGCTGAAAAGTGCCCCTGGCCCAAGGTGCCCCCAGGATGTCCATGGAGGCCCTCACGGCCCCCAGAGCACCCCTCACGAAGCGCCCAGAGGGCCCCAGGGGCTCCAAGATGGAGCGGGAAGTTTGGGGCACCGTGGGCGCCCGGGGCACCTCTAGCAACCTCAGGCAGCCCTGCACGATTGCGGCTCGTGGGTCGCTCGGTAGCGGCCGACTGCGGGCCACCGGCGGAGTTCAACCCCGAACGTCCGCAGCAGGGTCGCTGCCGCGTCGACACGACGCGACGCGAACCTCCTCGTCGCTCCCACCACCCCTCTGGTCGAAGAGACAAAAGACTCGGGTTCGGGGGACTCGGGTTGGCCTGGCGGGGCCGTCAGAAAAATGGCGAGACCCAGTCTGAAATGTGACGCGACCTCCCGCTGCAGACATCCCACGACTCGGACTGCCAAAACCTCCCAAGATGGGCTGGCCAGAAGCACCGGCAGACCCGAGCTCCGGCGACCTCGAGCCTTCAGCATGCTTTTTTGGAGCTCAACGCCCGCACCGCCGGGTGAAAAAGGACACGGCAGCGGCGGCTGGGAAACCACTGCTGCCATTGAGGGAGACCTCACTGATATTCAACAGGGGGGCGGCGGGTCCCCAGGGAAGCGGGCCCTTGACCCTGGTGCCCTCCCCGAGGCCGAGCTCTTCCTCCGGACTCGTGGTCTGCTACCCCCTGGGCCCGCGGAGAGCCCCGAGAGTCCAGAAGCGGGGACAAAAACCTCGGGACCCGTCCTCCTAAAACAGGGCTAGGATATCTTGGACCAGCCCTATGGTGAATACATTCCCCATGCTCAATGATTTCAGAAGCGCTTGCTTTGCACAAGGCTAATCCAAAGACATGGGTCGGTTTCTTCGGGTGGCGTGTGATAAAACAGGGCTTGGATCGGGATAAATCGCTCCAGAGCGTCCCGGAGCGCTCTCAGAGCGTTCCGGAACGCTCTGAGAGCGGCCGCGGCGCCCAACACATCCTCCAAACCCACCGATTCTCAGAGAGTTCGAGTCATCCCGATCCGATGTTGTCCCGATCTTCGCGTCGTTTTACCCTCCCACGGGGACCCGTCTCCTCCACGGCGACCTCTCTCGCTTCCCTGGGCCTGGGCCCTGCCCCTGCTCCCGCCGGCGTGCGCCGACGGGCACCTCGGCGCCTCCCGCTCCCTGCTCCCGTGCCCGCTCCTCGTGCTGCTGGTGCCGCTTCCCTCGCCGGCCTCCGTCCTCGCCGTGCTCGTGCGCCCTACCCGCCTTTTCGAAGACCGCCTCCGAGGATGCGAGGGCCGGTGTGCTCCACCCAGCTCATCATGTGCTTCTGCTCCTCCTCCGCCTCTCCCTCCCCTCCTCCTCGCCCGTCACGCGGGAGCAGCCTCGCTGCGTGCAGACGCGACGCGGCGACTCGACACGTTCGCGACGCAACCCTGGGACGCGTTCGCCCACTACCCGCTCAGCATAGCGATGCGCAACACTCACGCCAATGTCCCGCGACCCTCCTCCTCCTCCTCCTCCTTCCTCCTCCTCCATTTCATCCTTATCCTCCTCCTCCTCCTCCTCCTCCTCCTCCTCCTCCTCCTCGTCCTCCTTCCTTCTCCTCCTCCGCCTCTTCCTGCTCCTCCTCTTCATACTCCTTCTCTTTGGCCTCCTTCCCTCTTCCTCCCCCATCCCCCTCTTCCCCCCTCTTTTTTCAATATCCTGCCTCATCCCTTTTCCTCCTCCTCCTCCTCCTCCTCTCCTCCTCCTCCTCCCTCCTCCTCCTCCTCTCCTCCTCCTCCTCCTCCTCCTCCTCCTCCTCCTTCTCCTCCTTCTCCTCCTCCTCCTCCTCTGGCTCCTCAGCCATCCCCCACCTCCCCCCATCATTTGTCATGTTTTCTCCTCCGGGGCGCGCCTTCCGGCCCGCTGTCTGCTGGACCTCTGCATCTCGCCTATCATGAAACGCCTGCTCGGTGGAGTAACTATCGGCCGCTCCAGCCGACCGTACGAGGGTAGGATGACGAAACGGAGGAGCAGGCGAAGGAGGATGTGGAGATGAAACCGGAGGAAGGAGAATAAGAGGATGAGCGTCCGCGCATACATGGCGACGGCACCCAACAACCCGTACGAAATGCTTGTTCCTGCTAGCTTCGCCGCATCCTGAGGGTCTTGGCTGAGACCTGGTGAACGGGGGCAACGCTGGCAATCATAATCATGCCCCGACCACCACTCCACTTCAGCCTCGTCTCGGGCCCCCGATACGCTTTTGGAGGAGGGCCCGATTTGGAGCCACGAGCTCCCGAAGGCCCAGCTGGACGCGGTGGAGGACGAGCAGCCCGCGATGGCCGCAGCGCTAAAGAGGGCGGTGCTGGCCCAGGAGACGCAGGACGCGAGGTAGTACGGGCCCCCACGCCCTCCCCACGATCCTCCAGGCCCGCCCCCTGGTCCCACTGTGGATCAGGGCCCACTTTGGTCCCACCTGGTACGCACTCGCGATGGGTCGATGACTCCCTCAAGTTCCAAGAGTCCGTATCAGTATCTACCATGTTGCAGACGCTCGTCTTCCCCCTCCGTGTCACACGTCCTCCCATGGTTTTATGGATATCGACGTTCATGTGTGTGTCTGTGTCTTTCTCCCCCTCCTGACTCAGCGAGCAGCACCGCACAGACAGGGACAGCGAACAGAAGGCCCGAGACCGAGCTCGCCGCTGGCCTCCTGCACGGCCGACCCGCACGCGGCCCGCCGGCGTGGCCCCGCTCGGCCGCACCGCGCGCAGGACCCGAGCCGGCTGCCGAGCGGCTTCTGAAGGAGGACGCTCCGCTCGGCACTCGCTGCCCCGGGACCAGGGTCTTCCTCCCCGGCCCGCAGCCGCAGCCGCCGCCGCAGCCGCGCAGCCGCAGGCCGTTTCTCCGATGGCCGTGGCTGCGCGTGTCCTGGAGCTCGGGGGCGGGCGGGTGCAAGGCCGCTGGAGCGAACACTGGAAGGACGTGACCTGGTCTTCGCGCCGTGGTCCTCCGTGGTGCTGAGCTCGCGACCGTGCGTCCACGCCCTGGCTGTGTGGGACGCAGTCTGGCCACCCAGCTGGTCGATCTGCACATTTCCGTCGGCACTGGCAACTGGGGTGCTGATCCGATGAGGTGGAGACGACCTGAGCCCGACCCGCCGGTACTTGCTGCTGGTAAGAGCTCAACCAAGCAATGAACACAAACGCAGCTGTCAGCACTGCCTCCTCCTCCTCCTCCTCCTCCTCCTCCTCCTCCTATTCCTCCTCCCCCTTTCACCTTCACGGTCTCCTCCTCCTCCTCCTCCTCCTCCTCCTCCTCCTCCTCCTCCTCCTCCTCCCTGCTCCTTCCCGTTCCCCCACTTCTCCCCTTCCTCCTCCTCCTCCTCCTCCTCTTCCTCCTATTTCTCTTACTCCTCTCACCTCGTCCTCTAAGTCCGACTCCCTTCTCCTCCCCGACCCCCCAGCCGCCCTCCACGAACGTGGTGCTCGCCACCCTGGTGGCCGCGAGGATCCTGTTCAACGGCTCGCCAGCCCAACCTCATCCCGACGTGCGCAAGGAGGTGGAGGAGGAGAAGGAGGGCGCCCAACCGAGCGAAGAATCCCAAGCGAGCGACTCGACAGGACAAAGGAGGGGGTGAGCGGGCAAAAGATGGGGAGTGGGCAGGGAGAGAGGGAAGTGGGGTTGGACGAGGAAGAGAAGGAAATAGAGTCGCACAACGCAACGGTCCCTTTGATGCCTTCCCCGCCGGGTGGAGGGGGGTCCCGAGAGGGGTTCTGAGGGGGGTGTTGAAGGAGGTCCTGGGTCAGAATGCAATCCCCCCCGAAGGGTCCAGAACCCAAAAAGGACCCAAAACTAGCAAAGAGTGCCCCGAGAGGCCCCAGGACAGTCTACGACGCCGAAGCTAGCCTCCAGACGGCCAAAGAGGCCTCCAAGACGACCCAAAAGGTCTCCAAGAGCACTCCAAAGAGGGCTCCAAGAGGCAAACTGAATTCATTTTCCACGGGTTTTTGGCAGACTGTGGCGTTCTCGCTTTTTCGGCTTCCCGACGCTTCAAGACGGCCCAAGAGGTCCCCAAGATCGCCCCAAGACGGCCCAAAAGGTCTCAAAGAGGGCCCCTAAACGACCCAAGAGGGCCCCAAGTCGGCCCCAGGGGCCTCCAAGACGGCCCAAGAGGCCACCGAGACAGCTCCAAGAGGGTGCTCAGATGGGGGGCCCGAACGGACTTGCCCCGAGAGGCTCCCAGAAAGACTCAAGAGGGTCCCAAGAGGCCCACAAGCGGCCCCCGTAAGCCACAAGAGGTCCCTGGGAGGCTCCGCAGAGGCCCCCAACTGGCTCCCAAGAGGTCCTCAAGCAGCCCCGCAGAAGCCCCCGAGAGCGCTCCGAAGATGCCCCAGGAAGCATCCCTGAGGACTATGACCCACGTCAGGGTCGTCGTCGTCGTCGTCGCGGCCGCCGTCGTCGTCGTCGCCCCCCTTGGCAATAGAGTCGCACAGTTCAACAGCGGGAAAGACGGCGTCGTCGCATGGATCTCCGGGAGGAAGTGGCAACAATGCTGATCGAACATCCCGCACGCCTAAAAGCGTCGAGAAAGGCGCGGGGCGAACCAGTGTGACTAAACCAGACGTAGCCCCACGATCAGAGCATTATTTTTCTCCTCCTCCTCCTCCTCCTCCTCCTCCTCCTCCTCTTACTCCTCCTCCTCCTCTCTTGCTCCTTCTCCTCCTCCTCTTCCTCCTCCTCCTCCTCCTCCTCCTCCTCCTCCTCTTCCCGATTGACGCTCATGCCAACTCATTGCTACCTCCTGTTCCCCCTCCCCTCCCCTTTCCCGTGTTCTACAACTGCTGTCCCTCATGGTCGGTGTTGTCGGGCTCCGTCCGCATCGATGGCGTCGTCGGTCCAGTGGGTGAAATCGGGGTCACGAGAGAAGTCGCGTGACTGGCCGTTGTGGCATCGGGCGCCAGTGCCCTCTCCGACGTACTCGTAGCACCCCGCACTGAAAATCTCCCTCAAGCGATATACATTGCACCTGGCCGCCATCGTGCAAGTCGTAGACACCACTGCCGCAAGGGTCTGAAGGCCTCCATGAGGTCCTCGGCAATGTTTCGCCTCGTCTGAAAACGGTCAGGCGACAGGCATCCAAGCAGGAGTCTCAAGCACGCTTCACGGCATTGCTCGTCGAGCCCTCTTCGCAGAGATACGGCCCCGAGCTCCCGAAGTGGATGCGGTCAGGGGCAGGCTCCCTCTTGACTTCACTCATGAAAGGGGACGGGAACCGAGTTTAACGGCGACGGAACGGCTTGCTTCTCCAGGTTCCTTTCCAGGGGCCTAACACCTTTTCTTGTCATCTTTCTGGGCTCCCGTCACACCGAGGCGTTCGCGGAAACGGGCCAGAAACTCCGCCATCTTGTGTGCACATCTCATCTTCAAAGGGACGATCGTCTTCGAGGAATCACGACGACTGCGTCCTGGACATGGCAACGGAAGGACCGCCCGATGGGAGAAGCAGAAGAGCCACACGACACTGCAGAGTAGTTCCCGTACTGCGTGGAACAAGGTTTACCCCGTTTGTGCGTACGGAGAGCAGCTCCACCAGTTCACATCTCAAACTGTTACAACGACAAGATCGTAGAGCTCCTCGCGACGGCCGCTTAGCGGGAATAAACGCGGTACTCATACTTCGACTTGCCATGCTCGTTATGTTCATTAGTTAATGTGTGGGCATCATATGCAGCGACTCCTGTCCATGCGAAATGATTTGCGGCCACCTCGCCTGAGAAGAACAGCTCTCGGCGCACATCAGCAGTGGCAATGCAAGCTTCCTTCCTTCCTCCTCCTCTACCTCCTCCTCTTCCTGCTCCTTTTCCCCCACTCCCTCTCATTATCCTCCTCCTCCCCCTCCTCCTCCCTCCCCCCTCCTCACTCCTCCCTTCCCCTCAGAGTGTCCGGGCGTCTGGACCCCCTGGGCCGCCAGCATCCGAGGAAGGCGCCCGGGGAGGGGGATGGGGGGCGGGGCGAAACCAGCTGCATGCAGCATGTTTCGTAGCCTCCCTTCCCCTAACCCCTCCCTTTCGCCCGACCCTGCCTCAAGCCCATGCGGCCAAAGGCGCGTAGAACCCTTTGGCTCGAACGCGTCATGGAGCCGCGCCCTGCGCTCCCACGTAGCGTTTGAGGGGCATCGGGTCGTCCGCGCCACGAGCGCAGCCGATCCTGATGGCTGAGCGGGGTCAACTCAATCGATGCTTCGTTTTCTGGTATATTGCAGTCTTGGGCAACGGCGCACACATGGGAGAATCAATCACACCATTCTTACATGGTGGCTCCGCAATGGGTTGCTTTTGGTGCAAGCGGTGGTCGATCCTGTCCATTCGACTCATTCGGAGTTTCAGAAACTGTGCCGTTTGTTGGTTCTCTTGTCACGCATATGTCGGCACGGGAAGTATTTTTACCTGGTGTACCAGAAGCTTTGATGGAGGCAGCCTTCCAGGACACCCACGCTCCCCGCCAACAGCGATTGGGATGGACGGACCAGCGGCGGGACCCCTCGGCACGTACTCACCTACAGTGTCACAGTGGCACTCGCTCGAGGGCTTGCGCTACAACGCCCTGCCAGCGCGTGCGAGAACGGCAGGCAATCGCAGTGGGTGGTGCACGTCGCTGCGGAGCGAGGAGGGGAGGCGGAAAGTGCGCTTACCGTCATCAGCTACGCTGCTCGGATCGTTAAGTGCGGGAAGGGTGGGCACTGTTCTTGCAGCCCACACTGTGCACGCTTATATCTCAACGAGCGGTGCCGTGCATGGTGCCTGGCTCTGTCGCATTCGTCACTGTACGGCAGGCGGGAAGGAACGCACAATCCGTTTGGGATGCGATCTGCCGTGCGTGCGCCGGTTGATGGGGACGTTCAGCTTTGTAAAGCCCGTGGCTGCGGGGGCCCGCCTTCCTGTGCCTGCGCAGTGTGTGTGTGTGTGTTCCTACTGCCTGCAGGTATTCGCTTGAGGTATCTGGGATGCTCCTCAAATTTTCGGCACTGCCCTCTGCTTGGGGGATTGTGTGATACTTCTTCCTGTTGGTCGCGTCGCTATCCCTAAACGATGGCTCAATGCATAGAAACAATCAATTTCGCCCGACCCGATTCTGGAGTCCCGGCAGGGGCCAAGAACGTCCGAAACTATTCAAACCTGGAATCTCGATCCTCGAACGGCAGCAATGACGACGCCGACGATAGGAACAGGGAGGACGGGAACGGCATGGACGACGAGAACGACAGCAAGGACGACCACGACGAACGAAGACGAACGACGACGATGACGATGACGACGACGACGAGCGACGACCACGACGAGCCCTGACATCCGGCGCTCCAATTTCTTAGATGCGCGGACACCCAGAGGTCTGGACCAGTTCCCTGGGGCCGGTGTTTCGTCCTGGGTCAGTACCTGGGCCCGTTGAGGGCCCACGGAAGCCGAAAACGGGCTCAAACCGACCGCTTCGATTTTTGTTCGGAGCTTCGGGTCTCTGGAAAAAGACCCCCCCCCCCGAACGGGGGCCGGGGAGGGGAGGGAGGAAGGTGGACGAGAAATGAGGAGGGATGAAGGAAGTGAGGACAAGGAAAGACGAGGGAGGAGAAACGCCGACGAGAAAGGGGGAAGAGGAGGAGGAGGAGGAGGAGGAGGAGAAGTAGGAGGAGTAGGTGTACAGGGAGGAGGACCAGTGTCAACCTAAGACTCATCAACGATATTGCAGTAAACCCTTCCTCCGAGCTCCCTCGTCATAGGTCCCTACAAAGATTCATTTTCACCGAGGCAACTGCCCCGTTGGAAGACAACCGTTTGAAAATGCGGAACTGTGCGAGCACACCACTCCTGGAACTTCAATGCCACGAATCACTGTTACGGTTGCGTCTTGACGATCCTGAACCGCGCCAGAACGCAATCTCGGAACATCCACACCGCGAATCACAATGAATGTTGCGCCCTGGCATTCCGAAATCGTGCCAGAACACCATTTCTGGGACGCTAGCCCTGAAAACCCTTGAAGTGATAGCAAGGTGAATTTTTTTCTTTCCTGGGTATTGGTCGTTACCCGGGGCGGGGGGCGGAAGGGTAGCCGTAACAGCGGCCGCGGTGTCCACCCGCCATGGTGAGTCCGCGCCACCGGCACATCAATCGCCTGTGTGCACCAAAACATGCGCGGGGAGTCCATGCCGGCCAACCCCCCCAACACGATCATTCGCGCTACCAGGGGGAGGTATGGCGCTACCTTGGGGAGGGAAGAGCGCTCACAAACACTTGCGACGAATGTGCGCGACGCTAAGGCGGATAGTCACATGTTGAAAAAGCGAACGCCACATTTTGAAAGCGAACCGCGCTCTATCCGCGAAGTTCTTGCACTTGTTTTGGATGAGTGCGTTCGGCGCTACGGCGAGAGCGACAATTTGAAAGCGGGCCGCCCTACGCAACTTTTTGAAACGAGTGCGCGCGGCGCTAAAGCGACAGCCGCAGTTTGAAAGTGGGCCGCCTTTCGTCCAACTGTTGCACGTTTCTTTCTTCAGTCTCGGAAGTGGTTAAGATGACTCAAGCGGAGCGCCCAGCCCGCCCTTTCGACCGGCCTCGGGGTGCTGCAAGAAGTTGTTCATAAGGATTAAGGATCAAGGAAGAGTGATTAAGGAGGAGGAGGAGGAGGACCAGTGTAAACCCAAGAGGCATCAACGATGTCGGGATGGACCCTGCCTCCAAGCTCCCTCTTCATAGGCCCCTACAACGGTTCATGTCCATTCAGGGAACTGCCTTGTTGGAAGACAACCGTTTGAAGACCTGCAACATGCTAAAACATTGTTCTCGGGATGACAACGCCACGGATCAACCTGACTGTTGCGTGTTGACGATCCAGAATCATACCAGAACGCCATTCGTGGGATTTCAATACGGAGAGCCAACGTAACTGTTGCGCCCGCGTAGCCCTGAATCTGCTCAAAACACAATTTCTGGTACGTTGATGCTGGGAACCCATGGCACTCTTTCAATACTTTACGCCGAGTGTGCGTCGCGCTGAGGCGAGAACCATATGTTGAAAATCACCCGCCCTCAACCCGTGAAATTCTTGCAATGTTTCTAAACGAATGTGCGCAGCGCTGAAGCGAGAACCACATTCGAAAAGGAACCAACCTCAATCCGTGAAGCTCTTGCATATGTTTAATACGAGTGTGCGCCGCGCTGAAAATGAAAACCACATTTCGAAAACCACCCGCCCTCAATCAGTGAAGCTCTTGCCAAATTTTGAAACGAATGTGCGCCGCGCTCGGGCGAGAGCCACATTTTGAAGAGGAGCCACCCTCAATCCGTGAAGCTCTTGCAAGTGTTTCATACGAATGTGCGCCGCGCTAAGACGAGAACCACATTTCGAAAACGACCCGCCCTCAATCCGTGAAGCCCTTGCAATGTTTTAAACCGATTGTGCGCCGCGCTAAGGCGAAAGCCACATTTTGAAAAGGAACCACCCTCAATCCGCGAAGCTCTTGCAAATGTTTCCAAAGAATGCGCGCAGCGCCAATGCGAGAGCCACATTTCGAAAACCACCCGCCCTCCATCTGCGAAGCTGTTGCCAATTCTTAAGCTTCAAAATCATAGCTGATGAGGAAGTCTCATGCGAAACGCCCAGTTCGCCCTAAAAACTGGCCTCGGGGTGCGACAGGGAGAAGTTATTGATAAGGAAAAGGGAATGGTGGAGGAGGAGGAGACAGGGAAGGAGGAGCAGGAGGAGGAGGAAAAGGAGGTGGAGCAGGAGTAAGAGGTGATGTGATGAGATGAACCAGCGGCCTGAAGCTATTTAGTTCTTCGGCGGAGCAGGAGGAAGCGGAGGAGGACGAGGATGAGGAGAAGGGGGAGGAGGGGGATGAGGAGGAGGAGGAGGAGGACGCAGACGCAGACGCAAACGCAGACGCGCGGGTCCGCCGGCCGGCGGGCCAGCAAGCCCCAGAGGGGCGGCACGGGCGGGCCGGAGCCCAGTCGCAAGCATGTGAACTTCACGAAGTCGCCTTCGATGTCTGCCCATAATTTGGAAGTTGTTGCACTCTGTAGCCATGTGGCGGGTGCGTTTCAAAGCAAAGCCTTCTGTAGAAATTCTGTGATGTCGTCACTCCGCCGTTTTCGCTGCCCGCCTTGTCGGCGTCGTGCTGACCGGGGGTCATGGATATCAGGTTCCCATGCCGCCGCCAATCGGGCCCAACTGTGGTGTGGCTGTGTAGCAACTCGCCCAGCCCATCTCCATTTACGCTGGTGAAATATTGTAACCAATTCCTAAGCTTATATAGTTCCGATCCGCTCAGTTCTGCAAAATACTGAAAAGCTGAAAATATCCCAAAAATACTCCCAGAATGCACTTTGGACACTTATGTTAAAATACTCCAAAAATACTTTTGGAATTATCAAAAAATCCTTTTGTAAAACTCAATTATCTGATCGATGCACCAGGGCCGCATCTACTCATGATAGCGGTACACGGCATAGCACGGCCAATAGAAACATCATATCATCATCACCTAAACAATAGCATGGCATAGCGTTTCCTAACACCGTAGGATATGTAACATACCATGGCATACCACAACACAATACCATAACATGGCATTGCGTAGCCACCTACAATATAAACGCGCCCAGCAGATCGCGAGGATGTCTCGAGCGATGCGCTGGTTCCAGCATCCCCAGGGGGGAGCCGCCAGGGGGGTAGGACAATCCCCCGTCACCCTCCCCGACGGCCTGTTCCGACGGCCTTTCCCGTCACTTGCTGTTTTGGATCGAACCCTTCCCGACGGCCCTTCCCGACGGGCCCTCCCCGACTGCCCTTCCCGACGGGCCCTTCCCGACGCCCGTCACGACAGGCGCTTCTGACATTTAACCCACCGATGATACGCCCAGAAGCTGACCAAGAACAATGTGAAGCCAGCTCAGATGATGTTGCTTTGTGGGGGCACTACGGAGACCTCAACATGCGTTCGCTGGACAAATCAGGCTACTGGACTCGGGAAGGCCGCTGGGTACCCCCTGACAACGCGGCCCAGACAGCAACGGCAGACAACCAATCCCAGACGGCAGCAGCCCGACAGGGCGCACCTTCGGATTCTTCCAGCAGCATGAGCGTCATCAGCATCACCAGCAGCGACGACAGCTCAGGGCAATCCTCTTCGGCGGCACCAGCAGCCTCCCCATCGGCGGCAACAGCGCCATTACCAGCAGCACTAGCGACCTCATCGGCGACAGCCTCACCAGCAGCAGCGACGACAGCCTCACCAGGGCAATCCTCTTCGGCGGCACCAGCACCATCAGCACCAGCAGCGCCATCGACCTCGTCGCCAGGGCAACCCTCTTCGGCGGCACCAGCACCACCAGCACCAGCACCAGCAGCGCCATCGACCTCGTTCAACGTCGACGTTGGGCCATCAAATGCGCCAGGCAAGATCACTTACTATGCAAGTCGTGGAGGTCGCTTTGAAGCAACGTGTTTCTTTCATGGAGGCCTGTGCCGCCGCTCGAGGACAGCGACGTCGCCAAAAGGTAAGCGACTCCTTTCTAATCCTGGTCAGGGCCGTTGCGTCGGTGAGCTCATTGCGTGGTTGAAGGTTGGGCCGACGCTCTCGCGAGAGCAGCATGTGAGTTACAATCCAGATAAGATAGCGCGAGTTCTGGCCAGGTCCGAAGCAAAACAGTCGGCCCACGCTCAAGCAATCCTTTCGTGCGAGCGCCCGAAGAGCGCAGACTCAGACAGCGAGCCCGAGGGGCCGTTCTAGGCGATCGGCCGCGCCGAAAACAAGCCCAGAGGCAGCCGTGCATCATTGCCTGTTTCGGCCCGCCCCTGGCCATCGCAAGGCCCGTGCATCCTGCCATGTGGGCCCGCCCATTGCCATTCTATTGTTCTGGAAAGTCCGTTGCGGAGTTGCTGGCCCAGGGCCCAGGGCCTTGTATCCTTACATCGCGCTCGTGATATGAGATCGTTGGGTTGGATTGCATTGCGTTGGGTGCCCATCCACCCCATGCCCCCGCATGCTGAATCCGTTGTCAAGAGTCTTCCCAGCGTGCTTGAATCGGATTGGATTGCGTGCCTACCTGTTCCCCGTGTTCCTGGATTGTATACGCACCCCTCCAATATTGCATGATTCATCCGAAACGCTTCGCGTGCCAGCCCGTCCAGAAACGATGCCCATGATGGGCTGCTTGGAAGAAGCTCTTGGGGCAATCTTGCACACTACCATGTTGGTCCCTCTCGGGGCTATTTCGGGAGATGTATTGGCCCGCCCCCGTCTGCCCTGAGTGTTGAGCAATCTTGGAAGCCATCTCACTGCTCCTTGGTGAGGGTGATCGCGGGGCCACCTTGGGGCACCTTAGGGGGTTCCAATTACCGTACCCTCGCCACCCCCTTGGGCGAACTGTTCTCACGCATATTGGGTTTTTCTCTCTTCCACCACCCACCATTCCCATTCGGGGGTTGTTTCATCGCCCCCCGAACCCCCCGCCCCTGCGGTCTGGACGGCGAGGGGCCAGTTGCACTTTTGTTGGGGTCCTCGCCGTTTTGGTTCGTTGCGGCTTCGAAGCCTCGTCGCCCCCGCGCGCATGGATATAGCGCCCAGGTTGGGCGACAGGCGCGGCGGCGATCTCGTCGTTGCGAGGGCGGCCGCGGCGGAGAGCAAGCGCCAGCGTAGAGAGTTGGCGAAGCAGGAGAAGTTGTTTTCAGAGCAGTGTGCGGTGCCACGCCTTGTGATCAAGCAGAGCTTCTCGGGAGGCTCGTTCCTTTTGCAGCCGCCGCTCATCGACCACGTCGGGAACTTGTTGGCACGTTGCAGGCAGCAGGGCGATTGGGGAGCGGAGAGTGGTGGAGACATTCGCAGAGTCGCTGACCTTATTTTCAATACGCTGGACTAGTATCGCAGCTTCAACTATAAACATCAGGTCGAAGGCGGTCGGCGTTAGTGGAAAGTGTCTCGAGGAATCGACCAAGAAGCTGTGCGCCGCGACTTGGCATCTGGATCGGTTCCGCCGCCGCTTGTTCGGACAGGCAGCTGTAGCCAACACATCTATCAGAGCCCTGCAGTTCGTGGACAGCGTTGGGTACGACGAAACTCCATTAAGACTCAGGGATGCCACGCGGAAAACCGACAGAGACGTTAATGCTGATGGTAGGCCTCTGCCGAAATCGGTATTGGACATGTTACCACCAGACTTGGGTTCGATTCCCACCAAGGTGTTCCAGACGCAGCAGAGATTCGGCATGTTGTTCGCGCGCGGCCCTCCAGGCGATCTGCAATCTTACACCATAGTCATTGGTCGGACAACGGCCCAGATCCAGCCCCTATGGCGGAACACGCCAGGCTGTATCATGGCTGCCCTGAGAGATACGTGCGCCATGTCGCTCACCGAGTGCCAGTTTAAGGAGTTTAGCCGCGTCGCCACCGTGGACCGACACCCGAGCAATCTGTGCGTCGAGCGCCGCATCAATCGCAGGACACAGAGACGGTTTGGAAATTGGAAGTCTCTCCTTTTCAAATGTGAACAGCACATGTTGCAGAGTGCGCGGGTATTGGCAACGTGGAAGTTCTCCCCCGCCATCACGGGTATGATCAACGTGGCGTTGTCGCTGGACCACCAGAACCATTTAGCGGTATTCAAACAATGCATGTACGAAGTCCTGATGCACCGTTGCAAGGTAATCGACACGCCTCCCAGCCCAGAGGCAATGATGAGGAAAAGATTGATTTTGTCGTGGTTCGTATCTAAGCGATCTAGCAGTCACATAATTGTGCGGGGTCTGCTTGACTTGTTAGCGTCGGGGGATTGGAACAGCAGAAGGTTGGAGATCTACGTTCCACCTGGCACTGAGTATGACGAGCAGTCGTTGTTCAGTACAGTTGCGAGCGGCATTGCGAAGGCTCTCGTGTTCAAGAATTTCACGGTGTACCAGCGGAAGAAATGGATGGGCGCAGACGAGGCGTGCTGCGAGTTCGCGCTGCCCCTTCTGTTAGGGAACGTGCTGGTTGAGGCGTACACGGTTTTCTGCGATCGCCTCAAGGGCTTGCCATATCGACCTGATGCGCACCATCCAGGTGGCGGTGCTCCAGCGGCAGCCGCGCTCGGCGCCTTGCTCGACGCTGGAGCCCTCCCCGACGAGGAGGCGATGGAGGCTCGGCGAGACGATGCAGTCATCGACCCGAGGGGGCTGGCCCCCATTGCCGTAGCAGCGGCCGAGGTCGCGAGGAAGCGCAAGGTAGCTTTGGATTGGCTGACGGACAGGTCCAGAACTTCGCCATGTTCCCAGGTCGTGGTGCTCAAGATGATACTGTCTATCTTGCAGACAATGCAGGCGGAGGAGCTCTACATCGGGTCCAAGAAGTGGGAGCGGCGCGAGGAGGCGAAAGCTGCGCGGCTGGCAAGGCAACCCAATACGGGCAAACTGCTTCGCACATACGCAGTGTTGGTGCACGCGGAAGGCGAGATCGAAGCCCGAGCATTGAAGAGAATGCGGACCCTTCTTTTCGAGCATCGCATTTGGATACTGCTGCGAGATGAAGATATGACAAACGATTTGAAAGCAGCAGCATTTACAAGCTTATCGTCGGCAGGGGCCTACATCGAGGACTTGATCGCGGGCCCGCATTCCCAACCACCGTGGACTTTGTTTCTCGTGCTTGCCCATCCCGAGCTCGCAGACGCAATCCAGCAGACGCCGACATGTCAATTGGACAGATGGAGTAGGAAATTCTTGGAAAGAAATGACCTCCGCACAGACGAGGCCAAAATGAAGCTCTTGGTGCACGCCATCCTCATTTCAACGAACACTGATCACCTCGAGGTCTCGAACGCACATATTCGTAGGATTGTGAAAAAGCATGTGCAATGCAGGCAGTCTGATCCAATTGGGCTCGGTACGAAATGGATTGCTTCTTGCATTCGCAAATGGAGTACGGCGTCAGGAGATTCTGTGGGTTCTGGGGCAGACACCGAGGGCACCGACGAGCACAATCCTGGCGGTCCAAAGCGGCGGGGTGGCGGCGGAGCATGGCATGCTTTCGTGAGGAAGCAGAGGAGTAATGATCTGGCAGAGGTTGGTCGCCTGTATCAGGCCCTCAAGAACACCGTCGGTTCTGAGGTGATGGAGCAGTGTATCGCGGAGGGCAAGGCGGCCACAGAGAGGCGGAAAAAGGGGGAACCAGGGTTCGGCATGAAGCGTAGCAAGGTCGATCGCATGCAAGAGCAACGGTACTTGGTGGGCAAGCTGTCGGGGGTCGATCCTGAGAGTGCAGTCGAGAAGTTGGTTAGCGACGCGCAGACGTATTCCTACGATGTCGCCGAGACGATGCTGCTGACCAATAGATTGCGCTCTGCTCGTAATGCAATGCGACGCGATGAGGAAGCGAAGGACTCCAGGGACATTGCCGCCTTCGAGGCAGATGCGGCCCGAGCTCGTCTGGACGAGCTCGCCAGTCAGCTGCCCGAGACTGCCCACCATGTTTCAGGACTGAGAGTGGTCCCTGGCCCCATCCACGGCATGAGGGTGATGGAAGTCGACGTTGGGGCGGCTGCGGCAGATGCCACGGAGTTGATTCAGTACATGAATGATATGAAGTTCCATCAGAAGAATTTCATGGCATCCTTGAGTAATCATTGGAACTTCCTTCACAGGACGATGCGCGACGAAGTCGAGGATGCAGCCAAGTCGAGCGATGAGGAGGAGGAGCATCGCCATGGTTGCTGCTGGGGCCTGGGCGTCTGCATATGCTCGGATGCTGGGGTGCAGCTATGGCGTTTTCGGAACTCCGTGCTGCTCGCCATGAAGGCCATGTGCCCGAGGAGCGGGTGCAACCGCAGGCAGCTGCTCAAGGACGGTCACATCGTCCTGCGATTCGAGTCGTCGCTTGCTGACGGTGCAGATGATGCTTTGGCTGACTTCTGGGGTCTCGACACGGACGTCCGCTATTGGCACGTCAGCAGCCAATCCTTGGCGCCATTTACGCCGCGCGTGCAGGAGATGATCGTGGCCAGTGATGAGGATGCACTTGGCGCCAACCGAAGGGGAGATGAGATTGCACTCAAGGTGGGTCGTGCGAACTGGGGCGCGGGGGCATGTGGTTGGGGCCCAGAGCTACAGAGCCACATCTTGTTCCATGGGACCCCTGGTGCTTAGCTTGCCCCCATCATCAATTCCATTGGCGATGTCCACGAGGGCAGTCTGGGGGTCTGGAGGAGCGGCGCTGGTCGCGGGCACTAGCATGTTCAAGCAATAGCGCCGACAATGGTGAAGTGAGGCCTTCGGGTGGCCTCTGGGCTCTTGGCTCTTGGCCCGTGGTGCTATCTTGGGCCTTGGGATCTTGGGTATTTGGTTTTGTGCACTATTTGATAGATTCGGGCTTTTGCCACCCCCACCATTGGGGCTCTCCTTGATCTCCTCGGGAGCTTCGGGCGATTTTCTGAGTTGTAGCCTGTAGGCCTGTAGGCTGTAGGCTGTAGGCTGTAGGCTGGAACGGTGGTTCATTAGTTTGCGCATCACCGCTCGGATGTGGCATAGCGCACAACATCACGTTTGGGGCATCTTGTTGCACTCTTGGGTCATGGCGTCTTGGCTCTAGGGTCTAATGTCTAATGTCTAATGTTTAGGGTTTAGGGTCTAGGGTCTAGGGTCTATGGCCCTCATGGTGCCACCTGGAGCCTGGCCCCCCCCCCCCCCTGGAGCTGTCTCTGCACGCATCGCACCCTTCTGAGGCATCGCGATCTTGGGGCAATCTTGAGGCATCATTGGCTTATGGGGCCCATCGGTAGCGACACTGTGATAAAGAATAGTGCGCAGGGAACGTATGTATTATTATGTCTGGTGTTTTCTAAGCTATGGGCCCCGAGCCGCATGCCCGCTGCGCTCTCGGAAGGCAGCGACTGATTGGTGCAACCTGTATGTGATGGCTGAGCGGTTTTCGTTCAACCTGAACTGGCGCATGTCCTTGTTGGAGCTCGTCACGCACGGGCGTTCATGCCCTCGTTTCCAGCCCGCGGTGCCTCTCTTCAAAGAGTTTGACCCGCCCGTGGAGCAGCGACAGGTATGGCCTACAGTGCCGCGCAGCAGGGGTCGTCCTGGACCTCGGGGCGGCCGTGGTGGAGGTGGAGGCGACGGCGATGGCCGCGGGCGCGCGCGCGGCCGCAGCGGTGCCCGCGGGAGAGGGCGAGGGCGCCGCGGGCGCGCCGCTGCCGCGCCTGCCGCGCCCGCGCCGCCGCCAGAGGCGGGGCGCGGGGCTGGGGCGCGCGGCCGCGGCCGCGGTGGAGGCGACGGCTACGTGCATGAGCCGTGGCTGGAGGGCTCGGACGTCGGCTCCGATGACGGCATGGGCGGCGGAGACGACGTGCGCGTCGGTGCACACTTCGACGAGCGCGACGAGGCCGAGGGGTCAGACGTCGGCTCCGACGGCGCGGGCTCGGGCGTGAATGATTCAAGCTCGGACGGATCTTGGGAACAGCACGGCTCCGACGAGGAGCTCG
The DNA here is from genome assembly GCA_963575745.1 of Prorocentrum cordatum. Classification (NCBI taxonomy): domain Eukaryota; class Dinophyceae; order Prorocentrales; family Prorocentraceae; genus Prorocentrum; species Prorocentrum cordatum. Next base: position 306,351 of record CAUYUJ010015504.1, read on the forward strand.
GTCTTTAATTGCACCAGCCCACCTCCCCCATCCTTCCGATTTCGGATTGGGTGAGGGGAGGGACATGCACGGGGGGCGGGGGGTAGGGTAGGGTCAATCCGTCAAGCCGTCAAGCCAGCTCGAGCGAGTCAAGCATTGCATGCCCAGTCCCACCCGCCCTCCCACAACATGAGAAACAGTGATGAGTTGGACGCGGTGGTAACGGGATGGGAAATCTGTGGGGCGGGGTGTAGTGTGTAGTGGGTATGGGGCGGGGCGGGGTAGAAGGGGGGAAGGCTGCGGGAAGCGGCGGGAGGAGCGGATGAGCGGTGATCATGATGGTGGGGGCGGAATGCGATGGGGAGGATGGGGGAGGGGGGGGGGGGGGAAGGGGATACGGATGCGATGAGGGCCCGAGCAGGTTGGGGGAGAGGGGCGAGGGAGGGGCGATGCGCGAAGTAGCATTGGGAACTAGGAACTATGACGCTAGGTGATAGGAGCTAGGAACTAGGAGGCAGGGCAATGATTGATAATTGGTGAAGCGCGTGGGGTAATGCAACGCGGAAGGCTTGGGGCTACGGGCTAGGGGCTAGGGGCTGGGAAGATTGCGGGGATCGTGGAGATGGGGTGCCGATGAGGGCGATGATGAGGGGGATTGCGAGGGGCGAGGAGGAGGGCAAGGGCGGGGAAGAGGGGGTTGCAGGATGATGGGTAGGAGGAAAGGGGGTAGGGCACGGTGGAACTCAAAGAGGCAGGCGGCCCGCCCTCCCCAGACAAATCCGCCCCCCTCACCCTCTCCCCCCCACCGCCCCCACCCACCGCGCCATTCCCGCCTCAGGAGACTGACGACTCGGGGTTGTCGTGGAGGGGGGACACGGAGGAGGAGGACAGCGAGGAGCACGAGGAACAATATAACGGCTTTTCGGTCATTCCGCTGCCCCTCGGGTTCGCATTGATGGTGGTTTCGCCTCAGCGCCTCAGCACATGTCACGCTCCAGCTCCTGATGTGGGCGGGGGGCTTCAGAATTGCGCGGTCGCGGTAGCGCGCGCGCGCTTTTCGAATTGCGCTTTCGGCTCGGCGCCAGTCTCGCCCCTGCCACTCTGCTGCCCTGCAGCCGCGTGTTGCGATTGCCACTCTTCTGTGTCCCTCTGGCGGTGGCTGCGCGGTTGACCCCCCCCGCCATGCACATATACGTTGCGCAGCTCGTGCGTCGAATTTGTCGGCGGCGTGCGCGTTGCTCGCCCGATTATGCGGAAACGTGTCCGCGGCGGGCGGCCGCCGCGTACTGTATGTTTCGCGCGCGCGCGTTAAATTCTTAACGCTTCGTGTAACCCGACCAGCATATTCAGAAGCCATGCCCATGAGAGTTGACGGGAAATGCCAAGAAGGGACACATATAATGAACCAAAGTGCCAAAGTGGGCAAGGCGAGAAGGGTGGTCAGGGTGTTGGAATGTTGGAGTGTTGGAGCCCTCTCTGAGCTCTTTTGGAAGGTCTTTGGGCCCTCTTGGGGTTGTTGGGCGGGCGGGGGGGGGGGAGCGGGGTTGGGGGGGGGGGATGGGGGGGGCATCGGGGCCCTCTTGATGCCCTCCTGGGGCTCTCTTAGGGGCTTTTTGGGAGCCCTGGAGGGCCTCTTGGGGCTGTCGTGGAGGGTGTCGGTTAAAAGATGTGGCGTCTTCCCGTGGTGTTCCCCTCTGGGGCAATCAAGATAGCCCCTTGGGGCGTTCTTGGGCTTCTGTTGGGGCGCTATTGGGCGCTCTTGGGGTCGTCATAGGGGCCTCGTGGGCTCTTCTTGGGGCTTTCCTATGCCATCTTAAGGCTTGAGAAGCGCATCGGAAGAGAAACGGCGAGGGAGCACACATGGTAACATTTCCTTGCGTTTGTTGAAGGTGTTGAGTCTTGGCTTCTCGGGGGGGTCCTGAGGGGTCTGCAAGAGCACCTTCAACCGTCTTGTGTCTTGTGGCCCTCTTAAGGCCTTTTGGAGGCATGGTGGAGCTCATCTTGAGCGACCTTGCACTGTCTTGAGCCATCTTGGAGGCCATCCATGAGCCCTCTTGGAGCAATCTATGGGTATCTTGTGCGGCCCACCCCCTCGCGGGGACCCCCGTCCAGGTCCAGGGGAGGGGGTATGGGGAGGGGTAAACCCGTCCCCGAAGGGGAAGGAGGGGTTGTGGAAGGGGAAACAGGAACATCGTTAAACCGTCTGTCGCCCAAAGGGCTGGCGGGATTTTAGCTTTTAGCGGCTGGTGGTTGCGGGCAGAAGTGCCTTGGGTGTTGGCTTGAGGCTTGAATTTGATGTGCACGTATTTCGATATTCTGGCAGTTTTGTTTTAGGCTTTCGGTAGTAGGTAGTAGGTAGTAGGTAGTAGGGTTTAAGTGTTGCGTTTACGCGTTTACGCGTCGGGCGTAGGCTTAGACCGGGCTCCGTTGCAGGTGTAGGTGCGTAGGTTTTGTAGGGCTTGCCACAGCGCCACCAGCCGTGTACATACAATGCAATGTAGGGTCTCAGCGAGCGCTTTGTATTTATTGCGCTCATGTTTGTTTCTTGTAGCTTGTAGCCTGTAGCCAGCGCTGACCGCTTGCGACCATTTGCTGCCCACGTTGTCCTTGCTGCGGCCCCGACGCAGATGCGCGGAAAGGCGCGCGGCAGATGTTGCCATGAAAACCTCGGGCCCGCCAGTGCCTAAGACCGCGCGTGCGCTCGCTGTTGCGCGCGGTTTGTTGTTAGGTCTGGCAATGGTAGGCTTGTGATCAGCGCTGGCAGGCACTCGCGCAAAGTCGCAAGTATACTGCGCTGCACTGCCATTATTTCACGCGCGCGGCGTTGGTTCACAAGCCGATGCGCCGCGCAGTGCCACGTCGCCGTATGCGGCATGCTTACAGGCATCCGCGGCGTGGGAAACATGTTCTGAATATGCAGCCTCGCCTGGCCGTTCTTGCGCGCTGGTACATCGACGCATTCGCCTGGCGGAAGTTGCCTTGCATGAGCCGTTGATGTTGGGCCGTGGGCCACGCGGCAATTCGGCAAATGGCTCGCGCGCCCCAGCCGCCAGCATCGCAGCAGCCCAATGGGTCGCGCGCCCCAATTCCCAGCAGCTGGGCTGCGCGCGGGGCCGCGCCGCGTAGTTCCCGCCCATCTGGCGGCGCGAACTTGCTCTGGCTGCAAGAGCATTTGCGCTTGCGACGGGCCAGCTGGCCAGCTGGCCAGCTGCTGGCTATGGGCTATGGTTTGGGCGTCTCGATCGGTTTGTGTTTGCGCCCAGGCGCGTTGTTCGCAGCGTGGCTTGCGCGTCTGTTCATGGTTCAGCTGTTCAGCTGCCACTGTTGAGCATGATGGCGTTGGCGATCGCTTACTTGCCCGACCGCGGCCTGAGTTATGAGTGGCGCCGTTGGCTTCGGGCATTATCCAAGCGCGGGTTCTCGGTCCTCGGCCGCCCTGCAATCGCGGCGGGCCCGAGGTCAGATGTGATTTGGTTATAGATTCGATGGGCGGGCACGCGCGGGCTCGCCATTTCGGGGCCGCGCGCTTTTGCACCTGCCGCGGCACATTCGGCGGGCGGCATGGGCGCGCGATTGCCGCGGGAGCTGTCGTTGCGTTTGTCGTGCCATAGCCTTTTCTTTCTGGGCGCTCTGCTGTTTTCCGTGCTCCCATTTCCAAGCGTCTAAACGGCTAAGGTCTAAGCTTTAAGCCTCTCGCGTTTAAATATCTAAGGTGCACTGTTCCAGGCTTACGCGTTGAAGGTCGGGCTTCAAGCCACAGCAGCGCCCTGGGCAGCGAGAATGCACGTTCGAACGGCCAACGTTCCAACTCCTCCCTGCTTAAGCGTTGCCAGGTGCTCAGTTACCGATGGTATGTGTGCCCTTTGTGCACCGAGTTCCTACGCATCTGAACAGTTCGGTGTAGCGCGCGGCTCGCGCGCGTGCCAGCGCGCGCCTGGCCAGCGCGAGCGCGACGCGCGGGCGAGGATGGCGTCTACGGTCTACGCGCCCAGCTTCCATAAGCACAGAGCAGACGGCACGCGCGCGCAAGTCGCAAGTCGCAGAGCAAGTCCACAGTGACGCTTGCTGACTGCGTGGAAATGCGAGAAAAGACAAGGCGCGCGCCGCGGCGAATTCGGGTTGCCCGCGTCGCATGGCCGCGTGGCCCGTGGGCGGATTATTGAGAGATGATAGCTGGCAGCTAGGAGCTAGGTTCGAGGTGCGAGTTGGTAAATTCAAATTTGATAGTTGGCAGCTGCTAGACGCTCGCTCGCTAGCTGCTGGCTGCTCGCTGATCGCTGATGGTTCGTCAGCGACCAGCTGCTAGCATGCTAGCTGATCGCCGCTAGCTGCTCGCTGCGAAGTGCTAGCGGCCCGTGCCATTGCGCTGTCGGCTAAAAAGCGCGGCAGCCCGCAGCGGGCGTACAAACCGCCCGCGTGCGCGCGCGGGGAGGTGCGCATTCCCGCCGCATAGGAATAGCCATGCTGGTTGAGGCTCTGCGATATGGAGTCTTGGGCTTAAGGTTGGCCCATAGCGCCTGGCCCCATGGCGCCTAGCGCCTGGCGCCCAGCGCTTAGCGGGCATCTCCGAGCGGCCCAGAGCTTCGCGCGCCGACATGGCTCTCAACGCGTCGCGCGGCGCTCGCCCGCCTGCCCGCCGTGCCACGTGAAGCGCGCGCTTGAGTCGCTTGCGCGCGCCAGCGGGCGGCCCAGCAGTTTGCAAACTCCCAGTTGAAAGGCTGCCGCTTTGGCCTGGGGTCTGAGGTCTAAGGTCTAAGCCCCAAGCCTTACCCCAATCTTAGACATGTATGTGAATCCTGGGCGCCCGCGCATATGGCGCCCGAGTTCCAAGGTGCTTATTTGTTTACTTAACCGTGGTCTTCGCCACGCGGCTTCGCGCGCTCATGGCGCAGCGCGTCGGTCGAGGCGAGCGCGCGCGGGGCGCTCCGCAGACGCGCTGCAGAGACAGCCTTGTATGGTGTAGGCGTCGAAGTGACATTTGCACTAGCCATCCTTCGTCATTAATCCGCAGCCCCTTGTGCCCTGATGCCTAGTGCCTAGTGCCTGGTGCACAGCGCGCGCCCGCTGTGTACTGCAATTTGCAATGCGGCTTTCACGCGCGGGGCGCATGGTGCAACGCGCGCCAAGCGCGCGGGGCGTCTGAGTTCTTGGTTGCCAAGCAGCAGCGTCGCCGCGTTTGCCTCGGGCCTGGGCATTGCATCTGCGCCTTAAACCTTAAACTGGACGCTTAGCCCTTTCGCGGGACGCGTGCACGCGGCCACGGCGCGCGACATCCAGTGCGCGCTACAATGCGCGACGCGACCATGCGCGCGCGCAAGGCAAACGGGGGCTGTAGCAGGCAGTGCGGCGAACTGCAGTTGCCATGGCGGCATTGACGGTTAAGGGTTCATGGCTGATATATGGAGTCACGCCTGGGCGTGGGGCGCTAGAGCGCTAGACGCTAGAGCGCTTAGCGCTCTCGCGCGCTTGTCGAGTCTCCATCTCGGCGCGCGTTGCTCGCGCGCCCGCCGCGTGGCGCGACGCGCGACGCGCGCGCGGAGATCTGCGCGCTTTCATGGGAATGTGTGCAACTTTGGCAATTGGCAAAGAACATTAGGTGTACAACCGAACGGGATAAAGAATACTTACAGCGCATAGCGCGTAGCGCTCAGCGCTGAGCGCTTAGCGCTTAGCGCTTGGCTTTTACCGCGTGCCGATGTCGCAGTCTTGCAACGTGCACCGCCCCCTCTGCCCCGCGCCCGACCGCCCCTCGCCCGCGCGCGGGGACGCATTGCATGCCGCATGCCGATATACTTCCACGCGGCGCATGGCAGACGGCAGCGCGGGGTATCGCGCCGCCATATACCATTGAATTCTGAGGCGTTGTATTCGCGTTGCAAAGAAGTGGGCGCCCGTTGCATTTGCGTTGCATTGGAGTTGCAGCGCGCTGGGTGCTGGGTATGTAATTTGAATAACCGATGTTCGAGGTTGGATGTCAGGGTTTGGTGGCCGCGCAGTGTATAGCTTATAGTGTACAACATCTAGATTACATATGAACACTGAATTGTGGGGCATTGCACCAGCATTGCATTTGCATTGCAGCTGGGTGTTCGCGTCGGTGCTTACATGCCTTGTGCTTTGCTTTGCAAGGCGCGCGTGCCTGGTCCAGTTCCTCCTCCAACTCCGCCGCCGACGGGAGCGGCCGCATCTTCTTCGTCTGGGTCGGGGCCGCCGCCCCCGCCACCCGCGGGCCCAGTGGAACGGGTGAAAGCAGACGTAGTGTTTTTTGTCGATTGCGGTCCAGGCAAGAAGCCTGGCAAGATCACATGGTATATTGCGGCCTTGCGGTTCCCGTTTGCACACTAATCGGTACCCTTTTGCCAATGAGGGGTCGCATCTGGGTTGTATGTTCTAGGTTTCACTTTTTAGACAGGGGGCGGCGTAGCTGGAACTGGAGTTTGGAGGACGAGGAGAACTAGGAGGGCAATGGGCAATGGCGAGGGCGACAACAAACACTACACACTACCTGGGAAGAAGAGGGCGGCGACGACGACAGGAAAGTTGGCCCAAAGGACGCGCCATGCACCTTTGGCCTCGTCTGGAGGCACGTGCGGATTTAAAGAGCGGGAATTTCGAGGCTGTTTGCAAAAATTGTGCAGGGTTGTGCCGTCGCACAAAAACGTCTTATCCCCCTAAAAGGTGGAGGATTGTGACTCACCCTGGACAGGGCCGCCCCGTCGGCGATCTCGTTGCTTGGCTCTTGCACGGCGCGGCAAACAATAAAGATCATAAGATTCACGATCCGCCGCGCCCTGCCAGGTTAGATGGCAGGAATCTTGCTAAACAGTCTGCTTCAGGGCGGCAGTTGCTCGCGCAGGAACGCCCGAAGGGCGCAGACCCGTACAGCGAGCCCAATTCGCCCATATGAAGCTACATTAGTGCCCGCTCGCCCAGCCGTGCGAACTTGTTGCTTAACATGTTACGTTCCAACTGGAGACTGGAAGATGGAACGCAAAACAATATTTTGGCAGTCTGGTATCTGATAGGTTGGTGCGTGCAGTGTGTGTGATGCGTTATGTTACATGTGCTAAGCGTTAGGCGCTATGTCATGCTCTGCCATGGCGTTCCCCCGCGCCACGGCAGTGCTCAGTGCTATGCGCTATGCTGCCATGCGATGCTATGTTCAGCCCAGCGCGAAGGCTACGAGTCAATGCAACATGTTTGTATGTTGCCGCATATGCGTTTCCCACTCCTCAATGCAATTTGCTATTCGCTGTGTTCAACAAGTGCGGAGCTGTGAACTGCGTCCTGATGCGAGTGCCCCTGTCGATATGCGGGTCCTAGGACGAGACAGTATGGCAAGCGATTGTGTTCACCATTTCGGGCGGTTGGCTCTAGCGGGTCCAGATGGCAAACGCATGCGCTTAATCCAGCGCCCTAGCCCCTAGCCCCAAGCCCCCAGCGGGTGCAGAATCCATTTTACACAAGGCGAGATGGTGGGGTTCCAAATTCCAAGCGCATGTGTTTGCCTTACAGGGTGGTGGAAGATTAGGCGGCGTAGTGTTGCAAACGCTTGTGCTCGCTCTTGCGGGTGGCGGATTGAACAGCGTTGCAAAATTCAATGCTGCAAACACGCGTGCTTACTTAACGCGTCGGCCTGGCGGGTGGTGGGTTTGAAGCATTGCAGAGCTTGAACATTGCAAGCGTTTGTCCTTACCCTGGGGCCTCCAATGGGCCGTGTATTTGAAAACGAGGTAAGGTCCCATTTGCAAGTGCTGTAAACTGTTTCGCTCAGACCGTCAATCTGATTGACGGTTCGCCCCTTTGTTGTGGCACATCTTCCGATTACCATATCTCTGCGTTGGTTTACTCTTTCTTCGATTGGCGACACAGCTCTAGCAGAGATGAGCACGACGTCATTAACCTCGAGTCTGTCCAGGATGAATAAGCCAGAACTCTTCGAGCATTGCCGATGGCTTCGCAAGGAGGTTAAGAATGAACGGAAAAAACCAAAGAGTTTGGAGAGTTCCTGTGCTCTGTCGTGCGGGGAGAAACTCTGCCTCAGATGGGTCTGGGCGTCGTCGGCCGCGAGTATCTTCGGACCCTTCCACAACTTCTGCAACCTCCCAAGGCTCGTCGGCTTGGTCTGGACCCCAGTGGACTTGGTTTTCGCGAGCCTCTTCTTTTTCAGCTTCTCGCGCGCCTGGACGACCGCGCTGGATTTGCTGTTGTCCACCAGCTCGATGACAGTATCGAGCACAAGCCTGGCGGCCTGCGCTGACCAGGGGAGCGCATCGTGTACAGCATCAGGTTTGCGCATAGTTCAAGCGCCCGCCGCAGAGCGGACCATCGATGTTGTTCTAATCCTCAGAAAGGCGCGTGTACAGATGCTTGTTATCGTGTCCAGCGTTTCGTGCAAGTATCATAGTGGCCTTGCGCAGCAGCAGCTCTGCGATTGGCGGCCGAACAGAAATGTAAGACCGAGCAGTGTGTGCTATGCTGTGTGGTGCTATATCATGCCATGTGATAAATGCTAAGCGATATATCAAAGTTCTATGCTATGCAACGCTATGCGATGCTATGTGGTATGATATGCATTGATATGCTATGAACGGCGTGTCCAATCGATAAAAACGCTACTGCAGTGCAAACTGCAAACCCAAAGACGGCGCTTAGGAGCGCGAGGCCAGTCGGGGCGCCAGGGGAACGCCGATGCATCTAACTAAGAACAGTCGGGCACGCATCGGTCGGATGCCATGCGCCGTGAGGCCTCATGCTCTCATTACTTGCCATCGCTTTGCGATACGCATGGCAGATTCGTTGCAATCGCTTCGCGATACGCATGGCCTATCGGAATATTGTTGGAGTAGCTGTGGAGTATTGTTTGACTATTTTTTGACTATTTCCAGACTATTTTTGGACTATTTTGTGATTATTTTCAGACTATTTTTGGAGTATGTTTCAGACTATTTTCTGACTATGTTTAGACTATCTTTCGACTATGTTTGGGCGCATTGGTCGTTGCCGCATTCGCGCATTGGCGCGTTTGCGTGATGTCCCGACGGTGTCGACGCGCGGAGCGTTGCGACACCAACGATTGCGCCCGAAACCGCGGGGTGTGCTAAGTGATATGGTGGGATCTGTGCTGTGACTGAGCACTAGGCACTAGGCGATAGGACTCGAGAAGAGGCATCCTGAGGGCTTCCTGAGAGCCACCTGAGGGCATCCTGAGGGCCTCCTGAGGGCCTCCTCAGGGGGGCACCCTGAGGGCTTCCTGAGAGCGTCCTGAGGGCATCCTGAGGGCCTCCTGAGGGCCTCCTCAGGGGGGCACCCTGAGGGCTTTCTGAGAGCGTCCTGAGGGCATCCTGAAGGCCTCCTGAGGGCACCCTCAGGGTGCACCCTGAATGCTTCCTGAGAGCCTCCTGAGTGCCTCCTGAGAGTCTCCTCAGGTGGCATCCTGACGGCATCCTGGGAGCACCCTGAGGGCATCCTGAGGCCTGAGGGCCTCCTGAGGGCCTCCTCAATGGGGCATCCTGAGGGCCCCCTGCGGGCCCACTCACCCTGGGGGTGAGGAGGCGGAGGAGGGGGTGGGACAAGGAAGAGGCCAAGAGGCAGGTGCATGATAAGGAAGAGGTGCGGGGGAGGATGAGGAGGAGGAAGGGTGCGGGGGAATGCGGGAATGGTGTTCGTGACCATCTGGTCCGCGGCGCGAGCCCGCGGGTTGGGGGTCGCCACCATTGTGCTCCACCGCCGTTTTTGCTCAGACTATTTTTGGAGTATTTTTGGACTATTTAAATAGTCCAAAAATAGTCCGAAAATAGTTCAAAAATACTCCGCCGAAAATCGTTCTCCGATCCGCCCCGCGAATTTTCTTGGAGGGTGGCGGCGGTCCCCTCATCACCCGCTCGCGCCGCGTCCGTGAAGGGCATGGCGCGCATCGCGTCGGCCCCGCGGTTTCGGGCGCAATCGTTGATGTCGCAACGCTCCGCGCGTCGACACCGTCGGGACATCACGCAAACACATGCGCGATGGGCGCAAGCCAATGCACGAATGCGGCAACGGCCAATGCGCCCAAACATAGTCGAAAGATAGTCTAAACATAGTCAGAAAATAGTCCGAACATAGTCTGAAAATAGTCGAAAAATACTCCCAAAATAGTCTGAAAATACTCGAAAAAATACTCCAAAAATAGTCTGAAAATAGTCAAAAAATAATCAGACATACTCTTATCAGCATGCTGCCATGTTAACATGTTTACATATACGCATGCAGCGAGCGTCGCCGCGCGCGCTAAGTACCCCCCCACCCCCCCCCCGTTCGGGAAAAATATCGCCGCTTGTTTTTTTCATCAAAAAATGATGTTGCATTGACGTGCGCCAGACGGTCTGGGGCTAGGGCCCATGCGAGCCCCATAGTGCGCATTTCAAAAAACAAAATAATTGCAATTTAAACATATCGCGCTACAAAAACGGACGGCCAAACCGCCAAACCTTATCTGGTGACCGTTTGCCGTTGACAGCACTGCTGTCGGATAGTCGGATAGTCTATACTCAGAGACCAGTGCGCGCTGGCATTTGGGTCCGCAGGCGCTACATAATTGCGCGCCGAGTCACTCGGGCAATTGCACCGCGCCCTCCAGCGACGCGCGCATGGCGCTTTGCCACCCTGACCAATGGCTCTCGGCCCACAGGTCATCGGACCTTCTGGCAAGGTGAACATCGGTTCATGAGCCGCCAGCGCCCGTTATAAGCAATGCGCCTCTTCGGTTTTAGGTCCTAGACACTTGCCCCTTAGACCCTGGATCGTAGACCCCAGACCATAACCGCGGGCCCGAAAACTCGAGGCCTTCGGGCCGTCTACTTCGCAGATATCACTGCGACCATGTGGGTCCATCGGCTGCAATCCATTGGGCGCCAAGCTATATAGCTAGACGCTAGACCGCTAGGCGCTAGACGCTCACTGCTAGATTGCTAGATGCTGGATGCTGGATGCTAGATGCTAGATCTGGAAGCCACATGCCAAACGTCAGAGTAAACGAGGAGCCGCGCACCCGCCAGCGCGGCGCGACGCGCGTTGCACTTGCCGTGAACGCTTGGTGTTAAGTGTTAAGCACAATCATGTTTGTATCTTGTTGCCTGTAGCCTGTAGTCAGCGCTGGCCGCTGGCGAGCAGTCGCGCCAGGTTGCGCCATGTGGCCAGGTGCCTGGGAGCCAGGGCCCGAAACGCAGGGCGGCGCATTGCCGAAGGGGGTGGGGCGGCAAGAGCCCGTTACCCCGCCCGCGCTGAGACCGTCGTCGCGCTCGCTGTTCCGCGCTATCTGCAATCGGGGGTGGCGATATCAGAGGCGCGGCATCAACGGTGTCAGACGCCCGCGCTTCGAATTTGCCGCAGCACCCACCCAAGGCGGATGCATTTGTTCATATTAAGTGCGCGAACCAAGGCGCTTTGACAATTGGGTCGAACACGTGAGCCGTAAGCTCACAAATAACAATCAACAGCCCGCAGGTGGGAACCTAACAATTAATACATAAGACTTAGCCGCTTAGTGCTAAATCCAGCAGCCCCCAATCGCTTGGCGCCCCGCCTAGCCGCCTAGCCCCGAGCCCTGAGCCCAGAGCCTCCAGTCTCTAGTCTCTAGTCGGTCACCCGTCATAGCGGGAGCTCGCTCGGCCACCCGACATGGAGTTGCTCCAGTCGGCGCCATGTTGGCGAGGCATGTGGCCACTTGCCGTTGCGGGGGATTCACTTGCCATCCGCCATGGTCTTAAGGCGCAAGGGCGCGCATTGTTTCAGACGTCGTGGTTTCGGGGCCTTCGGATCGGGGGCCTCAGGCTCGTAATGTTGCATGGGCCCAGGGCCCCAGGGCCTTGTAGTCATGTGGCCCAAGGGCCGTTTGTCCTTAGGCCTTAGGCCTTAGGTATTGGGTTTTAGGTCTTGAGCTCCGTGGCCCCCTGGCCTCGCCGCCTTATGGCTTGGGGCAGGTGCGCGTCGACATAGAGGTTCTCAGATCCTAGCTCCTAGCACCTAGCACCTAGCACCTAGCACCTAGCAGGCTTTGCAACGCCGATGCATCAGTAGGATTAGAGATTAGGCACCGTACCTTTCATGCAGGGCCCTTTGTAGGTCCAATACACCGCACCACCCCTACGGAGTTCCTAGTTTGTCCTGTACCGCCCATGTAGAGCTTCCAGTAAATCCCGCCCCGCCCATAAAGAGTTCCGGAAAGCTCCAGTACCGCCCGTATACAGATCCCAGTTGATCCTGCACCATCCCCAAAGAGTTACCAGTTACCAGTAGGTAGTCGGTCCTTTGCCATACCGATAAAAATCTTTGTAAGCCCTGGGCGCTAGACGCTAGACGCTTGACAATACTTGTAGAGTTCCCAGCATGGCTTGTACCATCCCTAAAAATTCCCAGCGGGCCCACCACCATCCCTACGGAGTTCCCAGGATTGTATGAAACAAAGACGCCTCACACTGCAAAACCAGGAAATGTTGATAATATTTCAGAAATACTCCCAGATCCCAGAATAAACTTTGCACACTTATGTTTAAATGCGCCACAAATACTTTAGGTTTTAAGCTTTAGGAATTATCAAAAACCAGTTTTCAAAATCAATTTTTCTGATCGATCGTTTTTCTGACTCATGATAGCGATTCGCAGCATAGCACGGTCAGTAGAACATCATACCACCAGCGCACCATATAATGATGTAACATAGCGTTTTGTAACACCGTATAATGATGTAGCATACCATGGCATGCCACAACACAATACCATAACAGGGCGTTGCGTAGCCACCTACGCTATCACCGCGCCCAGCTGATTGTGAGGATGTCTCGAGCGATGCGCTGGTTCCAGCATCCCCAGGGGGGGGGGGCGCCAGGGGGGTCAGACAGTCCCCCGTCACCCTCCCCGACGGCCTGTTCCGACGGCCTTTCCCGTCATTTGCTGTTTTGGACCGAGCCCTTCCCGACGGCCCTTCCCGACGGGCCCTTCCCGACGGCCCTTCCCGACGGGCCCTTCCCGACGCCCGTCATGACAGGCGCTTCCGATATCTAACCCGTTGATGATACGCCCAGAAGCTGACCGAGAACAACAGGAAGCCAGCTCAGATGATGATTTTGCTTTGTGGGGGCACTACGGCGACATCAACATGCGTTCGCTGGACAAATCAGGCTACTACACGTGGAAAGGTCGCTGGGTCTCATTTGACAACGCGGCCCAGACAGCAACGGCAGACAACCAATCCCAGACGGCAGCAGCCCGACAGGGCACACCTTCGAATTCATCGAGCAGCATGAGCAGCAGCAGCAGCGACGACAGCCCGCGAGGGCAATCCTCTTCGGCGGCACCAGCAGCTTCCTCATCGGCGGCAACAGTACCAGCACCAGCAGCACCAGCGACCTCGTCGGCGACAGCCTCACCAGCAGCAGCGACGACAGTCCCACCAGGGCAATCCTCTTCGGCGGCACCAGCACCAGCAGCGCCATCGACCTCGTCGGCGGCAGCAACGGCCGCGCCAGCAGCGGCGCCATTGAGACCTTTGACGATTACATCTTTCCTTGTGAACATTGGGCCAGGACGTGCGCCAGGGAAGATCGTTTATTACCCTAAACGCGGAGGTCGCTTTGAAGCAACGTGTTTCTTTCATGGAGGTTTGTGCCGCCGCGAGCGGCGTGCGACGTCACCAAAAGGTAAGCGAATCCTCACTAATCCTGGTCAGGGCCGTTGCATCGGTGAACTCATTGCGTGGTTGCAGGCTGGGCCGAAGCTCCCAGCAGAGCAGCATCGCGAGTACAATCCAGATAAGATAGCGCGAGTTCTGGCCAGGTCCGAAGCAAAGCAGTCGGCCAGCGGTCAAGCAATCCTTTCGTGCGAAGCCACGAGGGAGCCGTTCTCAGACAGCGAGCCCGAGGGGCCGTTCTAGGCATCCAGGCGATCGGCCGCGCCCAAAACAAGCCCGCTGGCAGCCTTGCATCATTGCCTGTTTCGGCCCGTCCCTGGCCATCGCAAGGCCCGTGCATCCTGCCATGTGGGCCCGCCCATGGCCAGTACATTGTTTTGGAACGTCCGTTGCGGATTTGCTGGCCCAGGGCCTTGCATCCTTACATCGCGCTCGTGATATGAGCTCGTTGGGTTGCATTGCATTGCGTCGGGTGCCAATCCACCCCATGCCCCCGCATGTTGAATCCGTTGTCAAGAGTCTTCCCAGCGTGCTTGAATCGGATTGGATTGCGTGCCTACCCGTTCCCCATGTTCCTGGATTGTATACCCACCCTCCAATCTTGCATGATTCATCCGAAACGCCTCGCGTGCCAGCCCGTCCAGAAACGATGCCCATGATTGGCTGCCTGGAAGAAGCTCTTGGGGCAATCTTGCACGCTATCACGTTGCCCCCTCTCGGGGCTATTTCGGGAGATGTATTGTGTATTGGCCCGCCACCGTCTGCCCTGAGTGTTGAGCAATCTTGGAAGGCATCTCTTGGAATAAGGTTGGAAGAGGGGGCGCCCTAAACCCTAAACCACCATCTCCGCAATTGCAGTTTTGGCGTTTTGGCCGAACCTTGCGCATCCCATTTCTGTGAACTGTAGTTGGGCGCAACGTACACCCCGCAACCCGCCACTGATCATTGCATATGGCATCTGCTGATGATGCCGACAGCCGGCGACTGCAAGAGTTGTTGGACAATGACGGACAATGGAAAATGTACGATACGTGGCAGGCTGAGAATCCTGACTTCCCGATGCCGCCCAAGTGGCGGCTGTACGTGTTGGAGGTTGCCGAACTCAGAGCGAAGATTGGGGCGGGTGCATGCGGCGAGTTGAAGGGTGCAGTGAAGGAAGATGCAGAGAGCCCAAGCACGCGAGCACCAAGCCCGAGTTCCAAGACTCAGAGCCCGAGTTCCCAGACTCAGAGTGCCAGCCCGACTCAGAGTGCCAGCCCGACTCAGAGTGCCAGCCCGACCACCCGAATGCTATTTCTGGATTCTAGATTCTAGATTTCCATCGTAGCAGTGTCTCATGAGAGTTCAGCCCGCTGGAGGGCCACCGTCGAGCTGCTCGCACTCTACTTCATCGCCAAGTGAGGCTGGCTATCGCCTTGGCCGCGCCCCCGTGCTGGCGCAGCACCGTGCGCATCAGCATCATTTGAAATGCTGCAGGAACTGATTATATGACTATATACTAGGGAGTTGTTCGAGCTAAGCCTGACCACACCAACCCTGGGACAGCTTCTCAAAGGCATCTGGTCGGAGTTGGCCTGAATGGGAAAAGAGAGAGAGAGAGAGAAACACCGCCTGCAGACTTTAATCAATTTCATGGCTTACGCTATTCCGCAGACCACCAGAATAAGCGAGTGCTCGCGGCCATCGTGGAAGTTATATTATCTGCATGGGGCATTGGGCCTCTTGAATGCATATGAGAGGCTCTTGGGATGCATCTCAGAGGCTTCTTGGCGGGCGATTCGTTGCTTCTGGGTTTCTGAAGGGCTGGGGGGAAGGGCATTTTGGGATTTGTTTGTTGCCTCTTGGGCATTTGGCGCTTCTTGTTGGGCTTTTTGGATTCATAGTGCGGCCCCCTGTGGACGCCTCGGGGGCTCCTGGGCCCTGGGGGGCTCTTGAGACCATCGCGGGGGGAACGCCTCGACATGTTTTGGCATCATTCCTTCTGGGCACCGCTCAATGCAATCTTGGGGCTGTCTTGGGCCGCCTTGGGCGCCCCTGCTGCCGTCTCGGGGCCTTATTGGGCTGGCTAGGGTCTGGGGGCCTCCGTGGGAGCCTCATGTGCCGTCGTGGGGCGACCTCGGACCCACCGCCACCAGTCGCAGTCCCTCAACCCTCTTCTTGCAGGCGCTGAGGCACAAGCATTGCGCTTGCAAGACTGCTGCTTAAACATTGCAGCACGGGGCGTGCTTTGCTTTCAGCAGCGCGCCGCCCATCGCTTATCGCCTGCCAGGGCGAGAAGCCGCAATGGCGGACGAGAGCCATTGGCCAGAGACGATTTTGATCAACGGAGTCCGTCGAGGCTCGCCGTACGTGCGGATGGTAGCAGGGCACATGAAGTGCATTCCGTGCGATACATGGTTACAGTCGCCAGAACATTTGCTCAACAAGACCCACAGGCAGAAATGTTGGTGGTGGTGTTACGGGTGCAATGAGCCAGGGTACAGGCAGAGGCCGCATTGCCCAAACGCAGATTGGGACAGCAGGGAGATCAACGATAGGTATTGGAGGAGCTCCCACGACAGCCCTCCCAGCGACGACCTCGGACCCCAGGACAACGGCACCCAGTGGGCCAGGGCGGCCGCTCAAGGTAGCGGAGGTCTCGGCCAGGGAGGTCGCGGGAAGGGCAAGGGCAAGAACGCACCACGTGGAAGCGTCGGTCGCAATAATGACGCAGCAGGCGGGGCCGACGGACCTGCTGCAGCAGGTAGTGACGATGCCGCGCCCAGTGGTTCAGACGGAGGTGGCGCAGCAGGTGCCGCCGATGGCGCAGCGCGTGAGGCTGACGGAGGAGGCGCCGCAGCTGACGGCGCAGAACCTGCTCCTGAGAGCGATGCAATCGACCCAGTGGAGATGAACTTGGACACCGCCAGCGGTCAGACTGTGCACTACATCGACGCCATCAAGAGTGACATCGAGTTGCTCAAGACTTCCCTCGACGGTGTAGCCAACGGCATGGAGGATCTGAGGCGCGCTTTGGGGGCAATGATTACAAGCAATACGCTGCTGACAGCCGAGGTCACGGAGCTCAAGAGTCGCGTCAGCAGGTCAATCGATGGGCAGTCGGCCATTGAAAGGCAGCTTGTGAATCTAGACACGGTGGTCCAGGGAATGTGCATGAGGGGGCGCCCGCGCCCCGTGCCTCCTGGACTTTCGCTTTCGGCCAGCACGGGCGCGCTTCCGCCGCGCAACCAGCACGCGGATTCCAGCGACGACCAGGTGCACCCGCCACCTGGACGCGCACCGCCAGGTGCGCCGTCGGCAACAGCAGAGTAGGGGGCAGCATGCTCCGTTCTCTGAGTGTACCTTTTGAAGAACAAGACGTTCTCCCTGGCACCTGGCTGCAGGCGCGCTAGATGCTAGATGTTTGTCACGGCGTTGGCGACGCTTCTATGCTACTATTGTTTCTACGGAAGCAACGACATCTATATAACAGTATGGATACATGATATATGCCATATCAACATCAACAATTACTGTTACGACTACTCGTATATCTGCTTACACGCTGCGGCCAGAGACCAGGATGTTGTATAAGAGATGGCGCGCATCTGCTGTTCCAGGACGTCGTCACGTCGTCCCAAAATTGGGAATATGACGGCTGGCGGCTGGCGGGTCAGCATGCATTCGGGTTCGTTTGTTATGCGCCGACGTTGTCCTATCTCCTATCTCAAGTTGCGAGCGGCGGCTCGCCAGCAGAGCAGCCTGACGCTCAACGCCAGAACTGATCTTGCGTGTCGTCTCGGCGCGCCCCAGCAAGATCTTGGACCGTGGATCTTACACACCTCCCCGCATTTGGCCCTCGCCCCTCGGCCCCTCCCCGTCGACCCTCGCCCCCCAATCCTCCGCCATCGATCCTTCATTCGTTTAAGCCCGCAGGGCTTCATAAGGGGGTCTGCGCATGCAAACCTTAGATTTGGCCAAGTGGCTTGGAGGATTGTGTGTCCAGCTAGCCAAAGCTAGCCGCTAGCCATCATTTGCGACGCAATGGGTTGGAGTTTCTTGTTATAGACTATTGGATTGAGGCTTCCGATTAGACATTAGACATCACTGCTACTGCAATTCCGCCTCTCACCCCAGGATTTTCGTGGTGCGTTATAGGGCGTAGGTGGGTGGGTTGCCTGGTGGTGGCGGGGTTGGCGTGTGGGTGCGGGTGGAGAGTGGGGAGGGTGTGCGGGGTGCGGGGGAGGGGGGTGGGGGGTGGGTGGGTGGGGGCGGGATGGCTCCTTAGGCAGCGACGTTATTGGCAAGCCCATGTGCACAGGAGCGTTTGCCCACACAGCGAATCGCATTCGCCACGCCGTCTAAGGGGCCCCACTAGGGTGTGGCGAGGTGCCAGTGGCACTCTATGCAGCAGGAATGTGAGCTGCCAAGTAAATGTTATTTTCCTTAGGCAGCGCTTTGAGTGTAAGCTCAGGTTAGACGTTGAGTTAGGCTAGGTAGGGAGTTGGCTTCTCTGGGGTCGCGGTTGGTGCCCAAGCACTGCAGTCGAGCCGAATCCAGAAGAGTTGTCTAGCCCCTAGCCATATAGCATATAGCCGAGTCCTCTCGCTCCGACTCCCTTTGTAGCATAGCAATCAGCAGCCCCCTCTCTCTTTCTCTTCCTCTCCTTCTCCTCCTTCTCAGTCTCCCCTTTCCTCTCCCATGACATCCTCCCTTATCAGTTTCATCCCACCCCCCTCGTCTATTCCCGCCCACCCCCCTCGCCCACCTCCATCAAGAGGGAGTGATCGATGATAGAAGGGTAGATATATAGAGTGAGAGAGATGGGTGGTGAGATAGAGCGAGCGAGAGAGAGAGAGAGAGAGAGAGTTCAAAGGGGGAGGCGGGGGAGGCACATACATGCCACTTGGCACCACCGCCTGCCATCTGTCCGTGGGCATTCGCGGGGACATGCTCCACACTTGTGGAGCGGCGGGCGGTTCAGCCCCACTTGGGGGCCCACATTTGTGGGCGGCGGTTCGGGGGAGGAGGAGTCGGGGGATTAAAGGGGGTTCAGGGAGAGAGATGGGGGGGGAGAGAGAGAAAGAGAGAGAGAGAGAGAGGGAGATGGGACTCCCCCCCCGAGCGCTGGGCCCTAGGCACCTCCTCTCGCTCCGACTCCGCGGTACTGTGTCGCGTGCTGTGGTTGCGGGTCCCTTGGAGGCGCGGCGCCTGCGGCGTCGCTCGAGGCGGAGCGGTAGATCGGCTGTCGGGGGCGCGGCGCTTGCTTGGCCGTGGTGTGATTTCGTGACCAAGGGTGGTGGGTTCGGTTGCCACCGACAGATTTTTCCGCGAGTCTTGGGCGGCGTCTTGCTCGCGACAGTCATCGGTGGCCCCTGGAGTTCTCGTGGCCTGTCTGGGACGTCTGGGTCTCGGGGAGCGGGGGGGCTGGCCGAAAAGAGTGGAGTTTGTCAATCATTGTGCTCGGCTGATCGTCACATAGCATTGTGGCTGCAAGGCGCAAGGGTGCCGTGCAACCTGCGTGCACTATCTTGGCGCCCTCTTATTCCTTGTATGCGCCAGTGTGGCCATCGTCCGTCTAACAAATCCCTCCACCCCTTTCCCCCCGCCGCACCCCCGCCACTCCCGCAGTCATTCAGCAGCAGCCCTGCGCGCTAGAGTCGCCCACGAGAAGAGGGTGGAGGGGGAGAGGGGGCAAGAGATGGCCACATTGGAGCATACTGTTACAAGTAGCTGAGATCCATAGCTCGAGCCATGGCCAGCGTCTCCATGCGTTTGCAAGTGCACGTTTTTCTTATGCAGTTCATGTGGTCTCGGTGTGAGTTTGCCGTCGTCAATCTGGACGAGAGCAGTTCTACGATCACAGAGATGCGCATGCCGTGTTTCATGGGAATACTGTTCATCATGAGTTGCGCGATCAGCTTCGTGATCGGATTCGTTTTCGGGTGGAAGTTCAGAACGTTGTCTGAGCCAGATGTGAAGGATACCAAGGAGGATAAGCTTGACGAAGATAAACGCTCTGACTCGGACGTCAAACCATTATCCAAAGACCTCAAGAAGGCAATCAACTCTCGTGATGCCAACGTGGTTCGACAGTTTACCATCAACAGCCTTCGCCAACAGGTCTCTAAGATGAATGGAGATACATCAGGATCGAAAGAAGATCTAGTGAGCAGGCTCGTCCAGATGAGGGAGCTCGAGCGCAACAAAACTCATTAGGCATCCTCGCAGCGCAGCTGCCAATTCGGACCTCGAGCCAGCCGCCAGCACCTTATAGCAATTTATTATGCTGCAATTAGATGTGCAACGCTTCCTATCATGAGGAGGTGTGCTCTGATATTTATAAGTAATTAAGGCGT